>JARHVA010003211.1:477500-775000 GCA_037957365.1 Torreya grandis | reverse complement strand
GGAATAAAAGAATAAAGAAGGGGTGGCTGAGTTATCTCCACATTGCCTAAATAGTCCCATGTACAATAGTTCCAACATGGACTTCAATACAAATGTAGTTATCCTAGGATATGGGATAAAGGTAAATTGATGTCAAATCAAAACAATTAAATTGTAGAGGAAAATAGGAATGGGCTCGCAAAATGGTGAGAGTGTAAAATAAAATGGGTTGATGCTCATGATTATGAGAACATTAGGCATAGGAACTTGTGAAACCATAAGAGTGTGATTTAGGCTAAAACCAAACTAAATGATAAAATGCAAGTGTTCACAAGTAAACTTGGTTGATAATTCATAGTGTTCATGAAATATCCCCAAATGTGAATATTTCTAAATACTAACTTTTATGACAAGATCACTTTATAAATAAACTTAGGACACTAGAAAATTATGATTTGTGCACTTTGATCAACTAAACAACATGCAAGATAACCAAAAATAATATTATTACTCTAAAACTTATTAGAATACATTCATAAGAGAGTTGTTTAACATTGATTCAACACCAATTCTAAACTGAAATATTTATTTAAGCGAAGGAAATGATTACAATGATAACATTAAAGGATAAAATATAATAAACTACTCTTAAAAAATCCTTACAACATTAGATAACACAACTCATAAAATGAAGAAAATTACCAGCTATTAAATAGATCTATTACATGAAATCTAAAACTTATACACACATACACTGAGTAACTACTACGAGCTACAACACACCATAATTCTATGCACAACAACACTAGAGATCCTACACACAAAACATGCTCTACACATTATAAGTATGGATTTACTATGAATCCCAATAGTGATTTATGATTAAAATTACCATCAACCAACTAAGGAATATTTTACAACATAGAAACCAATAATCTTGTGAGGGTTTTTGTCCTCCAAGATATCCACATCAAAGGATTTTTGTCTTGGGAGTGGAAGAAGTTGATCACAAGTTCAAGTTTTGAAAATAGGGGGGTTTATGATATTGTTTCCCACCTTCATGTGCTTCCAAACCTCACTTCCACGTGCTTTCAAAAAGGACACCTCACTCACACATGTGAGATCAATCAATAATAGGAACTTTGGCATCTTCTTCCACGTGCACACCTAATCCAAAAACACCTTTTGAATTCTTATTTTTGGACACACAAGATTCCAAATAATAATTGTGCCCCAACTATTCACCTCTATCTTTATTCATCATGTGAGTTATATAAGACAAAGAACCCTATCACTTAGTAGAGTAATACACCCCACTCTTCACATCCATTAGATTTCATAATACCACCTCATCCACTAGCCATCACATCTATTTCATCATCACTTACATCACTTGCCACATCACCATCAATAGTGCCAGTGAATAGTGATCCTACACAAATATTCCCTCACATTATCTGATTTATCCTATGGGAATAAAATAGGCTAATGGTGTTCTACTAGTTTCTCACTTAGATTTGGGGGACATTACAATTTACTACATATAAGATGTAAAATTAGAATAAGCTTGTAAAATGGTGAAAGCATAAATGACTTATTAAATGGTGAGATTATGACAGGTCTATGACTCACAAAATGGAAAAAGCATGAATGATTTGTAAAATGATGAGAGTGTTTAGATAAAAATCTAAAAGAAGGAATTATCCCATAAAAAAATGAATGATACTAATCATTGAGACTAGATAAGATGACTCTAAATGCACTAGGTAAGTGGATACTTCCTACATTGTCCCATGGATATGAGATCCAACATAGAATTTAGATTGAATGTACTTCTCTCAGAAATAGGAGAGAATACAATTAGAAAATGGAATAGTCAAATGGAAATGGTCATGACATGACCCATGTGAAATCTTTAGTCATACCTAGTAACTAAGAGATGCACGTATTAAGTAGTATGGATACAATATGAATGGCCTAGTGTTGGAGGCTTGTTTAGGAGTTTTTGGCATATTTCCATGTTTTGAAGGTTTTTAAAATTATCTCAATTGAATGGAAAATTATGAGATATATAATGGGTTATATTTCAAAATGGTGATAGCATTTCCTAAATTTATCACAAAAAGATAAGATCATGAGAAGAAAGGGTGGTCGAACTGGCCTCATAAAACATTGAATGCTACTTACATAGTCTAAATGGACCTCAAACCACTATAGTTCACCCACAATGAAGAATTTTACTAAGTAAAAACATGTTTTTTTAATAATAAAATGGCTCAAATAATGGTATGGTAAGGTAAAGCTTGAAAATAAAAGCAATAGAAAGCATCATGTCATCAACCAAGCCAATACCTACATGTGAAGGATTAATGGAATGATAAAGGGATGGTGCCCCAAAGCAAGGATATATGTAATGGAATGGAATGTGGGGATAAGATATCCTAGTATAAGCTACACACTTTGATTTGGCCTAGTAGGGAAAAAGCCGCAAGCTAGGCCTAAAAGTGGGAATTAGATGGTGCCTCTAAGTAAGGATACATGCAAAGGGAAGGTCCCACCCCCAAGGATACTTGGCCTAAAACTTATAATGGGAACCAACCATGAATTTACCCCTATAAAGTGGATTTTGTAAGAACACATCCCAATGATTTATAAAATAATTGGCTCTAGGACCAAGGTGGCCCAAAGTGGGCAAATTGAGGATTGTTGACTAGGATTAGGACAAGATAAATGTTTTTGGATTTTATGGATTTATATCTCTCTAGGATATTTTAAACCATTTTCAAATGTTTAGGATTTATGTGGATTTATAAGTTGCATTAATATTGTAAGTCATTTCCAAATTTTAATATTTTTTGAAATGTTTTAAATTTTTTTGGAATATTTAGGGTATCTTAACTCATTAGAGATTGACAACATACTACTCACAAAACGTTGATAGCCTAGGAATAAGGATTGAAATAATAGTAAGTAAAATAAAAGGGCAAGGTAGAATATAAAGGGATAAAATGATGGTAAGGCAAGGTATGTTAAAAGGTGATGTAAATAATAATGTATGACTCTATTGCTCTTACTAATGTGGAGATGCACATCTTGATTAGCATAAGGTACTATAGAAATATTAATTGTTTAAAATGTTATCCCACACCCCTTTTAAATACCTTCTTTTTCAAGAACCTACTACTAATTTGGACTCCATTAATACTATTTTGATCTTTGTTGGCCACTAATTATATTTTTTCTAAACCTCTAGACAAGATGTCTTCATAGCCTCGATGAAGAAAAGTGTGGCCAAGAATGGTAAATAAGGATATCAATTAGATACAAAGTATGATTTGGTAATATAATATAGGTTTTGAATGAATAAATGGATCATAATGGAATGATTTAAAGGTGACTCAACAATGAATGGATTATCAAAGTGAGGATCAATAAAATTAAGTGAATAAGGGTTGAAGGATGATTTATCACATGGTGACTCATCACATATAGGTGTTTCAATAAAAAATCAAAGATTGGTTGGTTCTCTTGGCCTTGGCTTACTCTTGTTTGTAAAGTCTCAAATTTGGACACACTTCACTCTCTAATAAATGATATCTCTTAGAGAGGTAATGATTGGCTCTGCTATGGCTCTAAGACCAGATTGGATATTTGAAATATTTATTATTTCTCAAGAAGGTTATTCAATCTTTATTTAGGAAATTTAAATGAGAATCTAGATCTGACTCTCAATAATTTTAGAAGGGATGCATCTCTATTCTCAACAAGCCATTTATTAAAATTGATTTGAAAATGAGTTGGTGATGAACTAACTAACTTAGATGGGTTGGAATTATAAGGAAATGATTAGTGTGATCTAAGAATTTGACTCAAGAGAGGATGGTTAGTATGGTGTTGGTTTTAAAATGAAAACAAAATGAAATAAACACACTAATAGCATAACATCTCTAGGCCTAGACACTAGGGAGAACTTAATTAACAAAAGTAAATGATAAATACAACTAAAAATCAAGGAATCAAACACAAGAATTCCTTCACCTTACTTTGATGCTCTATATGCCTTTGTATTGGTGGCTTACTCAACTTTGTACTCATGATGTCTTCATCAAAGAAGGCTTGGCGATCTCCTCTTCTCCTTGGCACCTTTGGCTTATGGTTTGGCTTGGCTTGGAATCAATTTGGAATGGTAACATTAGTAGTAATGCATTCTTGAAGACATTTGTGTATTATAACTTTACACCAAAATAACTTAGAAATGATGTTGTGAGGCCTCCTATTTATAGATTTTTGGATTTGATCAGAATTAACCTAAACCATCCATCTCAAGATTGAGATGTGTGGTTGAGGATTAATTCAATTTTTGGAATTAATTTTTTAATTACCCTCATTATGGCATTATAAGGGGTAATTAAGAGGCATGGAAGGCATCATGGAAAGCATTAATGAGGCATTAAGGGCATGAATCTTGATATTTTTGGCATTTATGGCCTACGGATGTCTTCCAAAGAAATGAGGTCACTTGATGATGAATATATTCAATATTAATTTCTAAAAAAAAGTTTTCAACAAGTTTATATGGAATTATCAATTAGGCCTTGATTAGCTCTTAAGCATGTTTAAGCACTTTTTTGCACAAATTACTCAAACTGATCAGAATACCTTGTTATTGGTCCAAAATTTGACTAGATTGGAATTGGAAGGAGATGTTAGATGCATTAGAACCATATTCTCATTTAGGATGTTACCAATAATAAATAAAAAAGTCGCAATTCTTGTGCAAAATATTTGATCGGGAAGAGCAATCCAGAGCACCCAGGTGTAAATTTGGCATTTTGACTCAAAATGATCTGATCAAAGTTAGCTAGCCCATAAATTGTAATGCCCTATTTAGGGATACCCTAGCCAAAATTAGTACTTGAATATATCAATTTCACATCATTTTGTGTGTTTTAGTGTTTTAGGCCAAATTGTGCATTTTGGGTGGAAATTGACCAAAAGCCTAATTAGAGGTTATCAATGGCCAAATTTAGGTGTTTACAATTTGCCCCTATTTGGGAAGGCATTACAAGCTATAGACATAGTAACATCTTCTCAAAGAATGAAAAGGTCCTGTATGCCTATAACTATAATGATGATAAACTAACTGTATGATGCCTCATCGAGGGAATGGTTGGCACAAGTAAGTCAGTAAACGGTCCCTCAAAAAGAAAGAAGTGAAATGAGGGGACTAAATAAAGGAAATATGATGGGGTCAAAACACAATGGTACTAAAAAAGTAGTCAAAATCATTGAGAATGCAAGTGGGATGGTGTACAATGGTTTGCCCAAAGGCAGTTATAAGCATTGTACCTTGATAGTGGTAACATGATATGATAACATAATGATTTTCCCAAAGGTGGTTATAATCATTGTGAATACAGGTGGGATGGTGTATAATGGTTTTCCCAAAGATGATTATAAGCATTTTACCTTGATAGTGGCAACATGGTATGATAACCCAATAATTTACCTAAAAGTGATTATAATCATTGAGAAGATGGAACTGCCCTAGTTAGGATAGACAAACAAGATAACATGCCCATGTGTAGGTAGAAAAAGTAAAGTGGTAACAACACAATGATTTTCCCAAAGGTGTTTATAATCATTGAGAAATGTAGGTGGGATGGTGTGCAATGATTTGACCATAGGTGGTTATAATCATTGGACCTCAATTATGACAAACATGATAAACTTGGTCAAGGATGATGATAACTTAACACAGAGGGTAATGATGAATTGGAACGACCTACTAGTAGGGAGATGCTCATCTGAACTAATAAAGGATGAAATTCTTTCATGTTGAATTACTCTATTTGGGATATGATTGGGATGTTGGTGCTAAAGAGATATTGCCACTATTGAATAGACTTCTTGAAGCTAAGGTTTATTGTATCATGTGATGGTAGGATTCATGATAGAATACCATAAAGACTTAGCCAAAATATACATGAAAACTAACTCTTGTAATCCAATACTCAATAGAAAACAATGCACCTATGATAGAAATCATGATGACAATGTAAACATATGAATATGGATGGATTTAAGTGTAAGTGTGGGCAAGGAATAACCTAATGAAAACACATAAATTGAATCAAGGCAACAATGTTGAAAGCAGATAAATAGATAGACACAAGCATAAATAAACAAATAAATAATGCAATAAAAACCCTATGAACATTACCCCTATAAAATAGGTGACAAATTAACAAATGAACAAAATGAGGGAATAGAAGAAAAGGAAGGGTATGACTGAGATATCTCCATATACACTAGGCAAGTGAATGTTACCTACATAGTTTCATGAATGTAATATCTAATAAAAAACATTAGGCCAAATGTAGTTCTCCCAGGGAATGGAAAGAATGTGATAACTAAAGAAAACAAATAGAATGGATGTGATAGAAGAATAGGAATGGTCTTACAAAATGGTAAGTGTGTGAGAAAAAAAGGCCAAAAATGAGTAGGAAACTAAATGACAAGTGATTTGATTGTAACTTAGTAAGGGTTCCCAAAATCCTTAAGGCAAAGAAATGGTCAATGTTTTTATTCTTTTCTAAAAAAATTTAAAATGTTTTTAGAATTTTTTTTGAAGTATCTCAATTCAATCGAGAATGAGAAGATACTAAATGGTTTAAACTCAAAAAATGATGAGAGCATTTAAACTAAGGTTGCTCACAAAATGGTGAGAGTGTGGCTTAGGTTTCTCATAAAATAATGAGAAGCATTTAAACTAAGGTTGCTCAAAAAATGGTGACTGAGCTAACCTCAACAAGTATCAAGCACTGCCTACATAGTCCCAAAGTAAGACCTCAAGTCATTGTAGTTCTACCCTTACAGTGGAGGAATTTGACTAGTGCAGCAATCAATTCAAACAAAATAGGCACAGTTGGTAAAAAGGCATAATATGACATAGGAAGTGGAAAGTTGGTATGTCAAGGCTTAATGTTGCCCCTAGTTTTCCCATAGGTAGTTATAACCAAGACACAATGACATAGATCAAAGGTACTAATTTATCCAAAAGTGGTTATAATTAGTTAGCAAGACCGGTGGTAAGAAAGAATAACAAACGAAGGATACAACTGCTGAAACTTCTATCACACTATCCCAAAATATGATCACTATCTAAAGTACTTAAACCAACTAACAAAATTGATCAGATACCTTTATGATAAAAGTATGTAATGAATGGAAAAAACCAAGGTCAAATGGGCTACGCTTTAGAACATACTAGGCTGATAGGTTGGAAGCAAAAATTGGATACAATGAAGAAGATAGATAATTATGGTATTTGTATAAATAAGAAGAGTGATAAAATGACATTATTGAAATGGTCCTTACAGACAATACACCTTGGTGCTCAAGCATAGTACTACTTGAGATGAATAATATTCATTAGCTTTAAAATTTCCTCTCCATCTAGTGTAACAAGCCTATATGCTCCTGATCCATAATCTATAGTGATGATGAAAGGCCCTATCTAGTTTGGTTTGAATTTTCCTTTATGCTTTTTGTCCGCCATGGTATTCTTTTGGTTTTCTTTAAGAACAAGATCACCAAGTTTAAATGTTCTATACTTGACATGCTAATTATAGTGGCCTTTGAGTTAGTTATGATATTCTTGAAGATTGTTGAGTGTGGCTATGCATTTCTCATCAAATAGGTCTAGCTCTTTTAGGTGAGCTATTCGATAGTCATGATCATCTAGGACATGCTTAAAAGAGATGTGTAGTGAAGGTAATTCTATCTCAATGGGAAGGATGGATTTAGTACCATAAACAAATGAGTATGGAGTGGCTCCTATGGGGGTATGATGATTGGTATGGTATACCCAAAGGGTAGGGAATATCTAGAGGTATCAATTATGACTGGCATCATTAACAATATTTTTGAGAATATTGATAATAGTTTTGTTGGATGCCTTAACTTGGCCATTACATTGAGGGTAGTATGCTATAAATTTTTTTTGTGTGATGTTATATTCAGTATATAGCTAGTCTACATCCTTGTTCTTGAATGATCCTCCATTATCAGATATAACGTTAAAGGGAATATCATAGTGATAAATGAGATGGTTGAAGATGAATTTGGAAATTTGCTTTTTAGTCATGTAAGTGAGGGGTATAGCTTTAACCCACTTAGTGAAATATTTGGTGGCAATAAGGATATGTTTATGGTCATTAGATGAAGTGGGGTTAATCTTCCCAATGAGGTAAAGTCCCCATGTATAAAATGGCCATGGTTTCAACATCAGTTTCAAAAATTTTGTTGGGGCATAAAGTAGATTAGCATGTCATTAACATTTGTCACACTTCTTTACATATGTAGTGCCATCTACATCTATAGTGGGCCAATAATAACTAGTACACAAGAGTGGTTTGGATAGGACTACCTTGCTAGAATGGGCTCCACATACTCCTTCATGAAATTCTCTTAACAAAAATGTAGACTCTACCAAAGTTAAACAACAAAGCAAAGTTCCATCAAAACTATGATGGTAAAGGATGGATCCAAGTAAATTATAATGAGTGGGATGATGAATGAAGGCTTTGGTTTGTTTTTGAGAGAGATTAGGTGGTATAAATTGGTCATGAACGTAATTGTAAAGGTCTGAGTACCAAATAGAATTAGGACCAACAATATCACAAATCATGACAATGATTGAAGGTTCATGAGCTAGTGCTAAAAAATTCTTGATGAGGAACTAATATTCTCTAGCTTTATCTATTTGTTGAATTAGAGAGCCAATAGTAGCCATGGCATCTATAGTTCTGTTACTATCCCTTTGTATGTGCTCAAATTGAATGTTGGCAATTTTTTGTTTAAGAGTGTTGATCATGGCTTTATATGGAACTAGCTTGTCATCTTTGGTCTGAAAATGATCTATAACCTAATTGATGATTAACTAAGAATCACCATAAAATATAAGATGATGCACTACTTGTCAAAGTCTTGCAACAAGTGATTCATACTCGGTCATGTTGTTTATACAAGGAAAGTTGATTCTAAATGATTTAGGGATTAGATCCCCCTATGGTATAATAAATAATAGGCCTACCCCTAATCCATGTATAGTGAATGGACCATCAAAATATAGTTTGTAGGGCTATTCCTCAAGGGGTTTGTCAAAGATGGTCATGATGGATTCATTAAGAAATTGAAATGTGAGTGACTATGTGTCCATGAGAGGTGCTTTAGTAAGTTGATCTACAAGAACTTATCCTTTGATTGCCTTTTGATTGACATAATCTATGTCAAATTCACTAAGAAGCATGATCCATTTAGCCATTCTACCTTATAAAGCTATTTTATATAGTAGATACTTGAGTGGATCTACCTTTGAAATGACCATGGTCTTATTATTTAACATGTAATGGCATAATTTTTAAGCTATAAAAATCATGGCTAGACAAGCTTTTACAACAGGTGCATATTTATGTTCATATGTAACCAAGGTATGGCTTAGGTAGTATATAACATGCTCCTTTCCATTGTCATCATGTTGAGCCAGGAGTGCCCCTCGAGCATGGTTGGTAGCTGATAGGTATAACAAAAATGGATTTCCTAGCATAGGAGGTAATAAAATAGGTGGATTGACAAGATAGTCTTTGAGCTATTGAAAAGCTCTTTGGTAGGTGGATTGACAAGATAGTCTTTGAGCTATTGAAAAGCTCTTTGGTAGTAATCATCCCAATGAAATGCAACTCCTTTTTTCAAAGGGTGTGTAAATGGATGGCACTTGTCTACTAATTGAGAGATGAAACATCAAATTAAATATATCTTACCCTACAAACTATGGAGTTATTTTAAATTGGTTAGTGGTGGCATCTAGGTTATAGCATGGACTTTAGCCAGATCAACTTCAATACCTCTATAAGACACAATGAATCCAAGTAATTTTTCTAAATTTGCACTAAACACACATTTATTTGGATTGAGTCTGACTTTATATTCGTGTAATCTTCCAAATATCATACACAACACTACTGGATGGTCGACCCTAGTTTTGGATTTTCTTAATATGTCATCAACATAGTCTTCAACAATATCATGCATCATATTATGGAATATGATAGTCATGGCTCTTTGATATATATATCCAATATTATTAAGGCCAAATGGCATCACCTAATAACAAAATGTTCCCCATAGAGTGGTGAACACTATTTTATGTTGATCTTTTGATGTGATTCTGATATGATTGTATCCTAAAAAGCCATCTATGAGTGAAAGCATTTAATAACCAGCCATGGAATCGATGATCATGTCAATATTAGGTAAGGCAAAATAATATTTAAGATAAGCTTTGTTGATGTCTCAAAAATTAGTATAAATTATGATTCCTTTAGGCTTTTTGCTAATAGGTACCACATTAGAGATCCATTATAAGTAGTCAATAGATCTGATACATCCTACTTCTAAGATTTTTTCTAACTATTTATTTACCAATACAATAATGTAAGGATGCATCTTACGTAGCTTTTATTTTATTAGTTTGGCATCAGGATTAACCACAAAGTGGTGCAGAGCCAAGGTGGGGTCTAAATATGACATGTCAAAATAAGTCCATACAAAGATATCTACAAATTCTCTTAATAGAGCTGTAAAGATGTCACATTCCTCCTTAGTGAGGGACATGCCTAATTTTATCCATTTTAGATCTAATAGAGTCTTGATGTTTACCTCTATTATATCTTTGACTAGAAGAGTTGAACCATCTTCTAGAATAGTAGGCAATGGCTTGAATTATTATATTATGTCAGGATCCTCTATTAGGACTTGCTCTTCAACTTCTCCAAGGCATGATGAATTTAAGTCCCCTAATGGGAGATCTAGCCATGTAACAAAAATAGTCATAAATTCTTGAAAAACTTGATCAAATACTTATTATTGCTCAAAGATAAACTCAGATCCATAGGCAAGTTCATCATTGGTGGTCTCCTGGTCTAAATTTGAAGAAGAATGAACACCCCCATCTAATAGAACTTGAAATAGGGTTTCACCACTAACATGGCCTTTATCTTTACTTTTTCCCTAGTCAAAAAGCACCTCAAGGAGGTTTTCACTTTGGGACCTCAATGTTTTACTTATTTATTTTTGGCTAAGGGTGTTCACTCACTCTCCAAAATAGGATGCAGGATCCAATGTGATTGAGAATCTTGATTTGTGATCTCCCAATGGAACATTGTATTTAAGGCCTAATAAATCATAGAATGCCTCATCATCCTAGATCTCATCAATCAATAGACTAGATTCTTGTTGATCTTAATCTATAAGTTGGGGATAATATAATGGCAATGAGTTATGATGAACAACTAGGGTAAGAGTACAAATGGCATTGTTATCAAACAAGTTGGTTTTAGCTAGGTCATCAAAGGTGAGGCTATGATCAGACTCTACTTTGCTATTGGCATCATCATCACTAGTCACTGGTTATGGAGTTTAGATAAGATATGTGGGGTCACCCATAGGCAGTTTAAATCCAAGTCCATAAGGTATTTCATACTTAGTCATGGAAATTGGCTTGATGGTTCCTTATTGATTTGGTCCAAGGCCTCTTCCTTAATATTTGTGACACTCCATGATCCTATTAGGAATAGGATAATTTGCACTTTTATAAAAATCAGCCTAGTTGTCATTATATAACCATGATTCATCTCCTTCAAGAGGGTCGATTTCTAGGCTAGATGCTAGTAAAAATATGATAGGCCATGTATCTTTGTTATTTTTTTGCCAATGCATATGTGGAGTGACTTTAGGTCTCCTAAATGTTTTTGGATTTTGAGGAAGATTGGAAATATGAAATGTATCATGGGTCACATACTCTCCTGATCCATTATCTAAAATGGTGAAATGATTAGAAGCTTCGAGAGGTAGCATGTGAGAAAGGGAATCCAAGGTATTAGGATCTATACAATTATCTGGTGAAGGATCAATAAGTATAGCCTTTTCTTTATCCTACTAGGAACATGGATTCAGGTCTGTTAGGGTGTGGAGCTAAAAGCTTCACCAAGGAGCATACTAAAACAGGTTCGGGTCTACACAGACGCCGGCGTCGGTCAGGAGCGACCGACATCGGTCAGTAGTAGTTGCAGAGGCGCTGACGTCGGCAATAGGTTCGGCCGACGATGGTCACAGGTGAACAGGCAGGAACCGATGTCGATTACCTGTGTGTCCAGAAAGCGATTTTCGAGGACAGAAGCGAGTGTTTGCATGATGAGTTTGAGTTGTAGTCTCAAGCTCGTGTCTCTATTATTAGCAATATTATTTTTAGAGCCCTTGTTGAAGAGGCTTAACTGTTTGTTGTAAGAGCATGCTCAAGTTTCCTATTTCTATATGTAGGAAAGATATTCTTAGCTTAGATTGTTGTAGAAGAGTGTAGAACTGTAATAGTAGAACATTGTGAATGTTTGAAGGACAGTACAGAGTTGCATCAATCCAGGTTGTTGGATTTGAGTGTACTTGAGAGAGAGCTCTTGAGGAATAGAGATCTAGTGAGAGATCTTGTGTGCATCTGAGAAAGGTGTGGAAGAATGAAGTTTCTTCATTGTATTCCTATTGTAAAGAGTTTCAATACAAGTTTTCAGGGTGTTTTCATGTATATCTTGTTCTGTGCTATTTATCATTCTAGTTACTTATCTATCTGATTTATTTCCGCGTTTATTGCTTTCACAAGTGTAATCTATTGTTGGTTTGATCCCCCAACAAGTGGTATCAGAGCCTTGGTTACAGGTTACAGGTTGCTCACAGGGGTTTCTGCAGGGATTTCTGTTTGAGTGGGAGAAGCAATGGCAGAAGAAAGTAAGTTGAGAATGGAAAAGTTTAATGGCAAGAACTACCAACATTGGAGAATGCAGATAGAGGACTATCTATATTATAAAGATCTCTACTTACCGTTAGGTGGGATAGCAAAGAAGCCCAAGGACATGGAGGATGAAGAATGGGAAGTTCTTGACAGAAAGGCTCTTGGGTCTATAAGACTGAGTCTGGCCTCCACTGTGATATCTAATTTGTCACAGGCAAAAATAATGGTAGAGTTGATGACTACGTTAGCAAATATGTATGAAAAACCCTCAGCTTCAAATAAGGTATATCTTATGAAGCAGTTATTTAATTTGCATATGAATTAAGGTGGATCTGTTTCTACTCATCTGAATGATTTCAATGGAATTGTTAATCAGTTAAGTTCTGTCAATATTGTATTTGAAGATGAAATAAAAGCTCTTTTGATATTATGTTCTTTGTCTGAAAGCTGGCATGGCTTAGTAATGGCAGTTTCTAATACTGCATCTGCATCAAATATTTTGAAAGTAGAGGATGTTGTTAGTGTTATCTTGAATGAGGAAATACGCAGGAAAAGCACAGAAGAGACATCTGGGAACACTTTAAATTTTGAGAGCAGGGGAAGGCAAAAAGAAAAGAGCAAGAGGAGATCAAGATCTAAGTCTAAGGTGAGAGGAAGATCCAAATCTAGAAATGGCAGGAAGCCACAATGCTGGAATTGTGGAAAGATGGGGCACATAAGTAGAGATTGTTGGTCAAAGCCTAAGGAGGACAACCAGCACGAAGGAAAGGAAGAAGCCAAGGTTGTAGGTATTGCATAAGATGCTTTAATTTTCTCTTTGCATAATAACATAGAATCTTGGGTATTAGATTTTGGTGCATCTTTCCATGCTACCCCTAACAGAGAATATTTCAGTGACTATATCCATGGAGATTTTGGAATAGTGTACTTATGGGATGATGAGCCTTGTAAGATTACTGGCAAAGGTAAAGTGTAGCTGAAGATGCAGAATGGCAACACATGGGTGTTGAGAGATGTGATGCATGTTCCTAGTTTGAAGAGAAATTTGATTTCTGCAGGTAAGCTAGGTGATGAGGGTTGTACAGTAACTCTCACAGCAGATTCTTGGAAGGTGACCAAGGGTGCACTAGTTATGGCCAGAGGTAAGAGAGAAGGTACTCTCTATCTGTGTAATTGTGTTACTAACAAATCTCCTTCAGTTTTATCTACTTCAGGTGTGGATTGTAAATTGTGGCACTCAAGGCTTGGCCACATGAGTGAGAAGGGGATGTCAATTCTTAAGTCTAAAGGTATGCTTTCAGATTTGAAAAGTATGGATCTAGAATTTTGTGAGCATTGTGTATTTGGAAAACAGAAAAGGGTTAGTTTTCTCAAGACTGGGTCTACTAAGAAAAGGCTGAAGTTGCAGCTTGTTCACACAGACGTGTGGGGACCGGCTCAGGTAGCCTCTATTGGCGGATCACGGTACTATGTTACATTCATAGATGATGCCACAAGAAAGGTATGGATCTGTTGTATTAAAAAGAAATCTGATGTTTTTGAGACTTTTAAGTTTTGGAAGGCTATGGTTGAGAATGAAATAGGCAGAAAATTAAAGTGCCTGAAATCTGATAATGGTGGTGAGTTCTGCAGTCTTAAGTTCAAATTGTATTGTTATACACATGGAATCCGTAGGCAAAGGACAGTTCCAAGGACACCTCAGTAGAATGGTATTGCTGAAAGGATGAACATTACTATCATGGAGCGTGAAAGATGTATGAGATTGCATGTAGGGTTGCCCTTAGAGTTTTGGGCAGAAGCAGTTGACACCGCAGTGTACCTGATCAACAGAGGACCCTCTACAGCTCTGGATGGTTGAATTCCAGAAGAGGCATGGACAGGTAAAAAGGTAGATCTCTCATATCTCAAAGTTTTTGGTAGTGAAGCCTTTGTGCACATAGATAAGGAAAATAGAAAGAAGCTTGATCCTAAGTCTATGAGGTGCACGTTTATAGGCTATGGCTCAGATGATTTTGGTTTTAGATTTTGGAATCTAGGAACTAACAAGGTAATCAGGAGTTGTGATGTTGTTTTCAATGAAAGAGTGATGTACAGTGATTAGATAAGGAAGCAAGATCAATCTGGCCAGAGCAATAGTGAATTAGATGAAGTTATGGTCCAAAATGAGCTCGCGGGAAAAAGAAATAATCACTTGCATAAAAACACAGAGACTGACGTCGACAGGTTAGGAACCGGCGTCGGTAGTTCAAAAACTGATGTCGGTCATACAGAGATCGACGTCGGCAGACCAAGAACCGACGTCGGCCAGGAAGAACCGGCGTCGGCCAGTAACAGGTCTACAGGTGGCCGAGGTCGGTCACTGTCAGAAAATTTGGGTGGACAGATTGTTGAGAACGAGTCCAAGACACCCACCAGGAGGTCTGAAAGGGTAAGTAAGCCTCCAATTAGATATTCTCCTTCCTTATATTATTTATTGCTAATTGATGGTGGAGAACCAGAGAGTTTTGAAGAAGCATTATAGGTGGAGTCCAGGAGTAAGTGGGAGCGTGGCATGGTTGAGGAGATGGAGTCCTTAAGAGAGAACCAAACATGGGATTTGGTTGAGTTGCCAGCTGGTAAGAGAACACTGAAGAACAGATGGACTTACAGGTTGAAGGAAAGTGAGGATGGACAGATGCGATATAAGGCTAGATTAGTAGTAAAAGGATTTGCACAAAAGCCAGGTATTGACTTTGGTGAAATTTTTTCTCCTGTTGTTAAAATGACTTCAATAAGGGTTGTATTGTCTTTGGTTGCTTTTGAGGATTTGCATCTCGAGCAGCTAGATGTTAAGACAACATTTCTTCATGAAGATTTGGATGAGGAAATATACATGGAACAACCAGAAGGATTTGAGGTCAAGGGTAAGGAGAAGTTTGTGTGTAGGTTAAAGAAAAGCTTGTATGGCCTCAAGCAAGCTCCAAGGCAATGGTACTTGAAATTTGACAGGTTTATGACTGAGCATGGCTACAGTAGGTGTCAATCAGATCATTGTGTGTATTTCAAGAGATTTGATAATGGTAGATATATTATTCTATTGTTGTATCTAGATGACATGCTGGTTGCAGGGTCTCACATGCAGGATATCTCTGAGCTTAAGGAGAAGTTAGCTCAAACATTTGCTATGAAGGATTTGGGAGCAGCGAAGAAGATCCTTGGCATGAGCATTAGGAGAGACAGGAAAAATCACAGGTTGATATTGTCTCAAGAAGATTATGTGAACAAGGTGTTGGAGAGGTTTAATATGTAGGATGCAAAACCGGTAAGTACACCTATGGCTGGACATTTTAAGTTAAGTAAAGAACAATGTCCCAATTCACATGATGAGGTAGAGTACATGAGTAAGGTTCCATATTCTTCCGCAATAGAGAGTTTGATGTATGCAATGGTGTGTACTAGACCAGATATCACCCAAGCAGTGGGAGTAGTAAGTAAGTATATGGCCAATCCAGGTAAGGAACATTGGAAAGTGGTTCAATGGATCCTTAGATATCTGAGAGGAACCAGCAGCAAGCATTTGTGCTATGGAGGTTTAGATACTTCTCTACATGGTTATGTAGATTCAGATATGGCAGGGGATTTGGATGGCAGGAGGAGCACCACAGGTTATGTTTTTACTGTAGGTGGAACAGCAGTTAGTTGGATATCTAAGTTGCAAAAGGTTGTTGCCTTGTCAACTATAGAAGCAGAGTATATTGCAGCTACAGAAGCTAGCAAGGAGATGATATGGATGACACGGTTCATGGAAGAGCTTGGAAGGGAGCATGGGAGTTGCAGATTATATAGTGACAGTCAGAGTGCAATCCATTTAGCTAAGAACTCAGCTTTTCACTCAAGAACCAAGCACATACAGCTAAGGTACCACTTCATACGGTAGGTATTGGAAGATGGTGAGTTGAAGCTGGAGAAGATCCATACAGACAAGAATCCTGCTGATATGCTAACAAAGCCGGTTACGAAGGAGAAGTTGAATCTTCATTCAACTTCTATTGGTCTTCATAATTGAGTTGAAGATGGAGGAACTAGAAGATGTTGCTGTATAGGTTGGTGCAACTGGTTTATCTCCAAGTGGGAGATTGTTAGGGTGTGGAGCTAAAAGCTTCACCAAGGAGCATACTAAAATAGGTTTGGGTCTACACAGATGCCGGCGTTGGTAAGGAGCGACCGACGTCGGTCAGTAGCAGTTGCAGAGGCGCCGACGTCGGCAATAGGTTCGGCCGATGATGGTCACAGGCAAACAGGCAGGAACTGATGTCGGTTACCTGTGTGTCCAGAAAGCGATTTTGGAGGACAGAAGCGAGTGTTTGCATGATGAGTTTGAGTTGTAGTCTCAAGCTCGCGTCTCTATTATTAGCAATATTATTTTTAGAGCCCTTGTTGAAGAGGCTTAACTGTTTGTTGTAAGAGCATGCTCAAGTTTCCTATTTCTATATGTAGGAAAGATCTTCTTAGCTTAGATTGTTGTAGAAGAGTGTAGAACTGTAATAGTAGAACATTGTGAATGTTTGAAGGACAGTACAGAGTTGCATCAATCCAGGTTGTTGGATTTGAGTGTACTTGAGAGAGAGCTCTTGAGGAATAGAGATCTAGTGAGAGATCTTGTGTGCATCTGAGAAAGGTGTGGAAGAACGAAGTTTCTTCATTGTATTCCTATTGTAAAGAGTTTTAATACAAGTTTTTAGGGTGTTTTCTTGTATATCTTGTTCTATGCGATTTATAATTCTAGTTACTTATCTATCTGATTTATTTCCGCATTTATTGCTTTCACAAGTGTAATCTATTGTTGGTTTGATCCCCCAACAATGTCATATTGATAATTATAGCTTTGAAATTCAACCTCAAGATGCTTGCAGTGTTCATATGGGTGTAAATATCCTAGGATATTCACTTCCATCCCTGAGTGGGAGAACTTGATACATTGGTGCAGTGTTGATGTGACCACATGAATCTCATGTAACCATGGCCTACCTAAAAGCATATTATATGATAACTCAAGATTAAACACATAGAACAGTGTATCATGGGTCAAAGGCCCAATGATAAATGGCAAACTAATGGTGCCTTGTGACTCTCTTTCTTGATTATCATATGCTTTAATAGTTATTGGTTCTAGCTGGAGATTTGTCATTATGTACCCAAGAATCTTGATGAGCTTTAGAGACACCATATTGAGGCTAGATCCATTGGCTATAAGGAAATGCTTCATTTTATGCCATCTTATATAAACTTGTATGTATAATGGATTATTATGGATCAGGCCAAAGGAATACATATTGCTTTGGTTGAATGTGACTTGTTGGGCCGGAGATAGGTGTCTAACTAAAGCTTAAAATTTATTAAGGGATATGTCACTAGCAATAGTGGATTACATCAAAAACTCATTCAAGATGTTTTTATGGATTATTACCATTCACAAAAAATCTAAAATAGAAATTCATGTTGATGTCTTATGCAATTGTTCCATAATATCAAACTTCTTGTCTTGGTCAGTAGTGAATGGTTTATTCTGAGGTTGAATGGTTGATTAGATGATAGGCAAAGTGGTATATGGTTATGGGCCTGGGATAGTAATCTTTGACATTCAAGTTTTTGATTGAACAATCAAGATTAAATACTAGGCCATTATTGCTAACTATTGTTAGAAATGTTTTGGGACCAGATAGGACAAGTCTTAGTTGTTGGTGCACTTGCATCCAGTCACGTGGCTAGAATGAGTTGTCACTATAAGATCTAAAAGGGAAAGTCCTAGTTTTATATTTTGCCTATATGCACTTTTAGGTCAAAGAAGGATTATCCATGTAATTTGGTTGAATATTGCTATTTAGCAATTGTCTAGGCTAATTAGTGTTTGGTCTAGGATTAATAGAGATAGTATTAACACTACCCCCTATAATATGACCTACAACCCTATTGTAGTCATGTGCAACTACATGATAGGTTTGTTGGTTGTTACCATTTTTACCTCAATTTTGTCCATTGTTTTATCTTTGTGGGTTTTGCTACTAATTTCGTTGATTCTACCAGTTTGGCCTTTGATTTTGATACTAATGATTCTACTGCTACACTGGTTGTTGTTGTTGATTATTTTACTATTGCTAATTATTATGTTGGGGTAAATGGTTGTGATAAACCTCAAGAGTTTTATTGGAAGTGGAAGCACCATTATCTAATGTTATTTCCCCATTATCCAACATATTCTCAATTAAATGCTTGATTTGGGTACATTTTCATAGATTATGCCTATTGACCCAATGATAGTCACATAATTCATTTTCACAGGACCAATCAAGATAAGGAATGCCTTACAAATAATGCTTTGACATAGGCTAACTAATCAGATTAGTAGTAACAAGATTGAGAAATATAGATTCAATAATCTCTCCTAGGTCACTAAAGACACGATGTGTAGGCATGGTTCTCTTAGGAGGAGGGGTTTATAATGGTAAAGGCTACTATATTTATTGTGCAAGTTTTGGTTGTTGTGCTTACAACATTAATTGAAGAGGTTGCTAGGTAAGATTAAGCTGAAAAGGTGGTGTAGATGATGTTTACATATTTTTCACATGATGGGATTTGATTACTCTATTTCCCACAACATTCTTATTATGGTTGAATTACTTGGGTTTTTCTTAGTTATTAGCCTATGCCATTTGTGCTTCTTGCACTTGAACATGATGTTACTATTGGCCATTTCCTTGATTAGTATAATTAAGTTTGACAACTCCTTTATTGATGAGTACCTCCTTGATCAACAATCCTTTATCAATCATCTCTTTGAAAGTATGTGCACATTGCAGTTCTAGATGGTAAGTTATCTCACTATGAAAATTTTTATTAAACACAGTGACTAATTGTTTATGTGGTAAACTATGGGTGAAATGGCCTGTAATGGCTCTCTATCTCTATAAATAACATTTGAAACTCTCCCTAGATTTTTGCTTTGCTTGTGTCAGGTCCACTAATGAAATCTCATGCTTGAGATTGTAGGAAAAGTGTTGCACAAATTTATCAAAAATATCATCAAAGTCTGCTATTGAATTATTAGGAAACTTTAAAAACTACTCGAAGGCTTATCTAGCCAAGATTCTTAGAAACAATAGTAAAAGGTATATGTTACTATATTCCACTGGTTGACATGTGACAAAGAATTTGATCAAATGATCCTTAGGGTCACCTTTCCCTTTGTATTTATTGAATTTGGGTGGTTTGTATCTTAGAGGAAATGGTATGTTCAAATAATCCATGTTAAATGGATAGGAACACATGTCATCCAATTTGAAATTTTTAGTTTGCTTCCCTACTTGAATAATAGTAATCACATCCTTCATCTGTTTTAATTCTTGGGATAGGAAGCTAGAAGGAATATTGGTTTGAGGGAGAATATTGGTTTGGGTAAATGGCTGGGAGGTCACAAGTAGGACACTTTGACTAGGGTATGATGGTGATACTTGTTGGGGTACATTAGTTTGGTTGGGGAATGGACCAAGAATATGCATACATGGATTGGGATGTACTTGAAATTATGCATTTGGTCTTGCAATATTCTAGTTTGGGTTGGTGATAAAGGTTTGACTTGAAGGATTTTATGGTTGGGATGGAGGGATATAACTATACTATGCCTACTGTGGTTGAAAAGGGACATGTTATTGACTAATCAAACCTTGTTGTTGAATGATAACTTGTGGACCAAGACCATGTCTCTGAATTTGTGGCACATTTTGAACTAATGGTAGTCTAGTAGGTACTTGAGAAACATGGGGGCCTCCTTGTTGCATGAATCCCTATAAAGAAGTGAAATTAGGTTGTAGATTTAGCATCTGTCATTGACTAATATTTGTATGTTGTTGACTAGTCATTACTTGGTTTTGAATTAGCATATTAGTCTATGACTAAAAAGGTATGTTTGTCATTACCTAGTGAGGTAGAACATTAGTTTCCCTTGATTAAGGTGGTAATGTTCTTGTCTTCTGTGACATTGATATACTAGGTTGTATTTGTTGTTGTGGAATAATACTCACTACTTGTTGAGAAGGATTAGGATTCATCACATTCTATCATTGAGGTGTGCCATTGGCTATTGTTTGATTACCTAATCCCATAGGTTGTACACTTGAGGAAGAAACTGGTTGAGTCTGGGGTACAAAAACTCCTATTCCCTAGTATGATGATCTACTCATGGGATTAACTATAGGCACATGTTGTTGGCTAGTTGTTTGTGTGTTATTACCACTTTGATCAAGATTGGATGTTATTTACACATTGTCCACTATGTTTAGCTCATTATTTTATGTAGAGGTAGAGGTTGAAGACACTTCTTTAATAATAGGCATATGCATCAAGTTATCTATCAAAGTAGTTTATATGAATGGGTCAAAACTCAGATTTTATTTTTCAGTTAACTCTATCAACACTCTAGTTGAAGGTCTGAGGTTAATAAGAGGCTTACTCACCATGTTCATTTGATTGAAATCATGTGCTAAATTTAGGTAGGTTTGATATGCTATTTGTATTTGCTTAAAGTGGTCTTTCATGATGTTTTTACCTCAATTAGATAAATTACGGTCTTGATACATTTTTTAGACTAAAGCCATAGGATTGCTAGAAGAACCTTGCTGATCATAAATGATATTGTGGAGCACTCTTACTAGACTTGGTAAATTTTCATGGGGGAAGTTTGCTAAAAACTTGGCCCCTACCTCTATGGTTCTAACCAAAATCTCATCTTTGTTCTCTAACAAATGTTGCTTAAACAAAAATGGATCATATGTGGAAGTCATATTAGTAGAATATGACTATTGAAGAACTGGCTCATCCACTATGGGTATTATAGCTAGGTATTGTGTGGTTTGTTTTTGGTCCTACTCTAAATAAGATGGTATGTTAACCATATAATTAGCTAATGGATCTTGGATTTGTGCCCCTGATTGAGTGTTATAAGAGGGATAAGAATCTATCTCATAAGAAATATTATCCTCATAGGGGTCTTGTACCATTTCTTCATGTGCAACTATATTTCTAATCCATGTATTATACATGAGTCCACTATGAGTGTAGGAATACATGTTCGGATCCATAGTAAATTCTTTATGATAAAAGGTCAAAGAGTTCTATAAACTTTAAAAATGATAGAATCTAAAATAAATGATGCCTTCAACTTGGTCTAGATTTTATAAAAGGATCAAAAGGTTTATGTAAATATTTGTGAGGAAACAAGCTAGCATAAAGTATCTAACATTTCACTATTCACACAAAGATAAGCAATTAAATGGACTAAAAATCAAAATGCCAAAATCTAAGGTCAAAGTGTTTCAAATAAGTCTAATCTAGGAATTTAAAAGTTGCTAGATCTTTTGGCCAAATGCAGTGTCAAAAGCTAGGCTCAAACAAGGCATTTTCTAGGACTCTTAGCCAAATGGCATCAAAAGCTAGACTTTGAAAATAGATGAAATTTTTAATCTAACAAATTTGAAACACTTCTAACAAACACTAGGCATTTGATTCTTGGTCATGAACTTGATCAACTAGGTATATGGTATGAAACAAAAGGCACTTTAGCAATAGTTTATTTTCTCATAAATAATGGTATAAAACTTGGTTCTTTTGACAAATAATCTAGACAAAGGTGAATAATATAACTATGCTTCAGACAAAGGATCACAAAAGTACACTTGGCTTAGCTTGAAAATGTAGGAAAAAATTTGGAATTCTATGCAAGAGGGTCTATGAAACAATATTTGAAATGTTTTGGGTAGTGTAACGATGCTATACTACTGAAAAGGTGTGACAAAAAAATTTGTTTCAAAAACTCTCTAAGGCAAGGACAATTTTCCACAATATTGATAGCATAACACTACTTTTCTTGATTCAAAATGTTGTGGTTTATAGACTTAAAATTCAAGTGTTTAAAACAAGATGGATTAAGTATATCATGTGATGATAATGATTATGAGTCTTAAACAACCTTCAACTTCAATTACAAATTAAACCTAAGTTCTCTAAATTTTAGTGCAAGTGGCAAACCCACTTAACACATCAACCCTATGAACTTGTAAAGGTGTAATTTTGAATTTAGATTATAAGTGAAGGACTTAAACAATGTTGGTAAAGGTCTAAACTCAATTGGGTAGCTTAACTATGCCAAAGTGGATGATATGACTCTCAAGCTTTTGATGAACCTTTGAACAAGGCAAATTTATGATCTCACATGGGTAGCATAACACTTCTTTGTTCAAAGGAAAATTTGGACTATGTGTTTGGTTTTGGATTATTTGTTTACACCAAGTTTTGTCTCCAAACAAGACTCTAATCTAGGACAAGACCAACTAATTAATCACCCTTAGATCCTAAACTGATAAGTTTACTTGGTATTTTTAGAATCCATCAATAAACATCATTTGAGAGGATTTTAAGTGCTCATCCAAAATTAAATGCACAATATATAGTAGGGTTTTTACACCCCCCTTCTCTCAAATTAAAACTATGACATGGACCTTGAGGCATACCTTGCACCAACAATACTTCCACAATAAGTGGGGATTTGTCTAAGATGTAACAAGTTTTTGAATGATCTAGGGGAATCAATTGCACAATGACATTCATGCCAAATAATGCAAAAGAAAAGTATGGATTTTGGGTCTGTATCACTTGGCTTGTTGGAAAAAAGTCCAGTCCTTTTTGAAACCACATCCTGCTATTCACTTAATGTAGTGTGATGTCTAAAGTGCCACTACATCCTATGTACAACTCCAAATGAAGCAAATAAAGTCAATATTGGGAGGTGAAACCTCGAGTCAAAGCTTCCCTAAATAACTCATAGGAGGTAATGATGTCCTCCTCATAAGCTAAGTTTGCATAAAAATAAAGAAAGCATACAATATAAATACTTTAGGGTCATTTTCAAGGTCACCCAAACTTTGGCAAGTTTGTGGGGAGTAATTTAGACGTATTACAAAAAAAATTCACTTTTGTATTCAATTTTAAACCCAAAATGAAATATTTGGTGGTGTTCATTTGACCCCTTGGTCTTAGTTGTAAACTTTGAAAAAAAATCACCAAAAGCACCTAAATTATTTGTTAGACACCAAAAACAAGGTTCCTAATTGATTTTTAAGCATGCAAAGGTGATTTAAACATGTTTTGAGCAAATATCAAGATTGATACTACAACAAAATTATTAGCATGTCTTTTAGCTTTGAAGCTCTTTTGATTTTGAAACAATGAACTTTAAAAAAAATAGCTCTCATGTCTATGTTTTTGGATAAACACAGTGACTAACATCGGTTACTTTGGCTAATTGAGATCTAACTGATGTCTGTTAAGTCGGGTAACTGATGTCGGTATTGCTTGCTAACGTTGGTTACTATGTAAAACCATGGAATATAAAAATGGCAAAATAAAGTTAGAAAATCAATTTGTAAGAGTTTTAAGGGCTCAAATAAATATTTTAAAGTTATAAAAGGATCTCCTTTAGGTGTGAGATGCTTCTAGTCCCATCAGGTGTGCCATTATGTCATGTAGGAATTTGACTCAAGAGAGGATGGTTAGTATGGTGTTAGTTCCAAAATGAAAACAAAATGAAATAAATACACTAATAACATAACATTTATAGGCCTAGACACTAGGGAGAGCTTAGTTAACAAAAACAAATGATAAATACAACTAAAAATCAAGGAATCAAACATAAAAATTCCTTCACCTTCCTTGGATGCTCCAAATGCTTTTGTAGTGGTGGCTTGCTCGACTTTGTACTCATGAAGTCTTCATCAAAGGAGGCTTGGCTATCTCTTCTTCTCTGTGGCACCTTTGGCTTGTGGCTTGGCATCAATTTGGCATGGTAACACTAGTAGCAATGGCTTCTTGAAGATATTTATGCATTATAACTTTACACCAAAATACCTTAGAAATGATGTTGTGAGGCCTCCTATTTATAGATTTTTGGATTTGATCAAAATCAACCTAAATCATCCATCTCAAGATTGAGATATGTGGTTGAGGATTAATTAAATTTTTGAAATTAAGTTTATAATTATCCTCATCATGGCATTGCAAGAAGGGGTAATTAATAGGCATGGAGGGCATCATGGAAGGAATTAATGAGGTATGGAGGGCATAAATCTTGATATTTGTGGCATTTATGGCCTAGGGATGTCTTCCCAAGAAATGAGGTCACTTGATGATGTAGATATTCAATATTTATTTTTAAAAACAAGTTTTCAACAAGTTTCCATGGAATTATTAATTAGAGCTTGATTTGGGTTAATTATCTCTTAAGCATGTTTAATCACTTTATATACAAATTACTCAAATTGATCAAAATGCCTTATTATTGGTCTAAAATTTGATTAGATTAGAATCAGAAGGTGATGTCAGATGTGTTGGAACTATATTCCCATTTAGGATGTTACCAACAACAAATAACAAAGGCACAAGTCTTGTGAAAAATATTTGATAGGGAAGAACAATCCAGAGCACCCAAGTACAAATTTAGGATTTCAACTCGAAATGAT
Source organism: Torreya grandis (assembly GCA_037957365.1). Lineage (NCBI taxonomy): Eukaryota > Viridiplantae > Streptophyta > Pinopsida > Cupressales > Taxaceae > Torreya > Torreya grandis. The sequence goes on along the minus strand of JARHVA010003211.1, from coordinate 749,632 downwards.
CTGATCAAAGTTAGCTGGCCCATAAATTGCATTACCTCATTTAAGGATACTTTGGCCAAAATTGGCACTTGAATATATCAATTTCACATCATTTTGCATGTTTTAGAGTTTTTAGGCCAAATTGTATATTTTGGGTGGAAATTAACCAAAATCCTAATTGGAGTTTATCCATGGTTATATTTAGGAGTCTACAGTTGTGGATCAATCATGATATCCCCATAGTTAATCAAGGTTTGAACATTTTATGTAAATCTCACACATCAATTAAGTGAATGGCCTTGAATCCCATGATACTCACAACATTCATATGTTCGATATCAAGGATGTTTGAGATCATTTTCACCAAAAGGTTAAGTATGTGAACACATAATTATGTTTGTTATGACCAATTGATAAAAGATGTCTCTCAAGGTCTTATTGGGTAAGTTTTCCACTTGGGGCCATGATTTCTTTGAAAGTCTTGATTTATGAAGTTGGAATTGGCCTAAAGAGGGAAAATTTAGCTTCAATCTTGGTAATTAGTTTAAATAGGATGGTCATGGTGTTAGTAATTAGCATATCCCTAAATAAGGTGAACTTTATATCAATAATTATCCCAAAGAAGGATAGGTTTTGCATATGATAATTGGCATGGATTGGCAATTAGAAATCAACCCACAAAGGGCAATCTTGGCACTTGATAAGAAACTAGCCCAAAGAAGTGAAAACTTGGTCTTGATTATAAATGTGCCCAAAATGAGGTGGCCTTAGTAATCTAAAAGGAAATGTGGCATGTGGGTTCACAAGGAACCCTAATTTGGCATAGGAATGGCTTATTAATAGGCATGCAAGTTTAAAAATAAATTTTCTTAGGATTTATTTGCCTTATGATTGATCTATAGGTTCAAATGTGAACTCAGATTGGATTGGAATTTGGGTTTAAAGCAAACTTGATTATGGCTGGTTTGGAACATGGGTTCATAAAGAACCCTAATTCTGATATGGATTCTTAGTTTGGGTGAAATACTTAATGCTTGTAAAAGGTCTACATAAAATCAATTTTAAACATGGTCAATTTGAACTTGGAACTTGTCACTTGTCACTTGTGAATCTAATTTAGGAAATGGTTTGAAGTGAAATGGAGTTGGTCTAGGTTTGACATGAAATTAGAATAGACTTAGGTCTATGTTTGAAATGAAATGGGACTTAGTTTAGGTCTAGAATGAAATTGGTCTTAGAAATAAACTTGGACTAAGCATAAAATTGAAGCTACTCTTAGGTATAAGGCTCTTAGGGTGAATCAAAATGAATATTTGATCTAAGTATAATTTGGAAATAATGAAAATTTTTATCTCGATATAAAAGGGAACATGGTCTAGGTAAAGGCCTTTAAACCAATTAGAAATCCAACTCAATTACCATAAACTAAGGGAAAAAAACAAAATATTCATGCCAAAATAGTAAGCAAGACTCAAATGTAAACTAGCTGTCCTTAGATATATACTTAGAAGTGGGTTTCAGACTTAGTTTGAGAAGGCAACTTAACTCTTGGAAAAAGGGTCGAAGGTATATGTGAACAACATAACCACACTAGATTTGAAATTGGATTGAAACTATTAGGATGCTTGAAACTTCATCAAGAATAACTCCAACTTGTCTAGGTAAAACAACTAGAATAATAACACTTATTTAGAAACAAAGGGCACAAATAGTCTAGGTCTCATTTTGAACAAGGAAGATAGATAGAACAAGTTTGGCAGTATAACACTTATTTGTGAAAAGTGGTGTGTGTAATATGTGTTTGTTTAAATTTTTTTTATTTTTAAAATTAATTTAGACTCAAAAAATATAATAAAAAATAAGTAGCACCTAAGTGCATGATCCTACATTAAAACTTACATAAGGTGTGCATAGTATCCACCAAAGTTTCCACCGATAAGCTAGTCTTGAAAACAATTAAGTGTTAATCCAAAAATAAAAGAGTGCATGTAGGTAGAGTTTTTTAAGCCTCTAATCTCTCAAGAATTGATATGTAGTAAGGGAAATTGAGTGACTAAGTGACTTAGTATTTGGCAGGATAATATATGATAAGTGGGGTCAATGTTTCTAAATTTTTGACTTGGCATATCTAGATGGTCCACAAGTTCCTAAAAACACTTGGGGAAAAAAATCATGTCAAATGGATCCAAACTATCTAGCTTGTTATGCAAAGATCTTGTCCTTTACACAAAAACTTCAACCACGTACTTCTTAGTGAAGTTTGATGTCTACACAATTGCATGGCTTGGGGACTCATTGGTCTTGTCAACCTAACCACTTAGCCACTATCTAATCTAATAGTAAACCTAATTTATATAACCCACTAGAGAGTGGGGTTGGAATAATGATGGGAGATGAAACCCTAGATCAAAGTCCTCCTAGAGAACCCATGAGGAGGCAATAAACTCCCACTTACAAGCCAATGAAAAATAAATAAATAAAAGAACTAGGTCATTTTTGATTTACCCAAGCCCCTAAGAACAAAGGAGAGTATACACAACTTTTATTTAGGTTTGAATCAACAAAACAAGTATAACAATGTGTTTTTGGTCAACCAAATTCCCTAAAGGGGACAAGGGGGCATACGTGTAAGGTTTTACAAAAATGAAACTAAGTGCTTTAAAAAAAATGAAGAAAAATGATATTAGGATATCTATGTCTAAATGTGATTGTTATGTTTAAACACCTATGGAAATGTGATTGAAATTTGGTATTTGTTTGGAACTTTAAAATAACAAAAAAGAAAGTTGTTTTGCACAAGTTTTTAATAAGACCAAAAGACACTATGAGATGACCTTTAAAGCAAAAAAATAAATGAAAAATGTGTTTGTTAATGTGTTTAGACTCCTCTTTTACTTAATTACCTAACATAATCATTAGATTATTGATTTGTGCTTGATTAGATTACAAAAATAAAGCAAAATTTTGAATTTTTGATGTCTCCAGCACCACCAAATACTACTTAACATATATCTAAGTCTATATAAGTATAATTTGGGATGTAAAACTTGATGGACCTTAAAAAAATTCATCCAAAATACTGAGGACTCATAGTATGGCTTGTGTAGAGGTAAATTTGGCCTTAATGAGCATTATTGAAGAAATATTTAAGCCCTCTTTAGTTTGTAAATCTCTATAGTCCAAACCTTAGAAAGATGCCATGAATGCAAAATATAAATCTCTCATGAAAATGACACATGGAAACTTATTGATCTTCCATGAAGGAAGAAAACTATCAGGTGAAAATGAGTCTTTAAAACTAAATACAAATTAGATCGTAGTATAGATAAGCACAATGCAAGGTGTAGAGAGGATTACAAAGCAAGTAGTCAAGCATTAGTCCATAAATAATGAAACATGCATAAAGAACTAACTAACCAAGCCTATCTATTCCTATGGGAATTACAAAGGATAACAAGAAAAAAATGAAAGAAAGCATCATCTATTACCTTCCTTAATGGATTCACTATACCCATGCAGCTCAAAATCATGTTCTCCCTTGATCAAGCATCCTTGTCTTTGTCAACAATAGTGGTAAGCTCCTCCAATGCCTCAAGAAAACTCCATAAAACCTAGGCTCATGATTTCAAATAACTAAACTAGCCTATCAATGAAGATTTCAAAAAAAAATCAATAATCAAATGCAAAGGATTATGGAAACAATTTAACATTATAACTTTACAATATTCAAGCCTAAAATTCATGTCCATGGCCTCTTATTAGGATCAACAATGACCGTCCATCTCAAGATTGAGATGTGTGGCCATGGATAATGCTAATATTTGGAATTAAACTCATAATTATCTTCATCATGACCTTGGAATAAGGGGCATTGAAGAGGCATGGGAGGCATTAACTAGGCATGGGTGACGCATAATCCTGATAGTTGTGGTATTTATGGCCTAGGGATGTCTTCTCAAGAAATGAGGTCATCTGATGATGTAGATAATGGGAACCAATTTTCAAAAATAAATATTCAACTCTCATGGAAAATACACTTAAGCTCTTGATTTGGATTAGTTAGCCTTAAACAAGGTTATTCAACATTTGTGTAATTATTTGAAAATTGGCCCTCAATTAATCAAAATGGTCAGAAAGTCATATTATTGAGTTTTAATTTGACTCAGGAAGAATTATAAGGTGATTTTAGATGTGCTAGAACCATATTTCCAACACAAAATAACAAGGTATGTGGTGTGTACCAATGAATTTAGGAGAAAAGAGTGATCTAGAGCATCAAAGGTGAAATCATCATTTTGACTCAAAATAAATTGATCAAAGTTAGCTAACCCATAAATTAAATTACCCCATTTAGGGATACTTTGACCTAAATTCACACTTGTAAATGACAATTTTGAACCATTTATCACATCTTATGGATTTTGACCTAAGATGTGCATTTGAGTGTAATTTGAGTAAGATTGACAATTTTTACACAAATGGTATTAGGAATTGGATGTCTACACAAGGCTCATAGTAAAGGTTTAATGAAATTAATTCAACAATAAATTAGAATAGTAGAAATAGATCCAAATATGACTAAAATATATCAAAATATATGATAATAGACAAGCCACTTCGAGGTGGAAACCTCCACAACTTTTAATAAGAGCGTAATTCACAATATGATGATAAACAATTACCCACTACCTCCTATATATAGTCTATCTAGGCCATGATTACTCCATAAGCTGACCTACTAACCAAATGAATTCATAGAGAAATGTGATTATCAAAGAGGGATACGTAATCCATAAGTTGGCTATTCCTATCCTAATACATGCGATAGGTTAGGGGTGTAGCATGCCCTTCCCCTTCAAACCAATGTTGTCCTCAATGTTGAACAACTCTAGATGTTGTTGCAAAAAATCCTCACCTTCCCAAGTTTCATCTTCACTGCTCAGGTTCTTCCACTTGATCAGATATTCCCTAATCTCTTTGGTTCTCAACCTCTTAGTACATGTTTGGAGGATCTTCTCTAGTTCCAAAATGACTTGTCTTTCTTCATCTAGTTCTAGGAGCTCTGTCTAGGCTAAAACTTTTTGTCCAATGACTTTCTTCAAATAGGAAACATGAAATACTAGGTGTATGCAATATGAATGAGATAACTCGAGCTTGTAAGCCACACTTCCATTTTTTCTAGAATTTGATAAGTGCCATAATACTTAGGAGCAAGTTTTTTGTCCTTTTTCTATTGCTTCAAGGACATCTATTGCAAGGCTACAAACATAGAAATACCCAGTCACCCATCTCAAAATTTCACTCACTATGATGTTGATCTACTTTTTGCTTCATCGTGTTTTGTGTCAAGGCCAAATTCTCTCTCAAACTTGCCAAAACCTCTTGCTGATGTTGAATGTGCTTCTCCACATCTCGAACCTTCGTTTGCACCTTTAATGAATAAGTGATGTAAGGTAGATGGTAACCATATAGTGATAGAAATAAAGACATTTTAGAAGAGGTATGAAAATATGTGTTATACCACCTTTCTTTAAGTGGTAGCCATTTAACCCAATGTTCCTATTTATCTGATACAAAATAATGGAGATATTGCTCTATGCATATGTTAACCTCTTTTGTTTATCTATCAGATTGGGGGTGGTAGGATGAGCTATGAGCTAGCTGAGTACCCAATAGGAAAATAGTTTAGTCCATAAATTACTAGTGAAAAGAGGATCATGATCACTTACAATTATTTTTGGGGTTCCATGTAATTTTAGAACTACCTCTAGAAAAATAGCTCCTAACGTACTTACTAAAAATGGGTGTGAGAGAGCACAAAAATGGGCATATTTTTTAAGCCTATCCATAATGACCAAGATAACATTCTTACCTTCTATACAAGGCAACCTTGTGATTAAATCCATGGAAACCTCCTTCCACCTTTGACTAGGAATTGCTAATGGTTCTAATAGACCTGGGGTCTTAACTGTCTCACCTTTATTCTATAGGCATATCAAGTATTCTGCCACAAGCTTTTGTACATATCCATTAATTCCTTCCTAAAATAATTCTTTCTTAATTATTTGATAAGTTTTCAAGAACCCTGAGTGTCCCCCAATTGGAGATGCATGCAAATCTACTTGAATCTTATGCTTAAGCTCTGAATCTTTGCACAAGTATAACCTACCCTTATACCATAGGACACTACCTTTCCATTCAAAAATTTTAGAGGGTAAAGTACCGTGCTTGAGATTCTAAATCAAAACTTGTGTATCCTTGCCTTGATCCCATTCTAACCTAGCTTCATCCACCTAATCTACTTGCAACATAGACATTACACAAAGTAATGCTTTTATGGACGTGTCCCATCTGGATAATACATCTGCTACTACATTATCTTTACCCTTTTTGTAGGTGATTTCAAAATCATAACCCAATATTTTGGTTACCTACTTTTGTTGTTCCTTAGATGATAATCTTTGTTCTAAAAAGTATTTGAGACTATCATGATCCGTTTTCACCTTAAAGTGTCTACCCATCAGAAAGGGCCTCCATTGTTTAACTGCATGAAGAATAGCCATCATTTCTTTCTTATAGATAATTTTTTATATATGCTTACCTTTGAATTAATAAATTTAAAATGCAATGGATCTTCCCTCCTACATTAGTACTACTCCCAACCCAGATCCAAAAGCATCACATTTAATAGTGAATGTCTTTGAGAAGTCTGGAGTAGCCAAAATTGGAGTGGTGCACATAGCTACTTTTAGTTTCTCAAATGCTTTGGTGGCAGGACCATTCCAATGGAAGGCATCCTTCTTTAACAATGTAGTGAGTGGAGCCGCTATGCTACTATAACCTTTCACAAATATTCGGTAGTAACCTATTAGTCCTAGGAACCCTCAAAAGTTTTTGAGGGTTTTTGGCATGGACCATTCCATCATAGCTTTGATCATCTGGGGATCAATTTTAAAACCTTCATGGGAAAAAATGTGACCTAGGTACTCTACCTCCTACACTCCAAAAGTACATTTGGATGGATTTGCATAAATTCAATGCTTCTCCAAAACTATCAACACCTATTTCACATGTTACAAGTGTGCTTCCCATGTCTAACTATAAATCAATATGTCATCAAAGAAAAATAATACACACTTCCTTAAAAAAAGTCCTAAAAATAGTGTTTATCAAGCTCTAAAAAGTAGATGGTGCATTTTTAAGACTAAAGGGCATTACCAAAAGCTCATAATGGCTCTCATGCAGTCTAAAAGCAGTTTTATGAACATCTTCATCCTTGATTCTAATTTGATGGTACCCTGAACAAAGATCCAATTTTGTGAAATAATTAACACGATGCAACTCATCAAGTGAATCATAAATTACTATAATAGGAAACTTATCTTTGATGGTGTACTTGTTGAGTTCCCTATAATCTAGGCACATCTTCCATGTGTCATCCTTCTTCCACACCATGACTACTGGTGACGAATATGCACTTTGGCTGTGCTTGATGATCCCTGCCTCCAGCACCTCATGGACCATATTTTCAATTTCACTCTTCTGTGCATATGGATATCTATATGGTTTGATATTTGGTGGTTGACTCTCTGGAATTAGTTAAATGGCATGATCATGTTCTCTTTTTGGTGATATTCCTTTTGGCCTGAACCCAAAAATAGATGGGTGGTCATCAAGAATCATTTATAGATTAGGATGTGTAGATGCCTATGTGGGTTAAACTTCTATGGAACATAATCATGTAATAATTCCCTCTACCCCCTTTTTAGCATCTTGGTTATCTGATGTGAACTAATAAATTGTGGATATTTTGCCTGTAATCTATGTAGTTCAATTTTCCTACCTTTAGAATGAAAGTGCATGAATAGTTCTTGGAATTTCATATCAATGGTACCCAAAGTTGTGAGTGATTGGACTCCCAAAACATTATCTGTGTTACCTATGGGAATAGTAAACATAGGAGAATTGAGATTGTACTCACCCATAACAAGCTTAATACTATGGAATTTAACTAAATAATTAATTGTGTCACCATTTGCAATCATGACCTAAAATTTTAGTGGTGGGTAGATGAAACAATTCAATCAAGTGGCCAACTTATGGTTGATGAATTTATGTGTGCTACCCAAATCATTCAACACTATCACCTTTTACTTCTTGAGGAAACCAACCACCTTAAGAGTTTATGGAGTGCTAATACCTGAAAGTGCATGACAAGAGATTATAGGTTGGGAATATTTAGGTACCTCCTCTATTTCTTCCTCATCATCATTAGAGGCATCATCTTCTTTTTCATCTTCATTAGATCTCTTAATGTAGAATAACTTCTTCTTAGCACATCTATGTCCTTTTCTCCACTTGCTGTCACAACTGAAACATAATCTTTTTACACGTTTCTCTTTAATTTGTTGAGGGGTCAATCTGGTAGGTGGAGGAAATATTGGTGTTGATATGCTACAATCTTTGAAGTGAGTAAATGTCTGCTTCTTGTTGGCTATGAATTTTTCCTCAGCTTTGCGTGCCATGATAATAGAATTAAAAATCTTAAGTGTATTAAACATGTATACCTCATGTTGAATGTGGTCCTTGAGTCCACCCAAAAATAGGTGATTCAAGTTCTCCTTAGAAATTATCTCCACACGTAAGGATAGGTTCTAAAAATGATGAATATAATCCTTGATAGAGCCAGTCTATCACAATTTTACTAGTTGGCTAAAATAATTCTCTATCACACTATTTCCATAGTGTAATTGTAGCTCCTCTATAAAAATTGACCAGGTGACACTAAGAGTCATCTTTTTATTTTGAGCACACAATCACTGATACCAAATGAATTGATCAAGTTAAAGATACAAGGATGACATGGTAACCTTTTGTCTACTTGGGATCTGATGTAGATCAAAAAAATTATCCATTTGGTTGATCCAATTTAGTGGATCTTTTCCATGAAATTTGCACATATCTACCTTTGGTAATAGGTTCTTTTATGGCAATATAGTTGGATTTGAAGTAGACTGGTTGGGAGAGCCACCCTAGTGGGGTTGTGAAATAGTGATAGATAGATGATTTGATTGATTATTTTTTAAATCCATCATGATATCTACCAAACTATCTTGTATGGATTTCATATTAGATTGTATGCCTTGCACCTCACTTTGAATGCCTTACACACTATAGTCAAGCTGGCTCACTTTATGATCTATGTCAGAGAACCCTGGTATAAAAGATCTAGTACATCCCCCTTATGAATCCATATCTTACTTGTTAGGAGTTTTACTTAGAGTTTTAACACCCTTTCCTCAGCCTTGAGTTTATGGACTTGCCATAAAAGGGCTTTACGATGTCGACCCTGATTGACACTTTTGGCCTAACTTTGACCAAGTGATTTTGGACTTATGTCAGCCTCAAATACAAACATACAAAGAACATAACCTTGCCAAATTTTTCTAATATTTCCAAAAATGTAAATAACTTCAAAAAATTCTTTGTATTGCACACTATAGATCAATTTTATGAAAAACCATAAAATGGTGATAACTTTTGTAAAATAGATGCAAATGAGATTAAATTTTAATGAAAGCTTAATTTAATGATTTATCAACTCCATTAAAAAAATTTCAAAGAAATTAAGAACCATTCTTTAGATATATCCAAATTTAAAAAAATAGGGTTTCACCCACAAGATTACCCAAATCATAGCTCTGATACCACTTGCAATGAAATTAATTAAACAATAAAGTAGAATAGTAGAAATATATCCAAATATGACTAAAATATATTAGAATATATGATAATAGACAAGCCACTTCAAGGGAGCAACCTCCACAAGTTTTAATAAGACAAGAATTCACAATATGATGATAAATAATTACCCACTACCTCTTATATATAGTCTATCTAGGCCATGGTTACTACATAGGCCGACCTACTAACCAAATGAATGCATAGAGAAATGTGATATAGCATTAAAGAGGGATAAGTAAGCCATGAATTAGATATTCCTATCCTAATACATGTGATAGGTTAGGGGTGTAGAAAAAGGGATATACACATAAATAAGGTATATAATATGAAGAGATTTTTTTCATATAGCTAAGATAAAAACAATTAGAATGATCTTTACAATATATGAATATTTTGGAAGGACCATTCTATATGCAAAGGGAAATGTAACTAATCTATAAATCAATCCTATATTGGATAAGATAAATCCTACTTATACTTCTGATTGTTGATACATTATATATTCAAGGTCATGACCAAGATGTATCCATTAGACTTAGCCAAGGGATCTCTTATCAATATAATATCACTAGGAAGGTTTCCAAAGATTCTAGTCAAGAAAAACTATGCAATAACCCCAACTAGGTACTATGTTTTCCTATTCACAAAGTATAAATGACAAAATCAAAGTAAAAGTCTAATCTAGTGCTCAATTGTGACACAAAGTGGGGATAATAAACATGAAAAGTAAACATGCATATAAGACATATACTCACATGAATGTATATGAAATCATAATCCATGAGAGAGAAGTACAAATGCAAATCTATCCACTCTTAAAAAGGGAGGAACAAAGTTAAGAATACTTACCTTTAAAGATGAACCTACTGAGCCTCAATCTCTCCCTTAGCCAAGGTTATTTGAAAGAGGTTATTTTGGTATGTAAGGCTGACAGGGATAAACCAGATCTTATACATCCAAAATAGTTTTCCACAAGACAAGATTTGTATCTCTAAAGAAAGTATGAAACCCTAATCTATTCTCCTCAAGTAGAATGGTGGATAAAAATATGCAAAATATAATAATCTTCTTCTATTTTCTCTTCAAATGGAGGAAATGGATGTGTATATATAGTTGAACCTAACCCTAAAAATTTCTAAAAGTTTACCTGATAGGTTCAGCCCAATAAACTCTATATCAATATTGATAAAAATAAATTAGGTTTTGTTCTAGGTTGGTTAGGGGCTAGTCTAGACTCTAAATAATTTTTATCAATTAGAGTAAGGGTCAATGGGGCTGACATTGTATTGTAAACTATCTAAAAGGATTTTAGGCTAGGGAAGGGATAATGAAGCTATAAAATGACTAGAGGAAGGTGAAAAAGAGGAAACAAATCTTAGGGGAATGTTTTTAGGAGATGGTTGTGTAGATAAAAAGTAGTATTATAGGGACAACAATCCTATAAAGCACCAATGGTCTGCCCAACCCTTCCCTGGTGCACCCGTTAAGGCATGCACTTAGAGAGATTGAGAATTGATAGGTTATTAAATAGAAATAGCATTAGTAATTGATAAAAGTTTAAAATATTATGTGTACACATATGCCTCAATCAAAGCTCATCATGTGTCACATAGGTGAAACATGGGATGGTGCTTTAGGAAAAGAACATAGAAACACACAACACTGAAGCTGAATAAATTAGAGTAAGGAACACATAAGATAAATAAAAGGATAGAATTTAAAAATACATACCTTTACTTACATTAGTGCTATAGATAAATAATGAGATGCAAGAAGTATGATGGTGTCTAATGTAGGGAACATTAGGTGAACCTATAAAATTTAACGAAAAAGAGCAAAAAAATGATATTTTTGCAATATATACATGTAATAAGTTGAAAGATTCTTTACAATGTCAAGATTATTGAGCTTCTTATAGTTCATAAAAAGAGATAGTAGAAATTAAGATATGATCAAAAGATGGAATCTTGTGGTAAATATTTGATAAGTAAATAATTTGGAATAGTTAATATAAATAGGGTAAAAAATAATTCATTTATTATTTTTTCTATTCTAAGTAAATAAGGCTATAAGATACCTAGTTTGAGACAAGAAATCCATCATGGTGAGGAGATGATAGATGAGATGGGGAGCGGGTGGGGTTGCATAGGGGTCACAATGAGTATAACATAGGTAAGCAATTGAACTAAATATAGAAAATTATTTGGTAAGAAAAAATCCAGCCATTGAAATTAACCCTAGAAAATTTATAGGTAGACTAGGGGTACAATAGGGTATTGGGTAGGAAGAAGTCAGACCAATAAATGCCTAAGACATTTATAGTAAATGGTCAAAATGTCACCACTATAGAAGAAAGAGTCAGCCTAGTTGACGTATTCTATAAGTCAAGTTGAAAACATAGGGATGACTACATATTAGTGGACTAACTTAGTACTCTAAGGTGTGGTGGACTACATAGCAGTGGGTTGACTTAGTTTGGAATGAGGAAAAGACTGACTATGTAATAGAGGACCAATCTAGTTAGTATAAGAGGGTTGATATAGTTTGCTAAATGGGGTCAATTGTGTATGATAGGGATGATTTAGTATGCTAAAGTGAAAAGATGGCCAATTTAGTATTAAATGGGCTGATCTAGTTGAAAATGATAATGCTCAATTTAGTATTGAAAAGAAAGAACATGAATGATATAGTTTGATAAATGGGGCCGATTTTGTAGGAAAATTAGAATAATGAGAAATTAAATCAAACCAAATGATTTAAGTGGTTAATTTATGAATATTTAAGAATGTATTTTGATTATTTATGATAGGAAGATATGATATATCCTTTGTTGTTTAATATTTTGTAGAGACATCAGAGATATTGGTTCCTAATAGATGCATCATGTCTTCTAGATTTACTAGATTATTTGACTGACATGGATATATCACACTTGGTTTCACTAAGATTTGGAGGCATCATGGAGATGAGGTGGATCATACTTAGAGTTGATCTTATTATCATGTTCCTTGGAATATGAGAATAGTTGAATAACACTTTTTGATGGGTGGTGTATGGGGATGCCATTGACCTGGGTATTGTTGGTATTCTATATTTGCACCCTAGCTAAGTAAGGGGATTGTTAGGATCTTCTTACTCAAACCTAGTCCAACATGGGATTGACCCTAGGCTATGGATATCTTGATAATGGATCAAACCTTTGGAGAAGGCTATATTCCTTTTGGATCTATCACTTATACTAAACCTAAACTAACATTTGCTTGGAAAAGGGAAAGAGATTTTGATAATAACATATAAAACATGTAAAAGAGGTGATGCACCAATAATTTGATCACTCAAAATATCATAATACACACTATGAGACACTTTCAAGACCAAATAATATCAATCTCACATAGATATTTCAAAATAAGACATTACTTAGTTGTCAAATTAGCATGAAAGGGAAGATATCCACTTTCAAGCCAAATAATAAACTATAAATTACACTTATAATGACCTTTAAGAACTACTAAGCACTTTTTAAAGGTGATAAAAACTCATACATAAGTAAGGAACATACATTTACTTAATCATAGTACATGAATTCATGAAACACACTTCAATCTAGCTTAGAAAAGGATATAATTTAGTCTTTATTGCATCAAAAGGTATCACATTACAAATTTTGGTAGAGTTTGGTCATACCAAAAAAAGGGATTCATTTTAAGGCTTGGAAGCCTATATTTATATGTATGAGAGAGAGAGAGAGAGAGAGAGAGAGAGAGAGAGAGAGAGAGAGAGAGAGAGAGAGAGAGAGAGAGAGAGAGAGAGAGAGAGAGAGAGAGAGAGAGAGAGAGAGAGAGAGAGAGAGAGAGAGAGAGTTGTGCTTTAAGAAAGACCCAACCACTTTTGATGAATTAACACTCTCGAGAATGTTGACTTAGGATCTTATCAAGAAAGAACAAAATCTATAAAATAATTGAATGCTCATTATCCTTATCCATCCATCCAGTGTCTTCTTGGAACTCCATGATATCATCTAATGATCTGTTGGTAAGGATCATGTCTTAGAAATGGTAAAATTATACCAATCTACTTTGGGTGGGCAAGTGTATCTACTCATTGAAAAGTGACCCTAATGATAGGTGAGACACATCTCTATATGATCATGTTTACATCTATTTTTTTTCAACTTAAACCTTGGTCCATTTTATAGACATAAAACTAATCTCAGCTCATTGGTTTTCACACAATCACAATATTTGGAGAAAACTTGTAAACTATTTGACCTTACTTCATAATCACTGGTCTGTATATTAGATCTAAATGACCTATTTTAACCATATAGAGATTTGATGTAAATTCTCGGTCCCACTAGTTCTATTTGGATCATATCTAATCTTTGGTTCTTTGCATTTACATGCTTGAATTGAAAAATGCCACGTCGACTTCCATAAAAAATGTCCAAGTTTGCCTTCATTTTATTGGCTATTGAAAACTAACTCAACCCACTTCATTATGCCTAACTATCCTTATTATTATTAGTCCCATAGATTATACTGACCCATTTGACCCATCTCACTCTATTGATTACCTTTCTATGATTGAACGCATGTTATTGATCTACCTAAACCCATTAACCTACCAATCACTACTTATCATTGGATCTTTTATAATATTGAATGTGGATCATTGATTTATCTTAGACTAATCCATTTGTCATTGAACATGTACCATTATATCTTGAATTCATGAACCTGCACCGTTAGATCTTGTCTAACTTGTAGATCTTTAAGGGCTTTAACCTAAGGACCTCTTGACCTATTTGACTCTAATACAAATTATTAGATCTCATGTGTCAGTATGAGGGCTCCCAAAGATCATCAAATCTTAGCCAAATTTAAACCTTTTAAGGACCCTTTGAACCCAAATGGTTTCTTGTCATGGCTTGAATTTGATAGCTACGTGACGTCTTATTGACTTCTTGACTTCATGCATGCCACTAGATCTTTGCTCAGATTGAATACAAACCATTGATCTTGAACCCATTTGAATGCAAACTGATATCTATCATAGATTAAACTTTGACATCTATGTGAACATATTTGACATCTACATGATCATCACTATATATTTGAAAACCAACAGTCATTTTTTGTGCTTGAATTTGACACTTGCGGGGCCATCCTAGACTTTTCAAATTTAAATGTCTATTCCTTGTAGCCTAAAATTGAATTTTACAAAATTATTTGGATCATAAATTCTATGGGATATTTCCTTCAAAAAAAATTATAGACATTTTGTGTTAGGTTATGGAGCTAAAAGCTTCACCTTGATGTAAACATGGAGGTTGCTGAGTATGATAGTCATCGACGTTGGCAGGCCACAACTGACATCAGTCAGGGGATCAGTGCAAAGGAAACTAACATTGGCAGGATCGGCCAATGTTGGTCACCTCCAGTTAGACAAGGACCGACGTTGGTCACCTGTGCGGTTCAGAACTGGTTGTTGACGAACAGTCAGTTAGGTGAATGGGTTGTTTCCATGTTAAAGACCGAGTCGAGTCTTGAGCCGCAAGTCTAATCATTGTATGCATGAGATCTATATAATAGACTCATGGGTTGTATTGTAAATTGTAAAACTAGGAGAGTTCTTCCCATGGTAGAATCAAGTAGGATTCTTCATGTATGTAAGATCAGGTTTGATCTGCAGGGTGTTGCAAGATCATGGTGGAGATCTACATGTGATAAGTAAGATCAAGTTGGTCTGCAGGGGTGTGTGTATGTGAGGGTCAAAAGGATATCTATGGGGGAGCAAGATCTAAGGTGATAGCAATACATCAAGGAGCAAGATCATGGTGAGATCTACTTGGAGTACCGGTTCATACTCAGTTGTACTGGCAGTATAATGAGGTGAATAACAGCTTGTGTTAGCTATGTGTTGTGACCTGTATTGAGAGAAGATTACTCTTGAGGGAAGATTACTGGTATGCCCACAAAGTGGAAGGAAGAGTGTGATCTCTTTATTGTAATTTCCTTTTGTAATGAGTTGAATACAATTGTGTGTTGCCTCTCATATTTTGTGCTATTTCTCATTGATAGTTACTTTCACTTCTGGTTATTTTTGCATCTTAAATTGCTTATACATTGGTAATCATATGTGCTCTTAAATCTAACAAGTAGTGTCAGAGCTTTGGGGAACCTAGGTCCTATTAAATGGTATCAGAGTGAGGTTGGACATTCTTAGAGCGAGTTTGAATAATAGATGGTTCAGATCTGGTTAGTGTTTTTTGATTACAGGTTACTCACAGGGGTTTCTGTTTGAGTGGGAGTATAGCAATGGCAGAAGAAGGTAAGCTGAGAATGAAGAAATTTAGGAACAAGATTAACACCACAAGGAGTGTGGTGGGTAGTCTTTAAGATTAATCTTGAAGAGGAATACAAGCCAGGATGTAGATTAGACAAAGTACTGGTATAGGTATAGGTGCAGATATTTATCTCCAAGTGGGAGATTGTTAGGTTGTGGAGCTAAAAGCTTCACCTTGATGCAAACATGGAGGTTGCTGAGTATGATAGTCACTGACATCGGTAGGCCACAATCGATGTTAGTCAGGGGATTAGTGCAAAGGAAACTGACATCGATAGGATTGGCTGATGTCAGTCACCTCCAGTTACACAGGGATCGATGTTGGTCACCTGTGCGGTTCATAATTGGTTGTTGACAAACAGTCAGTTAGGTGAACGGGTTGTTTGCATGTTAAAGACTGAGTCGAGTCTTGAGATGCAAGTCTAATCATTATATGCATGAGATCTATATAATAGACTCATGGGCTGTATTGTAAAGTGTAGAACTAGGAGAGTTCTTCCCATGGTAAAATCAAGTAGGATTCTTCATGTATGTAAGATCAGGTTTGATCTACAGGGTGTTGCAAGATCATGGTGGAGATCTACATGTGATAAGTAAGATCGGGCTGGTCTGCAAGGGTGTGTGTATGTGAGGCTCAAAAGGAGATCTGTGAGGGAGCAAGATCCAAGGTGACAGCAATACATCAAGGAGCAAGATCATGGTGAGATCTACTTGGAGTACCGATTCGTACTTGGTTGTACTGGTAGTATAATGAGGTGGACAATAGCTTGTGTTAGCTATGTGTTGTGACCTGTATTGAGAGAAGATTACTCTTGAGGGAAGATTACTGGTATGCCCACAAAGTGGAAGGAAGAGTGTGATCTCTTTATTGTAATTTCCTTCTATAATGAGTTGAATACAATTGTGTGTTGCCTCTCATATTCTGTGCTATTTTTCATTGATAGTTACTTGTACTTCTAGTTATTTCCGCATCTTAAATTGCTTATACATTGGTAATCATATGTGCTCTTAAATCTGACAAGTACCTAGGTCCTATCATTTTGTTTGGGGCACCTTCCTTGAAAAAAAACCCTTTGAAACCCTTAAACTTGACCATTTTCCTGAAAAATGACCCTACGATAAAATTGTATAGGGCACTTTCTAAAGATAAAACCCCTCAAGACTTTGTCTGTAACACTTTTTGAAAGAAATGGCCCTTTGGTATTTTCATTTGGGATACTTTCTTGATAAAATACCCTTTGTAAAAAGTGTTTTGGCCACTTTTATATAGAAAAATTACCCTTCAAAAAAATTATTCAGATCAATTTTCTATAGAAAGACCCTTCGAGAAAATTTTTCAAACAATTTTCCTGAAAGAAACGACCCTTAGGCTTTTAATGCAGACAAAATGTCTAAGAAAATTTACACTTAGACTTTTTTAATGTGGACAATTTATCGAAAAGAAATAGGTCTTCAAGAAAATTATTGTGAAACAATTTCCTCGAAAGAAATATGTCTTCATCTTTTGATTCTGATATTTTGTTTGAAAGAATTCATGCCTTCAAAATCTTTCTCTCAGATAATTTATCTAAAATAATTCAACACTTAGCTAAAAAAAAGGTCTAAAAGATTTTGTGTAGAAAAATAAAAACTTGAAAGAATTTTCCTAAAAGAATGAACACTTAGTCAAATAAAATGTCCAAAAGAATTCCCAAGTAAATACTTATCCCAAAAAAGTTTTGTACTTAGCTTTTACTTTAACTTGTATTTGAAATATTACTTGATCCTTGAAGGCCTAAAGTAACTATGAAAATCTTAAGCTTGTGCAAACATGTTCCATGACCTTGAATTGCTTGGTTTCACCATGAAGCCTACTCATAAAATCATTAGACTACTCTTCAATCAGGATCTTGCTCCCTCCACTGAACTCTTGGGCTAGGCACATTTTTGGTATGTAGACCAAATTTGGTCACCATCTTTGGTGACTTGGTTGGGAAACATGCCTACTATACCTGAGAACTCAAACCATTTACATGACTTATGATAGCATTTTTAATTGCAAAGACAAAATAATTCCAACAATAGGGAAAGAAATAAATTGAAAGGGAAACTAACCTAGCAAAACAAAGACAACTAAACTACTGAATAATTGTGCAAACAAAAGCACTTATTTGAGACAAAAAAAGGAAACTAATGTGTGAAAAAAAACACTTAGATAAAAATTAAAAAAACTATGTCTAGGTCACTTAACTTCCTTAATAGTAGTGCCTAAGATGTATCCTAGTAACTAGGATAGGAAGCTCTTCACCATTCATCCTTGTGAGTTGGAAAACATTATAGGATTTACAACTAGAGATTATATATGAACCACTCCAAAGAGAATCAAAATTTGTGTGATTTCTTGGCTTAGCTTTGTCCTCATCCCACTTGAGGACCAAATCTCCTTCTTAGAAAGCTCTTGAAGAAGGTCCTTTGTCAAAAGATCTCTTTATCATTGCCTGATGAGCTTCCATATCCAACATTGAATGATGCCTTACCTCTTCTAAATCCATAAGCTCAACATATCTTATTTCCATTGGCTCATTCTCCAAAATCTCAAGCTGATTTATCAATTCTAAACCAAGACATTCAAGATAAATAGGCATTATTGCTTCCTTACCATATACTAGCTTGTATGGATAATTAACAATTGACCTCTTATAGGTGATCCTATCAGCCCATAGAGCTAACTTTGATTTGAGATGCCATGATCTATGATTGTCATTAAAAGTTAATTTGATGATCTTCAACAAATTTTTTTTAGTGGATTTAACAAGGCCATTACCTTGAGGGTATTAGTTTGATTAGGTACTGAGAAAAACACTGTGTTGAACTACCCACTGTCTGATCTTAGATCCTAAAAAATCCATAGCATTATCAAAAATTATAATTGAAGGGACTCCAAATATAGTAAACAAACATTCATAGAAGTCTATAACATTTGTTTCATTGGCTTCCTTTAATGCTACTACCTCTATCCATCTGGTAAAATAATCTATGGTAGTTAAGATCCACTTGTGTCCTGAGCTTCAAGGGGGATTAATAACACCAAAAAAATACAATCCCCATTAGACAAAGGGTTGATTAACTAAAATTTGTTGGAGAGGTAAGGTTGCAAGATTCACTTTTCCAACAAACATGACACACTATCTGCATTTCCTAGTCCATGCATGACAATCACCAAATAAACTTGGCCAATAATACCCACCTCTTATTATCTTGTGGGTTGTGGTCCTTGCTGAGTAATGTCCTCCACCATGTCTATCATGTAACTTCTCAAGAAACCTCTATGTTTGACTTGGTATGCATCTTAGTAATATGACATTGATAAATTTTTTGAACAATACATTATCAATAAGAAAAAAGGGAATTGATTTCAATCTAAAATATCTTATCTTTGAAGGAGTCAGATGAGAAGGATAAATACCATCCTATAGATATCTTACTATATCTTAGAACTAGCTAGAAGATGAGCTCTTGTCACTTACAACTTTTTGATAATTTGACACCATAACTATCCCATTAGTCTCCTACAAGTCTTAGGCTAGATGTTCACTACCTCTAACCATCTTTGTAACTTTGATCTCAATATTATATTCCATGACTTTGATTATCCAACTAGCTCTCTTATAATTTATATCTTTGTTCAAAATAAAAGTTTTGACACTTGGATGTGAAACCATAAAATGTATCTTATTATTGGATAAGTACCTAAAATTTTCAAGAGACCTTATGACTGAAATTATATGCTTATTAAAAAAAATTATTTCATATTCTTCTAAGCCTTGATTGAAGAAGGCTATTGACTTCTCTAAAGTATATTTATTCTACTAAATTAGAATACCTAAAATTGTGTCAATGTTAGCATAGTTGTATAGGAAGAAATCCTTTGTAAAGTCAGGGTTTAAGAGTGTAGGAGCACTAAATATAACTTTATTGATCTCTTCAAAACTTATTAATCCTTCTTTGGACCAACTAAAACTCTGAACCTTATTTATCATAGTTTTGAGTGGCTTGGCTAAAGTAACAAAATTTAAAATGTATCTCCTTATGAAATTGATCTTCCCAAAAAATATTTGTAATGATTTCTTGTATTTAGGCAATGAAAGTGCAAGAATTGACTCTATCCTATCAGGATTTATACTTGTACAATTTTTTGAAATGATATGTCCAAGAATCCTACCTTCATGAATAAAGAAAACACACTTTTTTGGATTCAAAGACACTCCAAATTCCATACACCTTTCAAACACTTATTTGAGATGAATCATATGCTCATTTATAGTATTAGAGAATACTATTATGTCATTTAGATAAATAAAGATAAAATTAATGACGAGACCTTGAAATGCCATGACCATAGCCTTTTGAAAAGTGGATCCAACATTAGATAAAACAAAAGGCATCTTTCTATACACAAATGTTCCCCACTTTGTGGTCAAGGCTATTTTGAACTAGTCTTCTTCTTTTACCAAAACCAGGTTATATCCAATGTAACCATCGAATAAAGAGAACCTTTCTAAACCTATAACTAGCTATAAAATATGTTTCATTTATGGCAATGGATAGTGGTCTTTAGGACAATCCTTGTTTAATTCATAAAAGTTAACACATAGCCTTATTTTAGCATTCTTCTTCCATAGTAGAATAAGGTTTGCCACCTAAGTTGAGTGCTTAATTGGAAATATTATAGTTGACTCAATGAGCTTATGCATTTCATCTCTCATTAGAGGTTTAAGATTTGGGTTAATTGGCCTTTGACTTTGTGTGAATGGCCTAGTCTCATCTTATAACTCAATGATATGTTGAGCTAGACTTGGATCAATTCCTTTAAGGTCACTATACTTCTATGCATAGACATCTGTAAAACTTGAACATAACTCAATAAAAGCTCCTTTCTCTAAACATGTGCAAATTTTACCTAGCTTTAAACTCTTGCCAATTACAATCTCGACATTTATACAGTGTTCTTCCTTAGTTTATAAATAAAACTTTTCTTTTCTTAATTCATCATCTCTGTTGAATATGTTTTCAAGGGTGACCAACCCTTTAATAAAATTATTTGTCTTCAATTGCACAATTTGGTCATCATACTTCTACTAATGCTTGTTTTAGTTCCTTGAGGATAATTCAAATTCTTCTTAGAAGAATATACTAATATAAATATCATATTCAAGTACTTATAATTGTCTTACTTATCTTGGATATAAGTTTTCACAACTACCTTGATATGTGATTGAACTTTTTCATTTCTTATGTCATTTGAGATACTAGATTGTGACCCAATAACAACTATAATATTTGCATGCTTGTTATTATTTCTTGATATAGCCTAAATATTGAAGGATTGAAATTCTTTGACTATGTCTCATAATCTATGCTTATAGGACCTAAGTAGTGGGCTCTTTCATATATTAAGTCCTCTTACTTGGTGAACTACTAGTTCACTATCACCAAACACTTGCAAGGAATTGACTTTCATCTTATTGTTTATTGTAAACCATGAACTAGTGATTAATATTTAGTAAAATTATTGGAACATCATTCCGACTCTAGTGCCATGTTTGTTTCTAGATCCATAAAAATATAGCTACCATAATCCATCATCAAGCTGATCGTCTTTAATCAATGTTGGAATTGGTGCATCATTTTCATGAAGATAATGGACACCAAATACCTCTTGTTAAATTAACTTGTAGGAATAATTTCTATGGAACTTAGAGGCCCATTCATCAAGGAAAAGATCTAGGACTCCATCTAGAGGTGATTTAGTTTCCACCTCATTACTTTCTAGTACCTTATTTGAGATAACACAATTAGTGTTCATGATACTTGGCACATATGGCTCCAAATGAAATCTTGCAATAGGTTCAAAATGTATTATCACCTTAGTACCATACCTAGTCTTGATCATTAAATTGGTCAAATCAACTAATAAATATCCTCTAATCTTTGAAGTAAAATCTCTTGACATGCACATGGCAAAATAGGGAGGCAAGTCCACTACAACTACATCTTGCTTAATAACAACATTGGGGAAAGCATGTAATGTCAATTTTATGCCTTTGATTATTACTACTATCTTTTTCTGAGCCATCTAATTGTAATACTCCTTTGGTATTTGGCTCATAGACAAGACCAAGCTTGTCTGTAATTTATTTAGGCATGACAATGCTACTAACTCTACTATCTACTATACAATTATGGACTAAGCAGACACCTACTATAAAAGAAAGATAAAATGGGTAGGTTTTGTTTGACTTGAAATTATTTTGTCCACCTTTTTCATGTTATGTATTTTCTAATTAGGTTGATTGATTTGTTGGTCTGAATTGGCCAAGATAGCTCTTTGCTTCTCAGATGGTTCCTTAAATACATTAAGATATGAAATTTCTTGAATAAGCATGTCCTTTTACCGTGGGATGGAAAGGGAATCCCACATGCTAATACTAACATTTGATTTCTTGATTTATTATATTATGTTGAAATATGCTCTACTAACTTTTGGATACAACTTTGGAGCCACTACCTGTTCTCTAATTAGGGGCATTTGGGGAATCTTCATTATCTCTATATTCTAAATAATCTATACTATAAGAACAATAACTTGATATTTAACACTCTTATAAATAAAATTAGGAATGCTAGAAGTATAGCTCACATCTTGAGATTCCTCAACTGGTCTTCTTTTATCTCGAATCAGAGCTACTACTTGACCATTTGTGTTTTTATTTTCACCAACTTGATTAAATACAATGTGATCATCCAATTACTAATTAACATTGATAGCATTAGGCTATCCTATATTTTTTTGAGCTTCTCCTTGGATTACCATATTCATGTCTTGATACTGACCACCTTGAAGAGAGAACTCTTCTTGTGTCATTTGTGGCATAATAACATCTTGTGATACCAAGGCTTGATTTTGAGTGTCATTTGGATTAGAAGGATGCTAAACTGGATCTTGCATCAAGTTATTTTGAGAAATAGTATCTTTTAAATAGAAGGTATATTAGGATCAAAGGCTGCATATGGCTTAGTTTGGGTTATGGCTCCTTGATTTTGATAAGGTTGCCTATTATCCTTGAAACCTTGATAAGGGGGTATTTGGTTATTAAAGCATTAATAAGTATTCTAGTTTTGCTATTGATAAGGTCTCCCTTGGTACTGTTGCCTCTTTAGTTGAACAATCTCATTTTTAAAAGCTTATAATATGTTTTTCAAATCACCAATCTCACTAGATTGATTATGAGGGGATACAACATAGAATTTTAGATATGGAATAGGGGATATAAATGGAATCTAAGGAAATTAAGGAGGAAGAATAGGTTGTAATTATAAGAATATGGGAATTAGAGGCCTTGGAGTAAGTTTACCATCTTGTATTAAGCTATTTTATACCCTTATAACAATTTCATAGGCATTTGTCAAGGTATTACCATCCATAGACTGTATCATGACACTTATATCAGAATTAAGGGCCTTAAGATAGTACAAAAATGCATACTCTAGGGATGGTCTAACCAATAAATGGATCATATTCCATGTCTTTTGGAAATTGAGGTTAAAATTATACATAAATTCATGAGGGTACCTTTGTATGGTAGTTAGTTGTTTGACCAAAGATAGATGATCAGACTTGTATTCAAAGTACCTAACTAAAGCTGGACCTAATTCATCCCAAGTAACAATGGAGGTTAAAGGAATATTCATATACCATTACAATGCTTTTCCCTTGAAGGAAGCAACAAGCAATTTGATAGCCACATTATCTCGAGTAACACTATGAACAAAACATAGACTAGCAACATCTTGGATATGCTCAATAACAATAGTTTTATCCCATTCTCTAGAGAATAAAGGGATATTTTTTAGGGCAGACATAATAATGTCATCATATTGGGATAAATTTAGGGGATTAACCCTATTAAATGGGATAAACACTTGATTCCTAATAACCATATAAGGAAAAGGGGTTTGGCTTATGGGGATAATAGATTGGACTAAAATAATAGAATTACTAATAGATGAATGATATTTTAGAGGATAAGGTATTGTACTATTGAATCTTTATCTTTTATAAGATGTAAATTCAATTCAATATGTTCAAAATGTGTATATTTACTTGATGATCTTGTTGTAATCTTTGACATGAAATCACTATTTAGAAGATGATATGAAGTCCACAACTTAAAGTATCTTCAAATTTTGATGATGGTATATCTCTCCTAATACTACAATTTATTCTTCTCAATCTTAAAACTTCAATTATGACAAAGAAATGGGTCCCATCAAGCATGCCAAAATTGTTGGTGTTCTAGATTTGTACCCTAGCTGAGTAAGGGGATTGTTTAGATCTTCCTACTCAAACATAGTCCAACATGGGACTAATCCTAGGCTATGGGTATCCTAATAATGTATCAAATCTCTAGATAAGGTCATGTTGCTTCTAGATCTATCACTTATACAAAACCTAAACTAGCACTTTCTTGGAAAAGGGAAATATATTTTGACAATAACTTATAAAGCATGTAAAAGAGGTGATGCACCAATGATTTGATCACTCAAACTAGCATAATACACACTATGAGACACTTTCAAGAAAAGAATATCAATCTCACATAAATATTTTAGAATAAGTCATTAATCGGTTATCAAATTAGCATGAAATGGTAGATATCCACTTTCAAGATAGATAATAAACTATAAATTACACTTATAATGACATATAAGAAATACTAAGCAATTATTCAAGGTGATAAAAACTTAGACATAATCAAGGAACATACATTTACTTAACCACATTACATGGATTCATGGAACACACTTCAATCTAGCTTAGAAAAGGATGGAATTCAATCTTGGTTTCATCAAAAAGGTGACATAATACAAATTTTGGTACAGTCTGGTCATACCAAAAAGAAGGATCCATTTTAAGGCTCGAAATCCTATATTTATAGAAAAAATAAAGAAAGAGAGAACTATGCATTGAAAAAGGCCCAACCACTTTTGATGGATTAATACTCTTGAGGATGTTGACTTAGGGTATTATCAAGAAGGAACAAATTTAGTAAAACAATTGAATGCTCATTATCCTTATCCATCCATCTGGTGTCTTCTTGGAAATCCATGATATCATCTAATGATCTACTAATAAGAATCATGTCTTAGAAATGGTAAAATTATGCCACATCTGCTTTGGGTGGCCAACTATATTTTCTCATTAAAAATTTACCCTAATGATAGGTGAGACACATCTCTCTATGATCATGTTTACATCTAATTTTGTTCCAACTCAAACTTGGGTCTATTTTATAGACAAAAAACCAATCTTAGATCATTTTTTTCACATAGTCACAATATTCATAGAAAACTTGTAAACTATTTGACCTTTCTTCATAATCAATAGTCTTTGTATAAGGTCTAAATGACCTATTTTACCCATATTTAGATCTATTGGTAATACTTGGTCCCAATGGTTCCATCTGGATCATATATGAGCTCTATTTCTTTTATATTTACATGCTTGAGTCAAAAACTACCTTGTTAACTTCCATTAAAAATGTCTAAGTTTACCTTTATTTGATTGGCCATTGAAAACTAACTCATCCCACTTCATTGTACCCAACTGTCATTATTATCGGTCCTATAGATTATGCTAACTCCTTTGACCCATCTCATTTTGTTGATTCCCTTTCTGTGATTGAATGCATGTTGTTGATCTACCTAAGCCCAATAACCTACCAATCACCACTCACCATTGGATCTTTTTTAAGATCAAACATAAATAATTAATTTATCTCAAATTCATCCCTTTGTAAGTGAATTTGCACCACTGTATCTTGACTTTATAAACTTGGACCATTATATCTTATCTTACCTGTAGATCTTTAAGGGATTTAACCTAGGGACCTTTTGACCTGTTTGAGGCTGGCATAAATTATTAGATCTCATGTGTTTGTATGAGGGCTCCTATGGATCATTATATCTTGACTAGCTTTAAACCTTTTAAAGACATTTTGAACCCAAATAGTTAATTTTCATATGCTGAATTTGATAGTTACATAAATGTCTTATTGACTTCTCAACTTCATGTGTGATGCTAGATCTTTGATTAGATTAGATAAAGATCATCAATTTTGAACCTATTTGAATATAAATAATTATCTACCACATATTTAACTTTGAAATCTACACAAACATATTTGAAGTTCATTTGACCATCACTGCATATTTGAAAACCAATAGTCATATTTTATGCTTGAATTTGACACTTGCAAAGCTGTCCTAGACTTTTTGAATTCAAATAGCTATTCCCTATAGCCTAAAATTAACATTTACGCAACTGTCTACATCACAAATTCCATGGGCTATTTCATTTAAACATTTTGTTGAATATTTTGTTTGGAGCACCTTCCTTGAAAATATACCCTTCAAAACCATTGAACTAGACCATTTTCCTGAGAAATGACCCTTCAAAAAAATTGTATAGGTCACTTTATCAAGAGAAAAACCCCTTGGGACTTTGTCTAAATCAATTTCTAAAAGAAATGGCCTTTTGGGATTTTCATTTGGGATACTTTCCTAATAAAAGACCCTTCAAGAAAAGTGTTTTGGCCACTTTGATATAGAAAAAGTACCCTTCAGAAAAATTATTCAAACCACTTTATTGTAGAAAGGCCCTTCGAGAAAATTTTTTGGACAATTTTCCTAAAAGAAATGACCCTTAGGATTTTACTATGGACAAAATGTCTGAGATAATTTGCACTTAGCCTTTTTTGACATGAATAATTTCTCTGAAAGAAATAGGTCTTTGAGAAAATTATTGTGGAATAATTTCTCCAAAAGAAATTTTTCTTCATATTTTGATTCAAACATTTTGTTCAAAAGAATCCATGCCTTCAAAAACATTGTCTTAAATAATTTGTCCAAAATAATTCAACACTTATCCAAAAAAGGTCCAAAAGAATTTACCTAGAAAAATAAAAGCCCAAAATAATTTTCCTGAAAGAATTAACACTTAGTCAAATAAAATGTCTAAAAGAATTCCCAAGTAAAGACTTAACCCAAAAAAGGTTTTGTACTTAGCATTTACTTGAAATTGTACTTGAAATATTGCTTGATCCTTGAAGGCTTAAAGGAACTATAAAAATCTAAAGCTTGTGTAGACCTATTCCATTATTAGTTTCACCATGAGGCCTACTCATATTGAGTCATTAGACAACTCTTTAATCAAGATCTTGCTTCCTCCACTAAACTCTTGGGCTAGGTGCATTTTTAGTATGTAGAACAAATTTGGTCAATAAGTGTATGTAATAAAAATGCATCACATCTATAAATCCATCCTAGATTGGATGGGATAGAGCACACCTACACTTTCAATTAGGGAGCATATAATTTTTAAGCGAGATCATGACCAATGTGAGGATCTGTTAGACCTAATTAGGGGATCACTTGTCACAACATACCATTTGAGTTAGGGTTCCAAATCCTACAATCTAACTTAATCACACAACAACCCTAAAAGAGTCATGATTTAATATTTCACTAGTCTAATAAAAAGAAAAGTAAATCTAATCTAGTGCACACTAAAGCTTGTGGCACAAAGTGGGAGTTAAAAATAAAACAAATAAACAACTAAAATAAACATGTATAGAAGACATATACAAACATAAATGTATATGGAATCCTAATACATGGAAGAGAAGAATACAAATGCACTATCTATCTACTTTTACAAAGGAGGAATATAATTAGGAATACTTACCTTTGAAGATGAACCGATTGAGCCTCAATCTCTCCCTTGGCCAAGGTGTTTCACAAGAGATTTTTATGGTATGTAAAGATAACTAAGATAAATCAGATCTAAGATACATAACCTATCCAATCATATAAAAGACTTATCCATAAGATGAGATCAGAGTTCCAAAGAATGTATTGAACCCTAAAGCTTTATTCCCCAAGTAGAATGGTCAATAAGAAGATATTCATTCACACTTCTTCAATTAATTCTTCACTCTAATTAAATGGTAAGGAATGACATTATATATATAGTATTATATTTCCCTATGATCATTTAGGAATGTTAGTTATGCTTGTTCAACTTAGCACGTTGTCTAGTCTAACTCAATAGGTTTATGTTAGGGCGATCAAGAGGCCAACAAACCAAAAGAGAGAAAAGTCCCTAAAATATGATAGGTTAACTTAGTTAACCTAACACAATAAACATGTCAAAATGGTGTTAAGGCAAGAAATGTGATTTGAGAAATAATTTAGGTGACAATTCGGGTGATAGTTCCACCCCAATTAATGATGGAACTTTCGAGAGCCATAACTTTTGCACCGTAGCTCTAATTGACTCGCCATTTGAACTGTTGGAAAGATAAGAATGAGGAGAACATCATGAGACATATAAATTGTGATATTAAAATTTTTTAGGCACCTTATGAACATGTTTCAAATGTTTTTCCCATGTTTTGATATAGATGAGTATGTCATCTAAGTAGACAACCATGAATGAGTTGGTGAAGGGTCGTAGGATGTCATCCATCATCCTCATGAAGGTTGTAGGTGCATCAGTTAAGACAAAAGGCATAACCAACCATTCAAAAATCCCCTCAGATTTTAATGTAGTCTTTCAGACATCAGTGGGATCGATGGGAATTTGGTGATAACCAGATTTGAGATCAATTTTGGTGAAGAACTTCGCACCACAGAGCTGGTCAAAAGGGTCATCAATCCTAGGGAGAGGGTATAAATTCCTCACAAAGATTTTATTCAGGGCTTAGTATTCAATGCAAATCCTCCATGTTCCATCTTTCTTCAGTGCCAAGATAATTGGGCTACCACAAGGTGAAGAGCTTGGTCTGATGTGACCCTTTTGGATCAATTCTTAAATCTATCTTTTTATCTCATCATTCTCTAAAACTAATCTACAATACAGAGGACTATTAGGTAAAGGTGATCCTAGGATCAAATCAATAGAATGTTCTACCTAGTAATGTAGTGGAACTCCTGTGGGTGACTTGAATAAGTCATCATTTTCTCTTGTGATTCATCATATCTACTTTTGTTGTTGTGTTGATTGTGTAGTCAGGATTGCAACATCAACCTTATTGGATTTCTATGGTTTGACCACCATGAGAACAAATTGCTTTGTCTTCTCCACTAATCTCTTACATTGATTAGCACTGATCAAGGAGATAGATGTGGGAGGTGGTACCTCTAGTACTCTATAGTGTTGTGTTCCAAGAGTGAGGGTGATCCTTTAGGTTCATGATTCATAGATTCCATGTCGCTCATTCATGAATGACTGACCAAGGAGTACATCACAAACATCTAGATTGACCACATCACACAAGACTTCATCTTGGAATGGTTTTATAACATATGAAAGAAGACATTGATGGGTGACACGAAGGTCTCTCCTTGGGCTCAACCATCCAATATTGTAGGGCTTTGGAAGAGGCTTCATGGATAGATTTAGAATTTTCACAACTTTAGTAGAGACTAAATTCTTTTGACTCCCACTATCAAGAATGAAATGCAGAGGCTTACCTTTTACACATAATTTAGAGTGAAATAATCTTTCTTTGTCATCTGGTCTTTCTTCATGGGTCTGTGATGAAGTGACGATGGTGTCAGGCTCAACATCTATAATTTCTTCTTCACCCTCTTCGACTGTGGGTTGTGTATGAGGTAGAGTAGTAGATGTTGAGTGTTGTGACTCAGAGAGTAGTGACTTGATGGCTTGACATTCTTATTTGGAGTGAGTTCTAGTTTTATAGTAATCACACCATTTTCCATCCTTCCCCTTCTAGGATTTCTTATCTTGTAACTCCTTTTGCTTCTAATTTTAGCCTCATGTTTGACCTTCCTTGTCACTTTTCCATTTTGAGGGTTGACTCTTCGTATTCTTTCTACCATGCTTCTGTTCAATCTTCACTACAAATTTGTATGCCTCACCGAGGGTTTCCAAATTGAAGAGTTCCATTTCCCCCCATATGTACCATTAAAGTCCACCATGATATTTGAGAGTCTTATGTTTCTCACTTTCTTGAATGCCCAATCTTGCAGACAAAGAATGAAAAGTGTTTGTGTAATCTTGAACAGATTGGTCCTTAGCTTGGCAAAGTTATTGCCATTATATGTATATATCATCATATGCTCTGATGGGATAGTATTCTTCTTTCACTGATTCCACAAAATCATCCCAGGTAGGTTCCACCTCAAGGCCAATGTCATCTGTATTGAACCTCTTTTTGTACACTTCCCACTAGTTTTTCACGGGCAATGATGATTTTAAAAGAGTAAAAGTGATCTTTTCTCCATCAATGAACTTATTTACAAAGAAGTAGGAAGACAGTTGATCCAACCAATTTTATACTTCACTAGTATTGATTTTGCCTTCAAATGTAGGAATATCAAAATTTACCTGAACCTTGAAGGGTGTTGGGGCACTAAAAGGACATTCCCTAGATGAGGAGCTAGGAAGTGTAGTTGTGGAGCAAAAATTTCCCATCAAAAGTGTTTGAAGAATTTGGGCAAATTATTGTAGCATTTGTGCTTGTTGCCATTGGAGGGCTTCATTCACCATTTCCTTGAAAGGGTCAGATGTCTCGGTGTCATCCACCATTGAATTCATTTAGAGTGAACAAGTGGAAAGTTTGGAAGCTCTGTTGTTTCCCGCCTAAGTTTCTTATAGCCTGACCTCATCCTCAAGATCATACACTCTCAAGAAAAACCACTCTGATACCACTGATCCAAAAGGGTCACATAAGGCTAAGCTCTTCACCTTGTGGTAGCCTAATTGTCTTGGCATCAAAAAAAGATGGAACATGGAGGCTTTGCATTGACTATCAAGACCTAAATAAAATCTCTATGAAGAATCACTACCCTATCCTTAGGATTGATGACCTATTAGACGAGCTTTGTGGTGCAAATTTCTTCACCAAAATTGATCTCAAATATGGTTATCACTAAATTCCCATCGATCCCACTGATGTCTGGAAGGCTGCATTCAAATCTAAGGAGGGGCTTTTTGAATGGTTGGTTATGCCTTTTGGCTTAACTAACGTACCTGCAACCTTCATGAGGATGATGGATGACATCCTACAACCCTTCACCAACTCATTCATGGTTGTATACTTAGATGACATACTCATCTATAGCAGAACATGGGAAGAACATTTGCAACATGTTCGTAAGGTTCTTCAAACTCTTCAGGAGCACAAGTTGTATGCAAATCTTGACAAATGCACATTCTAGATGACAAAAATTTAGTACCTTGGGTACATTGTGAATGAGGAAGGGGTCCATGTTGATCCAAAAAATATTTGGGTTATTCGAGAATGGCCCACACCAAGGACCCTCACAAAGCTTTGTAGCTTTATGGGTCTTGCAAATTTCTACTGCAAGTTTGTTTTTGGATTTTCACATGTTGCTTGGTCACTAACCCAAGTGACTAAAGGAGGACTAAATCTATATTTTAGTGGGGTGAAATACAAAAAAGGGCATTTTAGAATTTGAAGAATAGACTCTGCTCAGCCCTTGTTCTTACCTTGCCAAATTTGCATCAACCATTTGAGTTGATGACAGATGCATCTGAATATGCCATGGGACTTGTCATCATGCAACATGGCCATCCTATTGCATATCTCAGTGAAACTTTCACTGATATAGTCAGGAAATATCCAACGTATGATAAGGAGCTCTATTCCATTATGCAAGCCTACAAATAATGGAAACACTACATCTTGGGGAAAGAGACGGTCATCCACACTAACCACAGACCATTAGAATTCATCTAGACTTAAAGCAAACTATGAAATTAGAGGCACCAAAAGTGGGCCACATATATTCAAAAATTCCACCTAATAATCAAACACAAAAAGGAGAGATCAAATATAGCTACAGATTATCTGAGCTACCCACCAATTACTACACTCACAACAGTTCTTGACCTATGTGGACATGAGACTACCACTTGGGGTGCTCTGTATGAAGCAGATCCTACCTTTACTAATACATATCAAGCACTTAAAAAAGGTAAACATGTTTCTAAGTTATATTTACAAGATAATTTCCTTTATCATATGGGGCACATCTATATTCCAGTTATAGAGCAACAAAAGATGATATGGGAAGCACACTTCAGTAGGATAGCTAGACACTTTGGTATCGAAAAGACATTAGCAGTTCTTTAAAAACACCTCTACTGGCCCCATATGTGAAAGGATGTGGAAATATATCTCAAATATTGCACCCCATGTGCAATAGCCAAGCCAACAAATAAGAAGCAAGGATTGTACATGCCATTTCCAGAACTAACCAGGCCTTAGGAATCTGTCTTAATGGATTTTCTCTCAGGTTTGCCCACTTCAAAACATGGTAGGGATTGTATTTTTGTGGTAGCTGATTGTTTTTAAAAAATGGCTATCATGATTTCTTGTAAGAAAAATATATTTGCTGAGGAAACTACTCAAATATATTTTAGTCATGTATGGCTCCATTTTGGTCTCCCCAAGTCCATTGTCTCAGATTGAGATAGTTGGTTCCTAAGCATCTTCTGGTCCACTATATGGAAGATGATGGATACTAAGCTGATGAAGTCCAAAGCCTTCCATCCATAGACTGATGGTTAGACAAAGGTGGTAAACTACTTGATTATTCACATGATTTAGATGTATCACTCCAAACATCCATGCACATGGGATGAGGGACTTCTTTTCATACAACATGGATACAATCAGGCACTGCACAACTCGACCAAGCACAGTCCATTCCAAGTATGTTTTGGGTTCTAACCCATGGCACTAATTGATATGGATATTCCATTTTACACCATGGAATACACACCTCATGGAAGATCTGAAGTAACAAAAGCAACAAAGTTTATTGAACAAATGCAACACATCTAGCAACAAGTTCATGACATCTTGGAGAAGATGAATCAGAAGTATAAGTAATGCCATGATAAACATAGGATTGCACACCATTTTGCTGTGGGTGACAAGGTTTGATTAAAAATTTAGAAGGAATGGATTTTAGGCCCACACAGAAATATTTGGCCTCTACGTTATGGTCCCTACACCATCACCAAAAAGGTTGGAGAAAATGCTTTTGAGTTGAACCTACCAGACTACCTTGGTCTGAATCCAATATTCAATGTGGAGCTCATAAAACCATAACACCCACTTTTATTAGACACTTTAGTTGTAGAAAAAAAACTAGAAATTGATGAGCTTGATCCACAAATTTTTTCTCCAGTGGAAGAGGATCAAATTTTGGATACCTAGATGAAGAAAATGAGAGGACGCTCTATTTTGCTTTATCAAGTGGTCAAAAGGGGCCAGCTTAGCCACCAAGGTGAGTGGCTCATAGAGAATCAAATCAAGACACAATCACCACACCTGATGGGGAACATTGATTTTCAAGGAGGGAGGAATGATCCGGGCAACAATTTAGGTGACAATTCGGGTGACAGTTCCACCCCAATTGATGACAGAACTTCTGGGAGCCATAACTTTTACACCGTAGCTCCAATTTACTAACCATTTGAACCATTGGAAAGCTAAGAATGAGGAGAATGTCATGAGATGGAATTTATCTCTACTCAATGAATTTTTACCCCTAAAAACCCAATGGAAGTACCCCAAATTTCAATTTTAGTAGTGCAGTCTAAAAATAGTAAGTTTCTAAAAATAGTAATTACTCAAATTTTGTATTTTTTTAAATCTTGGAAGTCAAACCACTTAATCTCTCTCAATATTGGTGACCTTACATCTCCTCCCCATGCTTTCAAAATGTGTATAAATGAAGAGGTAACCCAAAATTTGAGGATAGACATCTCTTCCTAGAGATAAACATATATTTGTATTATGATCTTGAGTAATACTACATCTCTTCTCAGAGAATTCATTGTTACTGTGTTATTTCTATGCTATTGAAATATTTATCAACTATAACTTCTAATATTTGGATCAAAATTAAGGATAAAACATATCAAGTGATAGGAATGGGTAGAACTAAGAAGAATAAGCTTAGGTTCAATGATTTTAGGAGGCTAGTGTGTGGATGGCAAGTGGCTAAAGGCAATCTTACAAAGCACCGATGGTTTACCCACTCCTTTCTCAGTGCACCCTTTAAGGCATGCACTCAAAGATATTGAGACTCGATAGGATCTTATAAGATAAAAAGTGTCATTAATCAATAAAAGTTTTAAAATATTATGTGTATACATATGCCTTAGTCAAAGCTCATTATGTGTCATGTAAGTTCAACACAGGATGGTGCTTCAAAAGAAAACATGATAACACACAATATTGATGTTAAGTATAATGTAGTAAGTAGAAAATAAGATAAATGAAAGGATAGAATTGCTTAGTTTCATAGATAAAGTAGACTGTAAGAAGTGAAGGTGTCTAATGTAGAGTACACTAGGCAAACCTATGGAAGTTAGTGCAACAAATAGCCAAAATTAAATTTTTTGGAAGATAGACATATTATAGTGGAAAATAAACTCTACGTCATCATGACTCTAATGCATTTTATGGTTTTAAAAATGGATGAGTAGAAACAAATATAGAGGCAAAATAAGTATTCTACCTAAAAACAAATGAAAGAATTGAGTTGCTAAAAAGTGTCGTTAAAGAGGGAAAAAGATAATTCATTTGACATTTTGAATTTTGAAAGAGAGAAAAGAGATCTCTGAGACCAAACAAGGCTAGGATGGTGGGGGGCAACATTCTAGATGAGGAGGACACTTAGAGGTGGTAACAGGTGCACTGTAGGGTTTCAACTATAGATCTCAAAACAAAATTTGAAATTTATATTGAATTAAGAGAATTTTTGATAAAATTTGATTTTAAGCATTTATATATGTCAAAATTGATCAAACTTAGATTATAAGGGTAGAAAATAGGAATATGAGAAATGGGTTTGAAGGGTTTAGTAAGAAAATGAGTGAAATATAGATTTTGGGAAAAATATACTAGGTCGGTACACATAATGCATCAGGTTGACCAGGTTGACCTAGTAGGATGAAACATGGCATAATCCATATGGTCAACCTAGTAGGTATGGGTCGACCTAGTGTATTTGTAGGCTAAAAAGTTATAATGGACTGAGTAACTAGTCCATAAGGGCCAAAATGAAAAATTAGTACCAGGGAGGGGAAGATAAGAGGGTTGACTTGGAATTTGAAGTCAACTAAGACAAAAATATGGAAATTTTGGTCAAACTAAGTTGACCAAGGAACTAGAATAAGCATAGAAAAGCATACAAAAAGTCAAAATAGGGCTAGAATGGCATGAAATGACCAAAGGAGGGCAACAGGGACCAAGAAATCTAGAAATAGGATAAAATGAGTAAGGTAATAACAATTAGGCCTATTTTTAATTAAAATTATAAAAATGGTGTGTAAAGAATGTATTGTGATTATACATGACATGGAATAACTAATACATACTTTGTTGTTTTCTTAGCTTCAGAGACAATCAAGATTTTGAAGGTTGGTGGACATATCTTGGTTACCAAATTTATTACATAGATTGTTAGATTGAGATTGAGCTAGACTGGTAGTCATGGGTCTAGGAGGTATATCTGATATGTGAAAGATCCCCCTAAATACTATCCTATTAGTCATTTTCTTGGGATGCTAGGAATTATTTACTAACACATTTAGATAGGAGGTGGATAGGGATGTGATAGAGGTGGGTATCACACTAGAGGATGTCCATGCCATCCTCAGGCTACCCATAGCAGGAACACCAATGACCACATAGATACTAGATAGCTTAGAGGAGAGGAGAGCCTTAGCCATGTGGGCTATAGGTTTAGAGATGATATTGAGAGGATGGAGAGTTAGTATGGATGACATGTATATATCATAAATTTTAGACCTATGGAAGGAGATGATAGGCCTTGTGACATAGTGGGTACTCTATCATAAGTCAGATGACAAAGTACCACTATTCATGGTAGCATTGAGTAGGATGATGATATAGGAGGGAGTACTATATGATCTAGGCTCTATCATCTAGGTCTAGCTCATACATGATCTATTCAAGATGTTAGTTAGAGGGAAGAAGACTATGGGACTGATCATACTATTGACATCATGGATATATGAGAGATTTCCTATGTATCAACTAATTGGGTTGCCCTATGAAATTGATGATGGGTCACTTCAAGTGCATATATGGAGAGAGGACTAGGTATCATAGTCTATGCCTCATATGCTAGTGTTATAGTTGGTGAGATGTGTAGACATCATGTGGCAATAATGTGGGAACATAAAAGCTACATGGGTGAACTGACACACAGTTACACCAACACTAGAGAAGAGAGAGGTGGTTGGACATTATACATGGTATAGAGAACCACATCTAGTGGTATAAGTGCTAGGATAGATGGGCGTACCTCATCTAGTGAAATGGATACTAATATCTGACCAGTGGGTTTAGTATGTGAGTGAGCCACAAAGATAAGACTTGAACCACTAATAGTGAGGCTAACACTAAGGTCACATTAAGAGTGACCATGGGATGGTATAACATAATGAGTGGTAAAAGAGGAGGTGGAGGAGGTAGAGATACCAGATGTATCACTACTAACCTTATAGTGAGATGAGTAGTGACCATCGAGGACATAATAATGATGGATATAGGAGAGAGTGGAGACTATATACATCTCAAATGATCCCATAGATGAGCTAGAGGAGATGATAGAGAGACCACTCAGATGGAGGCTAAGAAAAACATGAGCCATGAAAGCCAAGTTCAAGTTGAGGAGGTGACCCACCAAGGAGGTACTTGGAGGTTACATAAATGGGGAGACTATGCTAGGCAATCATGCAAATGATAATATAATGGGAGCCAAGACATAGATATGTAGGAAGATGTTGGAATTATTTATTAAGTTTTTATTTAATAGTAGAGAGATATAGATAGATATTATGAGATATGATAGTGATCTAATATCTATCTAGTGTGATTTTATAGGCATACCTGAGGATGAGGAGGAGAGATGGGGGTCCATAGTGAGGGGAGCACTCCATGACATCATAGACGAGACTCTCCAACCATACAACCCCATGACATTGAGGGATCTAAGTCTACCATCTACCCCAACTTAGGTGACCTAGTTTATATTAGTTGGCAAGGCAGTGAGGTAGATATAGGTGTAGAGAAAGAGGATGCATCCATCAATAGATATGGGTGTAGGTGAGAGATAGGCCTAGCAGGTCTTGGTGAATAAGATAGCTATGCATCTATATATAGTGACACAAATGATGCAGGTATATACAATAATGCATACTCAATTGATGTAGGCACATACAATGACCTAGGCTAAGTTGGTACAGACATAGGTGTAGATAGCATGCCTATAGGGAAAAGTAGAGGGATTGAGATCTTAGACTGCCTTGTTACAACATTTCATTCAAAAGAGTCAGACTGAGGCCTCTACAAGTAGTGTGGCTAGGCCATGAGATAGATAGGATGGAGCCTAACTTTTGTGTTGGGGCTTTGTATATGGTTGTATATATTGTATAAAACTCTTGGTGTGTGTGTGTGTGTGTGTGTGTGTGTGTGTGTGTGTGTGTGTGTGTGTGTGTGTGTGTGTGTGTGTGTGTGTTTTTGTGTGTGTGTGTGTGTGTGTGTAATATGATTTATAAATTTGTAGCTTATTTGTGTTGGTTGTGTATGTTTTCTTTATGATGGTTGTGTTTTTGGATGCATTTGGATATATTTCTATCTAGCGCATGTATTTAGATTTGTTTTATATGCCATAAGAAATATATGTGGCATAGTTTCTTTTCTATCATTATGGAGTACACATGCATGGTTAAAAATAAACAAGTGAAAAAGGACTTGGAAAAATATAATCAATCAAGGAAATGTACTACACACTAGTTCAAGTTAGGAAATGTGTAGTAACGAAAAATGACTAAGTATAAAGATCCAAGAAACTGGAAAACAAGATGGTTAAAGGGGATTTGTCTTTAAACCAATGTAAAATATTTTTGCACCAAATTAAAACAAGTAAAATCATACTAAATATCCCATTGGGAAGTATGACAAACAATGTAATAAAATGGAAGGTATGTAAAAGGCAACAAATTGTAATAAAAACAAATCAAAATCAAGTCAATTAACTATACTATATCATGATGGGAAGTATAAAATAAAAACAAAATTTGAAAAAAAATGGTCTTAAATTTATCATACTAATTCAAGTTAGGAAGCATGAGAAATTCAAGAAATGGTTGAAATATTACATACACTCAAAAAATAAGAAGATAAAAGGTGAAAGAAAAATAAAGTAAGCATAAAACATACTAAATATCAAGATGAGAAGCATGCCAATAATGTATAAC
The DNA here is from genome assembly GCA_037957365.1 of Torreya grandis. NCBI lineage: Eukaryota > Viridiplantae > Streptophyta > Pinopsida > Cupressales > Taxaceae > Torreya > Torreya grandis. The sequence goes on along the minus strand of JARHVA010003211.1, from coordinate 711,165 downwards.
CTCATAATCAATAAAATTTTATCTCATATTTGACACATGTAATTTTTGGATGGTGACTTGATTATTGGAAAAAATTTGTGAGGAGGGTTGGGTCCTATCCATGGTCTTACACTATAACTCACAAAAGAAAAACCCAAGAGGTACACCAAATCAAGATTGGTATGCAAAAGGATAAGTAATGGTAAATCAAGGCTGTGGGTAATACGATGGAAAAGATGGTAATTTGTGAGGGATGTTGGGTCTTATTCATGGTCTTATAAAACAAATCACAAATGATATCCCATGGGGAGTGATCAGTAAGCAAGAGAATATTTCCCAAGAGGAAACATGAAGGAAAAGGAATGCAAAAGGGAGTGTAAGAAACAATACTTAGGCATCTTATGAGAAGATCTTAGGAGGCAAGATGCATACTAAGACATGAAAAGACACTAAGTGACTAGTGGTCGTCTATGTAGAAAGAAAACATGCTTGCTATAGACACAAAACATTGTAGGCAAATAGGTGTGCTACTAAGCTCAACTCATTATGGTAGATTGATACAAGGAAAAGTAAAATGTACCTACCTTCTTCCAACATGTTCCCCACTCCTTAGGACCCATTACAGAGCCACCAGTCTACTATGAATATTGGGTACTTGCATGAGAAGGTAGGTAGCACTAAAAGATTTTTTTTATTCTCCTCTTCTAATCTACTAGCCTACTACACCCTAAAGGACCTCAACTCTACTATGAGGACAACTATGGAGTTTGAACTTCAACTAGAAGAAGGAGATGTGATTTGAATCATGTTTTTTAATGTGATTAGACTTTTAAGAATATTAAATAGTTTTTTCCTTTTAATATCATTGCCTTTTGTTGTAAAAATGATTTGTATTTTAACTTTATTTTAAAGGACTTTTTATGTTTTCTCCTCCATATGGATTTGGAGTGACCAATCATGAGAGAGATAGTGATACACATGAATGAGCTATAGGTTAAGGCTAAAGGAAGATAAGTAACCTAAGACATAATACTGACTAGAATACTTAGGCTTGACAATGAACTTAACATGTGATCTCCAGACTCAACTATGCATATGCTTAGTTTGTGGAAAAAGGAAGAAGGGGAAAAAGGATATCCAAAAGAGGACCGATGAAAAGAAATAGTAATGATAAATATTGCTTACAAAATGATCACGTGGTAATAAGAGATAGTAACCAAAGAGAAGAGGGTAAATATAACTAAGTTATCATGGAAACTATCTGTGAAAAATAAAGATAAGAAAACAAAAAATCATGAAGATACAAGGAAAGTGTTTTGATAAAAACTCTATAAGGAAAAGAAAGAAAAGCAATAATAAGAGAAGACAATCATATGCTAAATAAATAATAATAATAATAATATAAGATAAGTATAGTACAACAAGAAGGAGAAACATGATATAAGATAATAAATAATTTGACATAATGTCAAATGATATAATCAAATAGATAAAAAAATATGAGTGGAGCATATGCTCATTCCAAATATAAATGTGAACACACCATGTGTGTGCTCATAAATATTGGTAAATTTATCCACAAATATTATCCAATACATCAAATAAGTATCTATGAAGCTGAATGCATACTATAGCTAAGGTCTCATCAATCTATAGTGAATACTATGTAAATACTTCTTTTTAAATCTCCTCAACTAAAAAAGTAGGGATGTTTAAAGGATCATGCTGAGGAGCAAAGTTATGCAAAGGTTGGTTAGGAAAATGCATAGAAACATGATCTACAGGAGAAGAAGGAATCATAGGTGGAGAAGGCTCCATGGGTGAAGGAATCATATGTGGAGAAGGATCCATAGGTGAGGGAAGGTCCATAGGTGAAGGAATCATAGGTAGAGGCATAAAAGGTGGTGAAGGGACCATAGGAGGTGATGGAACCATTGGAGGTGGAGCCATGTGAGAAGAAGGAGGAGCCTTATTATAAGAATGACCTATGGGAGGAATGGTAGAAGCTCTAAGGATGGATATAAGGTGATCTTTAAGATGTTATTGTAGACTATGACAATGATTGGTATCATGTATGCCACATAGGTGCCATAGACAATAAACCTCACTATACTTAGGTAAATATTAAGGAAGTACTTTTGGGGGAGGTATGTATTTATCTAATGATGGGGAAGAAGTATGCAAGGTATTAATGTATTGTCATAACATACAATAATAGATAGAAGAGTGATTATTTGTTTCATGAAAGAAACATATATGCTTGTGAGTGGTTTTAGGAACACTCACAGAAGGAGGTGAAGTAGGAATGGAAAAAGTTGAAGAGGACTCATCAGCCCATTTGGTGGGCAAAGGAGCCATCTTAAGCAGTGGAAACAAACCATCATGAAGGGAAGGTGATGATGAAGAAGGAGTGGAACTAGGATAAATATGAGAAGCAGTAATATAAGTAGGAAGAGGCTCAATAATAGTAGGAGAGGAACTAGGTTCAATTAGAGTGGAAAAATGAACAATCTTAACTATAGCTAGCCCTACAAAAATAGGGGAAAGAATTTTTAAAATTTATAAGCAAGAATACCCTAGGTATGGAAAAGCGATAAGGTCTAGTCATAGCATAATCCAAGAGCATGGTCCTAAGTGGATCCTCAAAAATTGAAGGTATCGATGCCATCTCTAACTTATGATAAAGAGGAAAAATACAAGAATTAGGAACTATAAATGAAAAATAATGATGAGATGCATGAAAAAAATCAAGTAAATAAGAGTGGTCATAAACAATATTAGCATCATGGGCTTGGACAAGGTCACCTAAAAGAGGATCATCTAAATAATAACCATCATCATAATCTAGAGTATGAATATTGATGACACAGGTTAGGATGACCTTGTCATCAGAGGAAGCTTTGTGAATAGAGTGCCTAGTCTTGGTTAAGACTATGGGAATGTCATCATAAGGAGGCTTGCAAGAATGAGTGTACAAGGAAGTAGGGATCTATGAGATGATATGAGGTGAGGGATCAGAAGATTTGATCTTTAAGTTAATCTCATTAGGCTCATCCTTATCAGAGTCTAAAAGGTTAGGAGGAATGTTACCAATGAGTTTAGGATGTTGATTATAACCTCTGGTTCAGTTAACATGAAAGTTTAGATGTTGTGACTCATAAAATGGAATGCTAGCCAAAGGTTCAAGAGTAGGAATTTTGAAGACACCATAATCCTGGAATTGTTTGAAATTCTAAGGGTTAGTGTCTCCTTGAATCCTATAAATGGCTCTAGTATGAGGAAATTTAATTCATTGGAAGGTAGAAGATGTGATACATCATATATGATGAGTCCACGACCTACCAAGTAAGATGTTATATGAAAGTGGAAAGTTAAAGATCATCATCTTCACATGAATGGTTATAGGTGGGATGATAATGGGAAGTGATACACACCCTAAGGGAAGCATTTTCCTTTTATCATATCCTTGGCATGTGTTGCATGTAGACTTGAGATTACATTTAGAATACCCAAGAGTCTTAATTAAATCAAGGAAAGCAACATAGGTGCCAAAAAACTCATTGATCAAGGCTCACTTAACTTGGATATCATCAATTTGGATGATAATAAATAATGGAGGATCATTTTCATGAAGTAGAATCTCATCTGGAATCATAGATCCAATAAGAAATCATATAAAAAGAGAAGTGTCTATAGTTTCATCAACGTTAATGGATATATCTTCAAATTGTTGTAAGATACTATCCTTAGATTTAGATAAAGTAGCCTCCCATCATGCTAGAGGAGGGTAAGGGATATTCATCTTGAATAAGAGTTACATGAGGAAATTTAAATGATGTGGAGATGTCCTCATGAATTCAATGAAAGATATCTAAGATGGAAGATAAGTAACTTCTACAATGGGACCCCACTCATCAGAACCCATAAGAATATTATTAGATATAGGTGTTTAATGATTAAGAAGATCTTCAAAAGGTGTATTGAAAGAACATTGAAATTTATGTTGATAAGAATGAGAAGGTTGAGGAGAGGATTGTAAATAATTTGGTGATGAATAAATAGTTGTTTTAGATTGATCTTGAAGTTTGGAAGAAGTGTTAGTAGTAATTGTATTGTTATTAGTATTAGAAGGTGATGGGAGAGAAGTAGCAATAGCATGGAATGTCTCATTCGAGGGAGAATCATAAATTAGATCATCAAAAGAAATAAGATCTTCTTTCTCCAACTAATTTAAATGATTTGGAGAAGAATCCTAGATAACATGATATGTCTCATTGGAAGGAGGAGTGTAGATAGGTTGTGAATCAATGAAAGGCACCAATCTTCACATATTGGTCATGCTATCCACATTTTCTTCAAAATTTGGTTCAACAAAACTTTCTATGTTATTGGTGGAAGAAGCAGGTTTATCTTGACCTTCTTCGATTGGTTGATGATTATGCAAGGGGTATTTATAGATAGCTAAATGAACATTTGCTTAATTTAAGGATTGAGTTTTATAATGTGATTTATAGTCTCTAAAAGCAATCTCATAGGCTTATTGACACTTGTGAATAATGGAATCATGATCACAATTTAGGCCAAGAAGAAAGTCCACAAATACATTGTAGAGTTGTCTACAAGTCTCGTGAGAGTAACCCCAACTAGCATGAAACCAAAAATACTTATTAGGATCATACTATTTTCATATTTTTTTTATTTTTCAATGTGATCTAATTAGCTACTAAAAAAAATTAAATGTAAGGATTTTAAGATTACCTAGAGATGGAGATTAGTTATACACCATTGATCAAGCTTGTGGGAATTCCTCTTTGGCTAGGGAGGAATGACCTGAAAATCATACTAACTCATAAAATATTATTTAATAGTAAGATGAATGGGCTGCCTAGTAAGAAACTAGTCTCAAGAAGTGATCTACTTCCTTAGGTGGATGTCAGCCCATGTTTAACACTCAAGTCTAAAAATAAACATGAAATTACAAAGATATATAAGGATAGGATGAAAATAGATAATAACAAAAATGTCTAATCTACAACAATATTAAGGTGATCAAAGTAATCATCACAAAATTTCATAGCTATATCAACCTCCTCTTGAATTATAGCTAATTATTCATTAATGCTTTCCTAATTAGGTGTGAAAAACATAGTACAAAGACCTAATTTGAATGCAATTTTTCTTTGATAAGTTAATAAAGGTTTTGGGACAATGGGGAGATCAAATATGCTAATAATATCATGTGATAATCTAGGTAGAGTCATCTACATGTGAAAGACATATTTTTAAAAAATAACATGTATGATTGAATAGGTTTTTAGGACTGGGAATCTTATGAAAATAGACTTCAAGAATGTTTTAAAAGTTTAGTCAGGATGGATGATGATACTATAGGATCAAAGTCAATTTAGATGGATCAACATCGATTTTATGTAAATTACTAAACTATGAAAATAGACAATAGTAATGATATGTAATATTGATAAAATAACTAAATTGAATATAAAATAGTGACAAACAGGTATGAAATATTATAAACTTGAATGAGAAATAATTAAAGTACAATACTAACCTTTGATGGTTGCAAATAGACATGGGAAAATGAGTTAAATAAACTTCAAAATTATTTTGATAATCTCCCAAATAGAGGTTCCATAGGATAACAAGATGTTGACAATGTCCGTACGTAGGTTAAAATGAAAATTTGGTAGAGTTTTTAAGTCTAAAAGCACATTCACCATTCCTCCTGAGCCATGGAGGTTCACTTTATTTTTATGGATCAATGTTGTTATGGGTCAATCAATGTATATCATGAAGAATCGACATTGATCTTCCCAAAATAGGTGAAGTTAATCCATAGGCTGGGTAATATGGTTTTAACCCACTCTGAAGTTGTTACATTGTTTTAACCATGGGATGGGTTTGTTGGGAGGTTAGATAGGTTTTTTTTTAATTTTATTTTAGGATTTTATGGTTAGGGATGGTAGAAAATAAGGTTAATTACTATTTTATTGTAATAATTAAGTTTAATTAACCTATGTGATAAAGGTAAATGGGTGAGGTGAATGTAATTATTTCAAATAATTATGAATGGGGGCCATTATGCTATAAATAACATGATAATGTGATGATGTGACATGTTAATACATAAGGGTGTATAAAACTAACATCTACATTTGCCCCTTTTTATGGAGTGGTATGCAATAGCGTGTCGCAAGACAAAAACTATAAGGTACTTAATGCCCTAAGTTTATTGTGAGAGGGTATCCCCCATCAAATTAGGCATCAAGAAGTGAGATGGAATGGATGATGGGTTTGAAAAAGATGGAAGTTAAAAACATAATGGGGTGAGTGGAAATAGACAAATAGATGATATAAAAGGACAATTGAAAGTACAAATGGCTCAAGGAAGCTCCAAAATTGCACTTAACAAGATAGAAAGTAATGCAGGTAGTAATTCCCCAAAGACCTAATCGAGTAACAAAATGCCATAGCTAAAATAGGTGGGATTAAGTAAAGGCTAGCAAGAGAAAAAAAGATAGGAATGGCAGACCATAACATCTAGTGTGTGTATGGTGTATGCATTACCTATAGACAAAAGTTTGTAGGATAAAATATACCTTTAGAATCTTATAATGGAAATATACCAAAAAAAGGGGTATACTTTAAGGAGATTGGGGAACTAAAAAGGGGTCAAAATACTACAATATAAAGTGTAATATGACATAAAAGTGGGATAGCTATAGTAAATGCAATAAGATGGGCCTTTGGAACTAGACTAAAAGATTGTAAAATGGTCCACAAGTGCAACATCTAGATAAACTAGGAGAATCAACATTAATCCATAAGGAATCGATGCTAATTTAAGGAATCAACATCGATTAGATTAATTAACACTGATCATGGAAATGGCTATAAATAGGCATCTAACATGAGATAAGGCTCATTTGGCTATTGATTGAATAAGAATCTAAGAGCAAAATTTGACATGTGTCAACCTTGCAATTAGATGTGAGAGATAATGAATGTGAGCATTCACCTCAACAAGATTGATTTTATTGAGTAGATCACATTGTATGGGATGACAGAGCCATTTTATTTGTGTTATGATATTTGTACAGACACTTGATGTATATATATACAAATGTTGCTTATGTTTATGGATGGATCATGTGTGTTTGTTTATGGATTTATTGATGGCTATGGATATGTTATGTTTTTATTGATGATGTGATGTGATGGATTATAGATTAGATGTTATGTATTTTAATTTTGATCATTGTTATTATATATGTTGTGGATGTTTATGGATTATGGATGTTATATCATGAGATATTTTTGTAATAAATGGATTATGAAGATAGATTTTAATGTTTAATGGTTGTGATTTTATGGGTTTTAGTAATTATATACTATGGATTTTCTTAGCATTGACCTAGAACATAACCAAAAAGAGAATATCTCATACACATGGCCTATGCATCCTTAGCTAGATGATAATAGATGTTCACACAACCTAGGTTAGCTAGAGCTTTGACCTTGGTCATTTATTGAGATTATATGCTTTTGGTGGGATGGGGGATGGATTCCTTTAGAGATAACTTTATTCACACCATATTTTGAAATCAAGATTTATTTTTTAGGGATCATTTTTATGCTGATGAGTAGACTGATCAATACATGAAGTCTACAATTAGAAAGTTGATCGATACATGAAGCTTTCTTGGGATATTGATTTTGACAATTTATTTCTTTGTTACCTTTTTAAGGCTTTTAAGTGGCATATTTTGAAAATTGATCAATGCAAGAATTTATTTTCTTGGTAGCCATCATTTAAGGGAGTGGTCTACATTTAGATGTTTTTTCACAGTTGTCCTTTAAGGGACCAGTCTGTTGTTTGCCTTTATATTTGATTGTAGCTATTCTTTAAGGGATCAGTCTATTTATTTAGCCCATTTTGATACTTTTGATTTTCACTACTTACTTGATTTTAGATCCCAAAGATAATAATACAAGTTGGTATAAAATGATATCTTAGGATAGTTTCTATGATTTCATTACATGAGATGATTGTGTTATCTTGGAAAATTGACAACCTTTAAGAAATAAGGGAAATATTGATCTAGGGTTTCTGCTATTATAGGTGACATGTATCCATGAGAGAATGTTATGAATAGATTTGGGGTATTCATATTCAAGGTTGTATTTATAGTGACTACCAGATAACTAAATAACTCTCATATCATTATTTGGTATTTTAGGATAGGAGGATATGATAGTATTTAAGATAATCTAACCAAGATGAACCTAGATCTATTAAATATATAAAGGATGTAGATGCAATGCATTAAGAGGTTCTCATTCTAGTTTACCATCAAGAGAAGCCAAATGATATTCCCCAGATCCGTATTAATGGGTTATGATGTATGGTCCAAGCCAATTAGGAGAAAATTTATCCCTTTTACTTCATTTCATATTAGTGACATGTTGATTTTATTTAAGAACAAGGTCTCCAATGTTAAATTATCATTCTCTTATGTGTTGATTATGTTATTCCCAAAATCTGTCACTCATTTTTGGGACAACATATGAACTATTTTGGTCCTGCAGGCCAAAATTCTCTTTTCCCTTCTCAAAAAAATGTTCTGAGTATTCAAATTTAGACATTATTCAAACTTTTTCAGTTAAGGGACTCTGCAGGCTTGTTTCTAAGGACTTTGTAGGCTAATTTCTATGGACTCTGCAGGCTCATTTCTATGGACTCTACAGGCTCATTTCTATGGACCCTGTAGGCTTAGTTCTACAAACTCATTTCTATGGACTCTGTAGGTGCATTTCTATAGACTCAGTAGGCTTAGTTCTATAGACTCATTTCTTTGGACTTTGTAGGCTTAGTTCTATGGACTAGTTTCTACAGACTTCGCAGGCACATTTCTATGGACTCTGTAGGCTGACTTCTACAGACTTTGTAGGCCCATTTATATGGACTCCATAAGAAAGAAACAAGTTCCCAACACTTAGGCAATTTCAATCAGTCAGTTCAATTGAAAGGTTTAAAGGAAGGTGTCCCAAAGCTCGAAGGGAAAGTATCCTTGTGGATGGCAAATGGAACAAAAGGATATCTTTTAGAGGGATTTTCCATGGCAGAATTTTACAAATAAAATCCTTCAGACATTTTATCTGAAGGAATGATCAAAGGCTTGCTAGAGAGCTTGAAGGATAAGTGCCCTTGTAGAGGGCACTTAAGAGCCAAAAGGACCTTTGTGACTTTTTTGAAAGGCAATTTCAGAGATCAAATAGCCCTTGCAGAGGGCTGGTGATAAACAAATGGACAGTTGCAAAAGGCTAAAAGCGTAAGGTTTTCTTCAAAAAAGTGAACAACGCAAAAGATAAGGTGAATTCTTTCAGACAAAAAGTTTGAAGAAATTCCTTCAGACTTTTGTCTAAAGGAATTTGCCTAAAAGAGAAGATCCCGAGGGAATAAGCAGGAAAGAAGGAAAGGATTTCCTTAGGAATTTTTGTTTGAAGGAATTCCTTCAGAAATTTTGTCTGAAGGAATTGACTCAAGGACTGCTCGAAGACCACCTGAAGGACCCCAAAGGGTAGACACCCTTCAGAAGGATTCAAAGACTAAGCTCAGCCAAAAGAAATCCAAAGGAAATAAAGTTGAAAGAATTGACCAAGGGATGATGGACCTGCAGATGTCAAAGTTAGGCACTGTAAACTAGCTGTTAGAATCCAAATGTCTGGTGACATCCCTGAAGCCATCAAACTCAGGGCAATAAACTAGCTATTGGATTTCAAATGGTGATGGTTGCATGAACATCATCTTTATGGCAATGAAATAGCCATTGATCTTTAGAGGCTTGAGTGCAGACCCGAATGCATTCAAAGGCCAAAAGGCCAAAAGGAAGAACCACTGAGAGAGGAGTACAAGGAGCCAACAAAGCTGGGAATATAGCCTCAAGAGCTTAAATTCTAAGAAAAGACAAAAGTTAAAAACAAACTCAGTGACCAATTGAAGAAGGAGCTAAAAGAGCTAGTAGAAAGGGAAAAGATAGCCTGAGAGTTCAAATTGCAACAGGAAAGAGGGAAAGACCAAAAATATCTGTGTAGGAGTTATTCCAATAGGTGGAATAGTCCACCAAATAGATATTTTAGCTTACAAACATTAAAGGTGTGGCCTATTTTTCTCCCTTAGAGTAAAGGCAAAGTGGACAGCTACATAGACATCAAGAAAAGGACCAGATGACCCAGGCCCAGGAGAAGACATTGGAGATGAGTAGACACACCATAGTTAAGGTAGATGCCCTATTCTAGCATGGTCATCTTTGACCAAAATTGAAAATACATTCAAGGCATTGAATGCAGCATGGGCCATTTCATGAAACAAAGTACTAAGCCTTTCTTGGCTACTATATATTGTAATTTCTTATTTTTTGCAAAGGAGATCTCTTTATTATAGAAGCAAAACTCTACCCAAATTGAAAGGTGATTATTGAGACTTTGAGCTCAGATTGTTGATCATATTTCTTTGTTTGAATGAGAAAGCAAGTTACTTTCAGACTTTATGTTATTATAGCTTGTGTCATTTTAGGAGATTGTTCTTATGTCTATTTCCTGAATGTGTTCTTGTCCATTTTAATGAAATAAACAGAACTAGTGGAAGTAATCATGAAGGTGTCTTGAAGCCAAATGTGGAGAGACTTTGTGCCCCCACACTTGTCTTTAGTGTGTTTAACTATTTTCTATTTCTATGTAAAGGATCTTCAGATGACTTTGTGCCCTCATTATCCTTCATATTTCACTCTTGGGCAGTCGAGGTGGAGAATTTGTGCTACATCTCAGTCTGCTGGTTACTACACCCCTTGTTACCAGTTACTTGTTACCTACCAAAAAGAACTCTAGCTATTTACTACAAGACCACTTTTGAAAGAAGAGAATTGCCTTCAGTGTTTCCACCTAGATTTCTCTTTTGTTTGTGAAAATCATCTCTGAAAAAAGAAAGATGGAGTTGTTGTCCTACCCCTGAGTGTTATTTTCTGCATATATATAGTATATAGCTCCTCATAGTTATTAGAGAACCTCCCCTTGATGAGAGGAGAGATTTGTCCACTTTTGATGTCGTAAACCTACACATTTGGCCAACCAATCTCCCTATGCTATGGTTGAAGAGACCTATTTTGCCCATCAGTTAGCTATGTTGTCTCTCAAAAAATATCACTCATTTTTTGGACAACATTTGAACTATTTTGGTATCACAGACCAAAATTGTATCTTCCATTTTCAAAAATTTGTCTTAGACATTCAAATTCCTCATTTTCACAAATTCTCAAAAAATCTATAGACTTTGCAAGTCAAGTTCAATGCATTTTACATGTTGATTTCTATAGACTTTGTATCTTTAGATTCTATAGGAAGTTTCAATTATATAGGTTCAAAGGCTTTTGCAGGCGATTTCAGTCAAAAGAATCAGTTTTCAAACACTTAGTCATTTTTTGGAACTATTTCAGTGCCTTGGTTTGAACAAAAATCTCCATCGGTAAACATTAGCAAGTTCAATTTTTGTTTCATCCTCTAGTTCAACGTCTTTTGGTTCAGAGCCTAAGTTCAATCAAAAATGTCTATCAGCAAGCGTTCAAGCAAAAAGAACTTAAACCATTAAACCATTTTGGTTCAAAGGCTCAATGGGTTCAAAGTTGAACAAGTTCAACATCTTTGGCAAGAGTTAAGTGCTTCATCAAGGTTCAAAGTTCAATCACTTCAATTGGTTCATCGACTTCAAGACACTTGGCCAAATCAAGGTGGCTTGAACCATTAAACCGTTGAACCAATGAACCACTTTGGTTCAAAGGTTCAATGGGTTCAAGGTTCAATGACTCAATTCAACCAAGTGGTTCATTTCTTTATTTCACTAAGTTGGTTCATTATTTTAGTTCATCCTTTGGTTCAATGTCTACAAGTTCAACAGTAGGTTTAAAGACATTTTTCAAAGCTTTGTTTGAACCGTTGAACCAAAACTTGGTTCAATGTCTTGGTTCAACAATTGATTCAACCACTTGAATAATTGGATGGTTCATCAGCCTTTGGTTCAAAGGGGCTCAACACACTTCGTTGAACAATTGAATTGGTTCAATGGATTGCTTCAATCATTTGGTTTAATGAAAAGGTTCAATTGTTGGTTCAAAGGCAAGTTCATCAGCTTGTTTAATTCATTGAACCATCAGCTTGAACCATTTTTGGTTCAACTGATTGGTTCAATGTCTAAGTTAAAACTATTAGTTCAACATCAAAGTTCAAATGGGAAGTTAAATGCAAAAGGAAGCTTCCTAAAGGACAAGTGCCCTTGTGGAGGACACTTAATTAGCCAAAACACCCTTCGAAAGGGTTATTTTTGAAGAAACAATTAAGTAAATTCCTTCGGATTTTTGTTTGAGGTAGATTGAAAAAGGACTAAGGAACAAAATCGATTCCTTTAGACTTTTTGTCTGAAGGAATTCAGAGAAACTTGTGGGAAAAAAACCTAAAGACATTTTCAAAGGAGCAAATTGGTAGAACAAGTTTCTACGGACTTTTTATCTGCAGGAATTTTCCCCAGACTTTTGTCCACGAGAATTTTCCCCGGGAAAATTGTCCGCGAGAATTTTCCGTGAAACAAATGTCTACAGAAATTACCCATAGGAGAAAATACCTAGGAATTTGCTCGAAGGATAGTCTGTGGGAATTTTCCTTGGTGAAAATGCCTGTAGGGAACATTCACAGGAGAAAGCCTAGGGAATTGTCCGTGGGAACTGCCATGGCAAAGGGCTGTCGAAGGACCCCAAAGGGCAAGTGCCCTTACGGGGGACTCTCAGTGGCCAAAGTAAAAGGCTATCCTAACTCGACATAGGTTACTTCTCAAGGCCTGAAAGGGAAAAGCTAAAAGCTAAATGAAGACTAAGGGGTGATGCACCCAAAAATCTCAAATTCCAGACAATGAACTAGCCGTTGAGAGCACATTGATGGGCATGTAAATGTCAATTTTAAAGTCCATGAAATAGCTGTTGATCCTTTGAATTCATAGACCTGAATGCATTCCTAGAATTCAAGACCAAAAATAGCTGAAAGTAAGGAAAAATAGAATAATGAATGAATTTATGGCCTGATTCAATTAACTAGGAAAGGAGGAACAATGAAGACAAGATCAGACTGCCAGCTAAACATTGAAAGTTGTAATCTTTCAATTGCGTGGCTTATTTATCTACATTGAGAATATCAAATGGGTAAAATGCCCCAAAGTTCTATCCTGTCTTCCTAATAGTTCCCAACACATCATGATGTATTATTTTTCTTGAGTCCTTCTTGAAGTGGCTATATAAGGGAATTTCTTTCATTGTAAAAGCATCTCTTTTTGACAATCAGAATGAAACTTTTCCCAAATTGAGAGGCATCATTGAGACTTTGTGCTTAGTCTATTGATCATAATCTGTTAATGGAATAAGAAAACAAGGGACTTTTTCAAACTTTGTGTTGTGATATCTTTTGTTGTTGAGGAAACTATTCTTATGTCTATTTCCTTGATTTATTTTCTGTTCCATTGATTTAACAAGCAAGATTAGTAAAATTAGTCAGGAAGGTGTCCTGAAGAATCAACTGTGGAGAGACTTTGTGCCCCCATAGTTGCCTTCAGTGTGTTTTCTTTATATTGTTGTGTAAAGGACTTTGAGAAGACTTTGTGCCCTCCTTGTCTTTCGTATATTACTCTTGAGTATTTAGGTGCAGACTTTGTGCTGTGTCTCAATTTGCTTGTTACCATACCTTCAGTTACATTCTAATTTTATTTCCAGGAGTATTCTTGTGGCTGGTTGAATAGTTATTCTAAAAGAAGAGGAGTGTTGTTTGTCATTCCCTTGAGTTTTTCCTTTGTTTTATACACATATACATAACATATCCATAGGGAACCTCCCCTTGATGAGAGGAGAGAGTAGTCTCCTTCTGATGTGATAAACTTACACATTAGGATGACTAATCTTCTTACTTTAACTGATAAGACCTATTTTGTTTACTAGTACGTTGATAGACAAAATATTCAACCAAAAATTTTTGGTGACTCCAATAGGGAAATACCCATTATCCATTTATAGTATATCCATTCCATTCACCTCCACACCAACTGGGAAAGAACACATAGTTTAATGCCCAAGCTTTAACTGAAGCAAGGTCAATTCTTTTCCACTTTTGTTTTACAATCTGGCAAATTCAAGGTATACACGAAACCAAAGGGCTAAAGGTATCATTGATCCTATGTTTGAGCTGGTACAACAAAGTGATTTTGATCTATTTCATTCACCATTTCATCTCCAATGAACCAAGAGCTTCCCTCCTACTAAAGCCAGATCTCTATTACCAGATGAAGTATCTACTTCTGTTGTTGATAAAGTTGTGCCTATAATTACCCCTTTGAGATTTGTTATCCCTCCTTTTCAGAATCCTATAATGGTAGTTCAAGGCCCCTGGGGTAATGCTTTTGGCCCTCTCAATCTTACTCCTCTACATGAGCTTCCACGCATAACTACGAAGAATTTCCCTAAATTCTATGGTGATGGGAAAGTTCATCCTAATGAACATATTGTAGCATTTAGTATAGCTTGTGGAGTAATTGGAGTAGAATTTGAAGATGTAGCAGTCAGGATTTTTGTTGAAACATTACAATGCACTACTACAAATTGGTTTTACCATCTACAAGCTCGGTTTATGACTAATTGAAATACTTTGAAAGCTAAGTTTGAAGCTAGATTCAAACCTGTAGAAGATGCACATGCACTTTTGGCTCAACTTACATAGATGAAAAAAGAGCCATATGAGCCTATGAGAGACTTCATAGCTAAATTTGACAAATTGAGAAACAAAATCCCTATAATTACTAGACCTACAACTAAGAATCTCAAATGCTTTTTCATTAATTCTCAGCTATCTGAAGTCAGTTTTCTCTTGAGATGTGTTGGTCAAATAGACCTTGCTGCAGCTCAACTTTTAGCCACTAAAGTAGAAGATGATCTCATATTAGTAGGGAAGATAAGAATAGATCTCAATAGAAATAGAGCTTCATCATCTTTTGAATTTGCATCTATAAGCACCACAGATCTAATGGTTTAGAAATTAGCAAATGAGATCCTTGCCCTCAAATAGTAAATGGCTCAAGGAATGTCTTCTGCTCCTACATACAGAAGAACATTCCCAAATCAGTCATATCAGGGAAATGTTGCTAGAAACCAAAGACAACAAAATCACCTTCCTCCCCCACAAGGGAAACTTTCCCTAGAAGCTCCTCCAACTAATTTAGCAATGGGATATCTTGAAGCAAAATCAGAATTTTCTTTCCAGCCTGAATTGAATTAGGAAAATGATGTTGATATCATTGAAGACAATTAAGAAGAATCAATTGGCAACTCCCACATTGGTTTCCTAAATTACCAAGATGAACTCAAAAGCAAAAGAGAAGTTTTAGATGGATCATATGTAGTGTTTACCAGGTCTAAAAACCAATCAATCCAACAAGGTAATAAAGAAAAGATAGAAGAGCAATCATAGCCATCAGTCACAATTGTCAAGCATGGGACAACTCTGCCTTTTCAATTAAAAGATCTGATCATTAATCAAAAGGTAAATACATCTATTGCACCTTCCCCTTCTATTTCTAATTTACAAACTAGCCCACCTCCCATCCCTCCTAAAACTCAGAAAGTTGAAATACCTTTCTCTGTACCTAGCTCGATTCAGCCATTTGACATAATTGATCATGTCAAAAAGACAAAAATATAGATGTCTAAATTTGAATACTTGCAATCCAATCTAGATCAATTGAATAAGTTGGTTTAATATGTTAAAAATCAAATCCTCCCTACAAGACAAAAAGGCTAAAAAAGTAATTCTTGATTTTCCAAAGAACACGCCTATTCCAAATAATCTGGTCATTACTCCTCCAGTTGCTCTTATAAAAATAGAACCCTTCTATGTTTCCTTGTTAATCAATGGCCACAAGTTGAGTAATTGTATTATAGACTCAAGCGCATCTGACAATGTCATGCCTGCCAAAGTCACTGAGTCTCTTAGTCTCACACTGACCAAGACATTTGGGAGATGTTTCTCCATGGAGAATAAGCAAGTACCATTGCTGGGGAAAATCAAAGATGCCCAATTTACATTTACAACCTTTCTAGACAAGAGGATTAAGATGACTGTCTTGGTGGCTGATGTCCTAGCATCTTATGGCATTTTTCTTGGATGAAATTTCTACAAGGATGTGGGAGGAGAACTGAAAATGGATCTATCTGAGGTAAGGATCCCTGTCCAAGGTGTGATGAAGAAGTTTCTCCCTGAAAAGGAAGCAAAGTATGTAGTCACCCAGATGTCAACCCCTGAAGCTCAAATCCTTTTTGAATCTTCAGGTAGGGGTAATTATTTCTTTACCATAGAGGATGCTCATGTTCCTATAGATGAAAGTCCTATAGCTGACAATCTAGGAATTGATTTAAACAAGACTTCAAGAGAATTGGTAGAGCATAGTATAAATAAGGAAGGATCTTCCATCTCTAATGAAGATAAATTTGATAAGAGATCAACTTTTGATGATGACAACAATTATTCCATCAATGATAGAGTTGGGACTATGTTGATATCTCCTCAAAGAGATATTCTTCCTTCATGTAATTCACAAGTCAGCAACACTAACAACACAGCTAGATGTGAATCTCTATTGCCTAAATTGAAGATTGCTCAAGGTGAAGAAGTCAAACTCCTTCACATCAAAGGAGATGATAATTTGATAGTTTGTTAGGAGTTTGACTTGGATGATCCAATCATGTGCTGGACTGGACCAGCAAAACAAGTTGTGATGGTGGACCATGCTGTTGCAAATCAAAGTCAGGGAAAGGAATCCTTCACCAAAAAAGCAAGGAGTGATGGTTTTTGGTTTGAAGACCACATTCTACCTTGGAACAAGAAAAAGAAAAGGCCAAGAAGAAGACACAAAAAATTAGTTTCTTGGTGGAGAACTTCATTCGCCCATCACTATTTCTGGGGACAAAATGTCTTCTCATTAGTTTACCAAGATGGCACACTATTTTCACTGTCTCTCAAGAAGCAACGTCTAAAATACTTCAATTCTTGAAGTATCAGATCATTGCCTTTGTATATATGTATATTTGTACAGTTTTGATTCTATTTTGTTTTGTTTATTTTCTTTTTGATGCCTTTCATGACTATGTGGCATGACTCCTAAGCCCAATGGCATACTTGAAGACACTAGAGATTCTAGATTCTACTCCCTTTAATTCATTTTGCAATTGAAAGAATTACCCAATTGGAGCCAGCTATTGTCCCCCAAAAAATATCACTCATTTTTGGGACAACATTTAAACTATTCTGGTATTACAGACCAAAATTGTATCTTCCATTTTCAAAAATTTGTCTTAGAAATTCAGATTCCTCATTTTCAAAAATTCTCAAAAAATCTACAGACTTTGTAAGTCAAGTTCAATGGATTTTACATGTTGATTTCTATGGACTTTATATCTTTAGATTCTATAAGTAGTTTAATTTATACAGGTTCAAAGGCTTTTGCAGGCAGTTTCAATCAAAAGAATCAATTTTCAAACACAGTGATTTTTTAGAATTGTTTCAGTGCCTTAGTTCGAACATAAACCTCCATCGACAAACATCAGGAGGTTCAACATTTGTTTCATCCTCTAGTTTAACGTCTTTTGGTTCAGAGCCTAAGTTCAATCAGAAATGTCTATCGGCAAGCATTCAAGCAAAAAAAACTTGAACTGTTGAACCATTGAACCATTTTGGTTCAAAGGTTCAACGGGTTCAAAGTTCAACATGTTCAACATTGTTGGCAAGAGTTAAGCACTTAATCAAGGTTCAAAGTTCAATCACTTCAACTGGTTCATCGGCATCAAGACACTTGGCCAAATCAAGGCGGCTTAAACCATTGAACTATTAAACCATTGAACCACTTTGGTTCAAAGGTTCAACGGGTTCAAGGTTTAATGACTCGATTCAACCAAGTGGTTCAATTCTTTATTTTAATTAGTTGGTTCATTCTTTTAGTTCATCCTTTGGTTCAACATATACAAGTTCAATAGCAGGTTCAAAGACATTTTTTAAAGCTTTGTTTGAACCGTTGAACCAAAACTTGGTTCAACGTCTTGGTTTAACCACTTGACTAATTGGATGGTTCATCAGCCTTTGGTTCAAAGGGGCTCAGTGTGCTTCATTGAACTATTGAACCAGTTCAATGGATTGGTTCAATCATTTGGTTCAACAAAAAGGTTCAATTTTTGGTTCAATGGCAAGTTCATCAGCTTGTTTAATTCATTGAACCATCGGCTTGAACCATTTTTAGTTCAATCGATTGGTTCAATGTCTATGTTCAAAATGTTGGTTCAATGTCAAAGTTAAAAGGGGAGGTTCAATGCAAAAAGAAGCTTCTTGAAGGACAAGTGCCCTTGCAAAGGACACTTAATCAACCAAAACACCCTTCAGAAAGGTTATTTTTGAAGAAATAGTTAAGTAAATTCCTTCAAATTTTTGTTTAAGGTAGATTGAAAAAGGACTAAGGCAAAAAATTGATTCCTTCGGACTTTTTTTTGAAGGAATTCAGAGAAACTTGAGGGCAAAAAACCCAAAGACATTTTCAAAGGAGCAAATTGGTGGAACAAATTTCCACAGACTTTTTGTCTGTAGGAATTTTCCCCAGACTTTTGTCCACGAGAATTTTCCCTAGGAAAATTATCTATGGGAATTTTCCGTAGAAAAAATGTCCTCAAAAATTACTCATGGGAGAAAATACATGGGAATTTGCCTGAAGGATAGTCTACGGGAATTTTCCCTAGGGAAAATGTCTGTGGGGAACATTCACAGGAGAAAGCCTAGGGAATTTTCCCCAGGAACTGCCAAGGCAAAGGGCTGTTGAAGGACCCTGAAGGGCAAGTGCCCTTTGTGGGGGACTCTCAATAGACAAAATAAAAGGCTATCCTAACTCAACACAGGTTACTTCTCAAGGCTCAAAAAGGCAAAGCCAAAAGCCGAATGAAGACCAAGGGGTGATGCACCTAAAAATGTCAAATTCTAGATAGTGAACTAGCTATTCAGAGCACATTGACAGGCATGTAAACATCAATTTTAAAGTCCATGAAATCACCATTGATCCTTTGAATTAACAAACCTGAATGCATTCCAAAAATTCAAGACCAAAACCATTTGAAAGTGAGGAAAAATATAATAATGAATGAATTCATGGGCTGATTCAATTAACCAGGAAAGGAGGAACGATGAAGACAAGATCAGACTGCCAGCTAAACATTGAAAGTTGCAATCTTTCAATTAAATGGCTTGTTTATCTACATTGAGAAGATCAAATGGGTAAAATGCCCCAAAGTTTTATCCCATCTTCCTAATAGTTCCCAATGCATCATGATGTATTATTATTCTGGAGTCCTTAAAGTGGCTATATAAGGGACTTTATTTCATTTTAAAAGCATCTCTTTTTGACAATCAAAATGAAACTCTGCCCAAATTGAGAGGCATCATTAAGACTTTGTGCTCAGTCTGTTGATCATATTCTATTAATGGAATAAGAAAACAAGGGAATTTTTCAGACTTTGTGTTGTGATATCTTTTGTTGTTGAGGAAACTATTCTTATGTCTATTTCCTTGATTTATTTTCTATTCCATTGATTTAACAAGCAGGATTTGTAAAATTAGTCAGGAAGGTGTCCTGAAGAATCAACTCTGGAGAGACTTTGTGCCCCCATAGCTGCCTTCAGTGTGTTTTATTTATATTGCTATGTAAAGGAATTTTGAGAAGACTCTGTGCCCTCCTCATCCTTTGTATATTACTCTTGAGTATTTTAGGTGCAGACTCTGTGCTGTGTCTCTATTTGTTGGTTACCATACCTTCAATTACATTCTGCTTTTATTATCCAGGAGTATTCTTGTGGATGGCTGAATAGTTCTTCTAAAAGAAGAGGAGTGTTGTTTGTCATTCCCTTGAGTTTTTCCTTTGTTTCATACACATCATATTTGAAGAAAGAGAGATGGATGTCTTGTCCTACCCTTGAGTATTATTTTCTATTTATATATATATACAGCATATCCACAGGGAACCTCCCCTTGATGAGAGGAGAGAGCAATCTCCTTTTGATGTGATAAACTTACACATTAGGAAGACTAATCTTCCTACTTTGGCTGATAAGACCTATTTTGTTTACCAGTATACTGATAGACAAAATATTCAACCAACAAGCTGGTGACAAAATATTCACCCAATAGTTTTTGATGATTCTGCTGGGGAAGTTATGTGTAGTTTGAAACCTCAAAATTTAGATTGAAGTAGTTCATATCCTTATCCATTTCCATTTTATATCCACTAGGGAAAGATGAGTAGTTTCAGTCCTTTTCTAGTCCATTCATATTAAAGAATTTCATATTGCTGAAGAAGGATGTGAAGTAGGAAAGAACACTGCCAGCTTTATGCCAATAGTTTTTAGTGACTCTACTAGGGATATTACATGCAGTCTAAAGCCTCAAGCTTCAAATTGAATAAGTCCCTATCCTTATCCATTCCCATTTTATATCCATTACCATTATCCATTTATAGCCTTATCTATTTTTGTTATATAATCTAGTCTACAAACCAGAGCCGTTGGGGAAGAACGTGCATTTTGAAGCCTCAAGCTCCAAGCTGAAGCAGGGCCAATTATTTTCCATTTTTATTCTATAATCTAGCAACTCCATGCTATACTAGAAGCTAGAGAGCCTAAGGTGTTTTCGACCCTATTTTTGAGTTGGTGTAGCAGGGTAATTTTGATTTGTTTCCTCCACAACTTCAAGTTCAATGAACTAGGATTCTTCCTCCTATGAACATCAGGTCACCAATACAAGGCAGAGATTTTTTTTCTATGATTAGCAGAGCTTTGCCTATACATACTCCACCTAGATTTGTTATCCCCACTTTCCATAATCAAATCATGGTAGTTTAAGGCCCTTAGGGTAACTCTTTTGGCCCACTCAATTTGACCCCACCTCTACATGAGCTTCCACGTAGTTTAAGGAAGAATTTCCCCAAATTATTTGGTGATAAGTGAGTTCATCCTGATGAAAATATTATAGCTTTTAGCATAGCATTTGGTGTAATAGGCATGGAGTATGAGGACATAGCAGTCAGGTTGTTTGTGGAAACATTGCAAGGTGCTACTGCAGACTAGTTTTATGATCTATAACCTAGACCGTGACTGACTAGAACACCCTCAAAGCTAAGTTCAAAGCAAGGTTCAAGCCTGCAAAAGATGCACATGCCCTACTAGCTCAACTCACACAGATGAAGAAAGAACCTCATGAAACCATGAGGGACTTGATTGTCAAATTTGACAAGCTAAGGAATAGGATTCCCATGATTGCTCAGCCCACACCTGAGAATCTTAAATGTTTCTTCATCAAATCTCAGCTGCTTGAAGTGAGTTTCCTATTGAGACGGGCTGGCCACATAGATCTTGTTGCTACTCAAGATTTGGATACTGAGGTGGAAGATGACCTTATCTTAGCAGGAAAGATAAGGAGAGATCTTAATAGAGGTAAATTTTCTTCATCTTCTGAATACTCACCTAGAGACACCATTGATCCAATGGTGTAGAAGCTAGCAAATGAGTTGCTTACTCTTAGAAAGTAAATGGTGCAAGGGATGTCATCTACCCCTTTGTACAGAGATATACCAAGGAAGACATTCTCCAATCAGTCATACCAAGGCAATGCTACCAGGAATCAAGGGCAACCAAATTGCGTTCCTCCCACTCAGGGAAAATTAGCCATTAAAGCTCCTCCAACCAATTATCAGTTGGATATCTCAAGATAGAATCAAATTTCTCCTTCTAGCCTGAGTTGAACCTAGAAGATGATGCTAATCTCTTCATAGAGGAAGAAGAAGAATTAGCTAACAACTCCAACATTGGTTTTTTGAATTACCAAGATAAACCTAGAAGTGAAGGTAAAGAAGTTGAGGGATCATACGATGTGCTCACCTAGTCCAAAAATCAATCAGCCCATCAAGCTGATAAAGTAAAAATAGAGGAATGACCTCAACCTACAATTTCAATTGCCAAATGAGGAACTTCTCTACCTTTTCAGCCAAAAGATATGGTGATTGCTAAAAAAGTAAGTACTCCAAACTTACCTTCACCTTCCACTTCAATTTCACATGTCAGTCCTTCCCCCCCTAAAAACTAGAAGGAT
Organism: Torreya grandis; assembly: GCA_037957365.1. Taxonomy (NCBI): domain Eukaryota; kingdom Viridiplantae; phylum Streptophyta; class Pinopsida; order Cupressales; family Taxaceae; genus Torreya; species Torreya grandis. The sequence continues at coordinate 688,917 of JARHVA010003211.1, read as the reverse complement.
GAACCCCTTCCCCTCTTCATAATTTATTTCAGATAGTTGACATAGTCGACCATGTCAAGAAAACTAAGATTCAAATATCTAAATTTAAATTCCTACAATCCAACCCTGAGCAATTGGATAAGTTGGTTTAATGTGTGAAGAACCAAAGCATCCCTGTAGGACCAACTATCCCAAAGGTAACTCCCACATCCACCCAGAATAACCTTGTCATTACTCCTCCTGCTGCTCCTAGAAGGATTGAACCATTTTATGTCTCCCTACTGATAAATGGACATTAGATAAACAATTGCATCATAGAATAAGGTGTGTCTAACAATGTCATGCCTACTAAAGTAACTAAATCCCTTGGTCTCACACTGTCCAAGACATTTGGGAGATGTTTTTCCATGGAGAACAAATAAGTTCCATTGTTGGGACAAATCAAGGATGCCCAATTCACATTTGCCACCTTTTCAGAAAAGAGAATCAAGATGACAGTCATGGTAGCTGACATCTCAGCCTCATACGGCATCCTTCTTCGATGAAATTTTTGCAAGGATGTTGGAGGATAATTGATCATGGACCTATCTGAGGCAAGGATCCCAATCAAAGGAGTTATGCAGAGATTGCTCCCTGCGAAGGAAGCAAAATATGTTGTCACCCAAATGTTAGTACCTGAAGCTTAAATTCTATTTGAGTCTTTAGGTAGGGGTAATTATTTTCTATCTACTAAAGACATTCTTGTTACAATAGATGAAATTCCTATAGGTGGCAATCCAGAAATTGATTTAAACAAGACATTAAAAGAATTATTGGGGCATAATACATATGAAAAAGGATCTTTAATCTCTAATGAAGAAAAATCTATTAGAAGATCAGTTTTTGATGATGTTTGGATCCTAGAATTCGATGGTAGCAATTCTCCTACTAGTGCTAGAGCTGGGACTATGTTGATATATTCTCAAGGAGATATTTTTCATTCATATAAGTTGTAGTTTAGCAACACCAACAACACTGTTGAGTATGAATATCTATTACTAGGGTTGAAGGTAACTCAAAACAAAGGTGTTAAACTCCTTCATGCTAAAGGAGATGTTGCACTGATGGTTTGTCAGGTGAGGAACCTGTTGATGACTTAAAACTATGCTTGATCTTAACCAATTAACAATAGGAAGATTCAAACTATGGGACAATGTGGCTTGAAACAACCTCTAGATTTTAGAGAAGCTGATCTCTTCTTTTGTATTGGGTGTTGGGGAAAAGGGATAGGAGACTAAATAGAAATGTAAAATGTAGGAATTAAAACCTAACTATGGCAATGCGCCTGAATATAATCCTAATCCTAACCTGAGCATAGTGAAACTATTATATGATTCAATTACATTTAAAAGCAGACAAGTGCATGATCAATGTAAAAGATTGGAATAACAAAAATAGAGGCTCACAACAAGGAAGTCTTTCACCGAGATACAGGAAATGTCAACAAAGGCATAGTGTTCAATCTTCCTAATAGAATCTTCCAATCACATAAGAGGCACAAAAGTCACGTATAGTTATGTAAATCTTTCGATTCAAGAAAATGAGACAAAAGCAAATGATATTTCTAATCACAACTCTAGAAAATATATAGTATAGACTACTTTGCAATTGACATAGATAACATCAACCAAGGCATGGAGCTCAATTTTTTTTAATTCACTCAGCCACATAAAGGGCACAGAAACATGCACAGTTATATCAACTTTACAACTCAAGAAAATTGAGGCAAGAGCAAATGATATTACTGGTCAAAAACTCTAGAAGTCTAAAACCATAAAATTCCCCCCTTTCTCTTACAATTCTTCTTCTTTTATAGCCTCATATCACTCCTTCCATCATCCCCTTTCCCACACAATCTTCTTCATCCTTCACTCACAAGAGACAAATAGATGGTGCCTTCAATGCTTTGGGAGCTCCAAAAATCTACCTGATGAACTATTCCATCTACTCAAATTAACTCCAGCTGATTTTCCCTCCATTTTGATTTATGGCAATAGATACATGAAACACTTTGAAACAGGAGAGGACACTTAGTCAATTTTCTAAAAATCATCTTGTTACTTAGAGGGCATTGGAAAATGACACTTGGCACTTTCCACTAGATCCATCGAAGACACATGGCTCTCTCCTTTTCTCCTTGGCTGTGTTGTAGTATCACTCAAGACACATATCAGACTCTTATGGATGGTGACACTTGGTAGCTTCTGCATACTTTTGAAGTAACACCTGAGGCACACCACAATCTTAATTAGGCAGTGAAGCTCAAAGATGGTCTCTCGAAAGTTGACGCATGGTGACCTTTGCTACTCTTAAGAAGATACATGGCATCTTCCACTTTTCCTACTAGGGGTATGTGGTGCCTTCCACTTTCTCTAGGGATGGAGTAAGAAGGGGCTTAAAGAGTGACACTTGGTAGCATCCACTGCTTTATGGCACTTAAGCAAAATGAAATGATGCCTTTTCATGTTGAACCAAAGCATAGACCCATGTGTTGAACATAAAGTCTCCTAGACACCAACACGTGGTGACTTTTGCTACTTCTTCAAAAAGGTAGTTTAGGGCCTCCGCAACTGCCACCTGGCACTTTTTTGTGTCTTGCTATTTAGCCTTTCAAAAAATTTTGATGAGAAATAGAATGAATGTGAGTGCTGATATGAGGCATGGATGCTGGCATGTGGTGACTTCCACTGAGTTACTATTAGGTATGTGGCACGATCCATGATTCTCTAGAAAGTTACAAATAGGGGCTTGGAGGATGCCAGCTAGCTGGCTCTGTGTGTCAGAAAGTGACACTTGGTGGCTTTTGCTCGATTTCAAACACTTAGGCAAAATGAAATGAAAGGAACAAAAGAGGAGTAAAGGGGACCCATACTCAAAAAATGACACTTGGTGGCCTTCACTACACCTTGACACTTAGGCAAAAAATTAAAGTCACGCTCTGCCCCAATTTTGTTGCAATGATCAAGGCATACGAGAACCAAAATTTTAGTGCTCAAGTGAAAATTTGAATGCAACATAGAGTAAAAATTTACTCTATAGTTACTAATGACCCTCAGGACTTTTGAGCCTACTCAAAATGAACACTCCACCTCCCACTAGATCAAAATTTTGAAAATTATAGCTTTAAAAGATCCGTCGACATATATTTAAAACACTTATTCAAAAGCAAGGCAAGAAAACAATGAGAAAACAATGCGAGAAAGGGAAACTATTTAACTATGATACATGAGAGACCCAAGTCAATTGAAATGTTTCAAATAGATTCTATTTACAAGAATCTCTTCAGGTTCTCCTTCCATCGACTCTAGCTCGAATGAATTCTTTTGCCTACATGTGCAAATTCTATATGGACCAGTCCATAGTGCTTCAAATTTGGTATGCTGACCCAACTTAGCGGCCCTCGCATCCCATTTCAAAACAATCGAGCCCACTTCAAAATTAGGATTTGAAGTCCTTTTATCAAAATAATTCTTAACCATTCCCTGATGCTTGATCAATGAATCGTGGGCTATATCCCTCTTTTCCTAAACTTCTGAAAGTTTTGTGAGTTTGACCTGCATGGGGCCATTCTCTTCATTCTCAATTTGTTTGATCAACTAGAGAGCAAGATTTCCAAGCTTAGGGGAATCATGATAGACTCTCCATATACTAATTCATATGGATACATTTTGATCACCTGCTTGGATGTGATTCTATCAGCGCATAGTGCTAGACTAAGCACTTTATGCCACTCTTTGTGATGATTAGCCCCTACTCTTTTGATGAGTCTTATTAGGTTCTTGTTGGTTGATTCTGCCAGATCATTACCTTTAGGGTAATAATTAGATGAATTTTTTAGATATATCCCATGTCTCAAGGCAAATTCAGATACCTTAGACCCAAAAATGCTTTAGCATTATCTAAAATGATAGTGTGAGGAGCCCTAAAGTGAGTAGTGATACCCCCTAGAAAATCTAGGATCACATTCTCTATTGCTTCCTTAAGTGGGACTACCTCAGTCCATCGAGTGAAATAATTTGTCGCAGTTAATATCCATTTGTGACCCATGCTAGACACTAGATTTATCATTACAATGAAGTCAAGGCCCCATTGAGCAAAAGGTTCATCCACAACTATAGGACTCAGTGGCATGGCTACATTCCTCCTCATCCCCATAAAATACTGGTAGGATCGACATTTTCTAACCAACTGATAACAATCTACTAATAAATTAGGCTAGAAATATCCTACCTCACTTACCTTTATGGATGTGGTTTTTGCAAAAAGATGCCCCCTGATGCTCCATGGTGTATTTCATGTAGTATCCTTCAATTAAAACAAAATGAACTCCCTGTATCCTATAATACCTCCTCTTATTTTGAGGGAGTTCTCTTAGATAAATCCTATTTTTCATAAATTGAATCCTACTTGTGAACCATGATTCTTGATCATCCTCTTGTAATTTTAGCACCGTTTGTGGCTCTCCTTCTGAATCTACTTCCTCAGGTAACATCTTTTCCAGTTCTTGGGTCATATATTGGCACAAACCCCTGCCTCTAACTAACTTGGTGGGTCTGACCTCCACATCATATTTAAGGATCTTAGTGATCCAATTGGCTCTTTTCTCAATAATTTCACCCTCCATGATGTATTCCCTAACACTTGGGTGAGCTACAAGTATCAAAATTTGGTTCCCTGATACCAGATACCTAAATTTCTTGAGGGCTTTTACCATGGCATAGGCTTGTCTTTTCACAAAATTGTACCTAGTCTCATAATCCCTAAGGGTTCTTGAGAAAAAGGCTATTGGGTGTTCCCCTTCCAGCCTATCATCCTTTTTCATCAAGACAGCAGCAATACTTGACTCTCCTCCATAGACATACATTACAAAGGGCTTGAGAAAATCTAGATTTTTTAGCACTGGGGCTACTGAGATAGCCTTCTTGACCTCCTCAAAATCTTGCCTTCCTTTTGCAGTCCACTTGAAGACCAAGTCCTTTTTTAGCAAGAGTGTCATTGGTCTAACTATGCCTGCAAAATTAGCTATGAAATTACTGACAAAATTGATTTTCCCTAAAAAGGACTGGACTGCCTTTCTATTTGCTAGAAGGGGTAGGTCCATTATAGCAGTGATTCTCTCGAGATCTATAGAAACTCCTTCCTTAGATAATATGTGCCTTAAGAATTTACCCTGAGGTACAAAAAAAATACACTTCTTAGGATTCAATGATATCCCAAAATCTTGACATCTCTTGAAGACAAATTCTAAATGATCAAAATGATCATTAGCATTTTTTGAGAAAATAGTGAGGTCATTTAGATAGACCAAGATGACCTTATTTACAAGTTCACCAAAGGCTATGTCCATAGCTCATTGAAAGGTGGCTCCTATATTTCATAAGTTGAATGGCATCTTTGCATAGGCAAATGTCCCCCACTTGGTAGTGAAAGTAGTTTTGTACTAGTCTTCCTCAGCTAGCCAAATCTGGTTGTATCCATAGAAACCATCAAGTAAAGAAAACCTCTCTGATCTAGCCATAGTTTGCAAAATTTGTTCCATGGAGGGCAAGGGATAGTGGTCTTTCAGAGATGCTCTATTTAGATCTCTGAAATCTACACATAGTCTTACATCTCCATTCTTTTTCCTAACTGGGACTATATTTGATACCCAAGTTGAGTGCTTGATTGGAAATATTATTTTTGAATCTAAAAGTTTTCGCAACTCATCTACCATTAAAGGCTCAATCCTTGGATTTACTGGCCTTTATTTCTATCTGATGGGCTTGGATCCTTTAGTCAACTCTATTGTGTGCTGGATAATGTCTCTATTGTATCCATGAAGGTCTTCATAGCTCCAAGCTATGACTCTATCATATCTCTGGCACAGTTTGATTAATCTTTCCTTCTCTTCTTGAGTTGCAAAATTCCCAACTTTTAGTCTTTTCCCATCACTCACCTCTACTTTAGAATAGTTTGCTTTATCTACCTAGAACCTTTTCTTTTCCAGGCTCACATCTTTTGGGTCAAACAAGTTTTCTAAGATGATCAATCCCTTGGGGAGCTTATTAGTCCTTAATTGGATAATCTGATCACCATACGCCTCTTCAATTTTAGTTTGCAACTAATCAGCAAACTCATCTGATTATTGTAAGAAGGAGACTACCTGAGCATCATTTTCAAATACTTGCCAATTTTTATCATTGTCTGGGATGGTTGGTCTCTCTATAACTTTTATTAACTCATTGTTAACCAATAGGCCAGTTGCTGGGTTAAACTATGAGCCAATCTGGGCCATCCTATCAGCCTCAGAGTTTTGACTTCTAGGGATTATCTCAATATTAAAAGCTTCAAAATCTTCTATCAAATCCCATATCTTATGCCTATAGGATATCATTCTCACATTCTTGGCCATTGCCTTTTCCCTAATTTGCTTTACTACTAATTCTGAATCTCCTTTTACTTTTAGGTTCTTTATTCCCTTTTTCTTGGCTAACAAGAGCCCATATACTAGAGATTCATATTATGCATCATTATTAGTGAAAGAAAATTAGAACCAAATAGCCCTTAAAATTTTATCACCATTTGGAGCAGTAAGACAAATTCTCGCTCCAGCACCATGTCTACTTCTAGCTCCATCAAAATTCAAAGTCCAGAGCTCTGAATCTTGAGTAGTAGGTACCTCCTCCCTTTGAACGTTTGGGATCTCTTGATTTTCATCAAAAATGACATACGTGCCCAAACCAATAGAGTCATAGTTCCCATACGGGTCGCTATGCATCATAGCTAACAACTGGCTATTTTCTTCTTCCTGATCATGATCAATCCAGTCTCTTAGTTCTTCGACAAATTTTCTTTCTTCTTTATTCATCATGGCATGATTTGCTTCTAATCTTATTGTTGGTTTGTTGATGATGTGGTCCTTGGATAGTGGTTTAGATAGAATTTTCATTTTTGAACCATATCTAGTTCTCAGGATGAGGTGATACTAGTCAAGCGACATATATCCCCCTATTTTTGCTGTAAAGTCTCTAGATAAACATAAACCAAAGACAAGAGGACTATCTATGACAGCTATATCTTGGTTGACCACTATGTTGGGACATGTGTATAACTATAAGGGGATTTGTTTAATTCTCCCTATGGTTTGTATTATTTTGCCATCTAGCTACATAACTCCTTTTGTAAGGGGTTCATAATTTATTTTCAAAGCATCAGTTATTTGCTTTGGCATCACAGTTATGCTAGCTCCTGAATCTATCAATGCATTATGCAAGAGTTTCTTCCCAACTATCAGAGTCAAATAGAAAGGCTCTAGCTTGGATTTACTTACTTGTGCTGCATCATTCACAAAGGCTATTATCTTTGGAGGAACCATATCTTTGAGCTTTTCCTTTCTAGCAGGTCCTCCCTTGCTAACATCTTTGGGTACTACTTGCCCTTGTAGAGCCTCTTGCAGTAGTGTCTTTTGTTCTAGAATAGACAAAATATCCCATATAGATACTTGCACTGGAGTCCTTTTTAATTGGCATACTACATTCATTGGTCCCAAGGACTGAGTTTTTTGGTAATAGGGATATCTCATTTTCTCTTAAATCTGGGTAGGAATCTCTTGATCCCGTACCAGTTGAGGCACTTCCTATCTAACAACAGCATTCTTTTGCCCTTGAGATGGAGGATTATTCTTGACTTGACCACTTACAATCTTGGGTAGCTCCACCATCCTCCTCTTTGATCTGGTGTAATAATCAGATTGCACTATTGGCCTTTGGGAGGTAGATGCTTCGTTTAAGAAAATTGCTTCTTCATCTTTGATCCATGAGAACAAAGCATATTTTAGGGCTATTTCTTCCTCTTGTTGCAAGGACATTCCTTACATCTGAGCCACTAGTACTAAATTTTGCATGCCAGGAGACTAGTAGGCTTGATTGTTACTGGTACTGGCAAATTGACCATCCATTCTTCTCTACTCAGCCACTCTTTGTTGTAGATTTCCTCTAGGACAATCTCTGGGGGTATGAGCATCGTTACAAGGGAAACACCAAGCATTAGTATCATCCACATAATTATTCTGACCTAGAACCATCTCCCTATTTGTGTTAGGGGAATGGTCTATGAAGGCGTGGGAACTGCAACTAATTGATTTGCTGGTTGATTGTTGGTTTGCCTTGGAGGGCCTTGATACTGGTTTGGTTGTGATGAAAACCTATTTCCTTGATAACCCTGATAAGGAGGCTTAGGGAAAGTGTTATGTTGCCTCTTTATATTAATTAGCTCATTAGAGAATGTCCTTATCATACTCTTGATATCATCCATCTCAGATGACTGAGCAGGGACCGATTGCTTTGTAGATGATGGGGGGTAAGTATACATAGACATAGGTGGGCTTATAGCTTTAGGAACTTCTTGAGATAGGGGCAAGGTAATTTTTGGGAATATAGGCATGGGAAGCCTTAAAGGTAGCTTCCCAACATCAATTAAATAATTTTCAGCTCTGATCACAAGGTCATAAGCTACTGGCAAAGTGTGTCCTCCCAGTGACTGAATCATAAAAGATATATCTAAATTCAAAGCTTTGAGATACAATACTATGGCCATACCAGGTGGTGGTTTAGCTGTAATAGGGATTTTGTCCCAAGTTTTTTGGAATTTGGTGTTGAAGTTAGTCATGTCCTCTTGTGGTCCCCTCTGAATGGTGATCAACTATTGTAATAAAGAAGACTTATCACCTTTTTCTGCAAATCTTTCAAAGAACTGATCTTTGAGCTGGTCCCATGTGGATATGGTATTTGGGGTCAAAGACTGATACCATTCTAAGGCCTTCCCTTTGAATGAGGCTACTAACAACCTTAGGGCCACATTTTTCTCTGTGACACCATGGATGGCACAGACATTTGATACATCTTGAAGATGTTCCATGGGTGTTTTTATGTCCTTCCCACTAAATTTGGGTAGAGCTTTTAGAGCATTTACTGGGACAGGATCCCAAACAGTTGGTGGTGTCGGGAGGATTAAGGGACTACTAGTGTTCCAGCTTGCATAATTTCTTGGGGGTATCGGGGCTCCCATGTTTGGTACTAGTATAAATTGGTTAGCTCTTCTTCTTGGACTAATTACCAAAGGTAGTAAAAGAATACATGGATTTGTAGCAGATTGCGATCTAGTGACTGGTCCACAGCTCTGACTCCTTGTAACTCTTTAGTTCATGTGGTCTTGAAAGAAACTTCAAGACTGATCCCATCAGGCATGCCAAAAAATATTGATGACTTAAAATTGCACTTGATATTAACCAATCAACAATGGAATGTTTCAAGCTATGGGACAATGCAGCTTGAAACAACCTCCAAATTTTAGAGAAGCTAGTCTTTTCTTTTATATTGGGTGTTGGGGAAAAGGGATAGGAGACTAAACAAAAATGGAAAATGTAGGAATTGAAACCTAACTATGGCAATGCACCTGAATATAATCCTAATCCTAACCTGAGCACAGTGAAACTATTATATGATTCAACTACATTTAAGAGCAAACAAGTACATGATCAATGTAAAAGATTGGAATAACAGAAACAGAGGCTCATAACAGAGAAGTCTTTCACCGAGATACATGAAATGTTAATGAGGGCATAGTGTTCAATCTTCCTAATAGAATCTTCCAATCACATAAGAGGCACAGAAGTCACGTACAGTTATGTAAACCTTTTGATTCAAGAAAATGAGACAAGCAAATGACATTTCTAATCATAACTCCATAAAATCTATAATATAGACTACTTTGCAATTGACATAGTTAACATCAATCAAGGCATGGAGCTCAAATTTCTTTAATTCATTCAGCCACATAAAGGGCAAAGAAACATGCACAGTTATATCAACTTTACAACTCAAGAAACTTGAGGCAAGAGCAAATGATATTACTGGTCAAAAACTCTAGAAGTCTAAAACCATAGAATTCCCCCCTTTCTCTTACAATTCTTCATCTTTTATAGCCTCAAATCACTCCTTCCATCATCCCCTTTCCTATGCAATCTTCTCCATCCTTCACTCATAGGGGACAAATAGATGGCACCTTTAATACTTTGGGAGCTCCAAAAATCTACTCGATGACCTATTCCATCTACTCAATTAACTCCAACTGATTTTCCCTCCATTTCACTTTGTGGCAACAGATACATGAAACACTTTGAAATAGGAGAGGACACTTAGTAAATTTTCTAAAAATCATCTTGTTACTTGGAGGGCATCAGAAAATGACACTTGGCACTTTCTACTAGATCCATCGAAGACACACGACTCTCTCCTTTTCTCCTTGGCTGTGTTGTAGTATCACTCGGGACACATATCAGACTCTTATGAATGGTGACACTTGGCAGCCTCTACATACTTTTGAAGTAAAACCTAAGGCCCACCATAATATTTATTAGGTAATGAAGCTCAAAGATGGTCTCTCAAAAGTTGACTCATGGTGACCTCTGCTGCTCCTGAGAAGATACATGGCATCTTCCACTTTTCCTACTAGGGGTATGTGGTGCCTTCCACTTTCTCTAGGGATGGAGTAAGAAGGGGCTCAGAGAGTGACACTTGAAATCATCCATTGTTTTATGGCACTTAGGTAAAATGAAATGACACCTTTTCATGTTGAACCAAATCATGGATCCATGCATTGAACTTAAAGTCTCTCAGATGCTGACATGTGGTGACTTCCACTACTTCTTCAAAAAGGTAGTTCAGGGCCTCCACAACTACCACCTAGCACTTTCTGCTACATCTTGCTATTTAGCCTTTCAAAAACTTTTGCTAAGAAATAGAATGAATGTGAGTGCTGATATGAGATGCGAACACGGACATGTGGTGACTTCTACTGAGTTGCTATTAGGTACGTGGCACGATTCACGATTCTCTAGAAATTTACAAATAAGGGCTTGGAGGACGGTAGCTAGCCAGCTCTGTGTTTTAGAAAGTGACACTTGGTGGCTTCCACTTGAATTCAAACACTTAGGCAAAATGAAATGAAAGGAACAAAAGAGGAGTAAAGGGGACCCATGCTTAGAAACTAACACTTAACAGCCTCTGCTGCACCTTAACACTTAGGCAAAAAATTAAAGTCACACTCTGCCCCAATTTTGCTACTACAATCAAGGCATACGAGAACCAAAACTGTAGTGCTTGAGTGAAAATATGAATGCAACGTAGAGTAAAAATTTATTCTACAAAACATGTGTCAAACCAGGAAAAAAGGATTGCACCATTATTGTAATTTAGTATGGGATCAAATTGAAAGTTTTGAAGTTTTCAATATTTTTACAGTGCCCAGAGGGCCTCATAATCATGAAAATTCATTGGCTATCCCTAAAACCTTCATGGTTCCTCACCTTAATTTTAATGATAATAGGTACACTATCAAATTGGTCTTGTGACCAAGTGTGCTTGACAATGCCAATTATTGGTAGGTATCTGATGAGGACAATCAAATCATGTACTAGATTGAACCAAAAGAACATCAAGCTATGGTGGTGGACCATACTATTGTGCACCAAAGTCAGGAAAAGGAAATCTTCACCAAGAGAGCAAGGATTTATGGTTTTTAGATTGGAGACCACGTCTTGCCATGGGGAAAGAAGAGAGAACCAAAAGGAGTGCACATAAAATGTGATTCTTGGTGGAGAGTTCCATTCACCAATCATTGATTCTGGGGAGAAAATGGTTTCTTGCTGGTTTATCAGGATAGAACGCCATTTTTATTACCTCATAATGGGTAGCATCTGAAGCAATTCAATTCTTGAAGTATCAAATAATATAATCTATATATATGTATATTTGTATAGTCTTTAGTTATGTATTGTGCTTTTCATTTTCAATTTTGCACCTTTCTTTTTTGGGTAGCATGACTCTATATCCTAATGATATACTTGGAAGCACTATAGATTCTAGTTTCTACTCCCCTCAATTGTTCTAAAATTTTAACTAAAGGAAGTTCCCCAACTGGAGCTAGCTGTTGTTTCCAAAATATGTCACTCATTTATGGGACAACATATGAACTATTTTGGTCATGCAAGCCAAAATTCTCTTTTACCTTCTCAAAAAATTGTTCTGTGTAATCAAATTCAGACATTATTCAAGCTTTTTTAGCTAAGGGACTCTATAGGCTTATTTCTACAGACTCTGCAGGCTGATTTCTATGGACTCTACAGGCTCATTTCTATGGATTCTACAGGCTCATTTTTATGGATTCCATAGGTGCATTTCTATAGACTCTATAGGCTTAGTTTTATGGACTCATTTCTATAGACTTCATAGGTGAATTTCTATAGGCTATGTAGGCTTAGTTCTACAAACTCATTTCTATGGACTCTATAGGCTTAATTCTACAGACTCATTTCTATAGACTCTGCAGGCACATTTCTACAGACTCTGTAGGCTGATTTCTATAGACTTCATAGGCCCATTTCTACAGACTCCACAAGAAAGGAACAATTTCCTAAAACTTAGGAAATTTGAATCGGTCAGTTCAATTGAAAGGTTCAAAGGAAGGTGTCCCAAAGCTTGAAGGGCAAGTACCCTTGCAGAGGGTAAATGGAACAAAAGGATATCTTTCAAAGGGATTTTCTACAGTAGAATTTTACAACTAAAATCCTTCAGACATTTTTTTTGAAGGAATAATCAAAGGCCTGCTAGAGAGCTCGAAGGACAAGTGCCCTTGCGGAGGGCACTTAGGAGCCAAAAGGACCTTTGTGACTTTTTTGAAAGGCAATTTTGGAGATCAATCAGCCCTTGTGGAGGGTAGGTGATAAGTAAAGTGGACCATTGTAAAAGGCTGAAAGGGTAAGGTTTTTTTCAAAAAAGTGAATAAAGCAAAAGACAAGGCAAATTCTTTCAAACAAAAAATATAAAGGAATTCCTTTAGACTTTTGTCTGAAGGAATTTGCCTAAAAGAGAAGAGCTTGAGGGAATAAGCAGGAAAGAAGGAAAGGATTTCCTTTAAAATTTTTGTCAGAAGGAATTCCTTTAGACATTTTGTCTAAAGGAATTCCTTCAGACATTTTGTCTTGACTTGAGGACCACCTGAAGGACATCGAAGGGTAGGCTCCCTTCAAAAAGATTTAAAGACTAAGCTCATCCAAAGGAAATTTGAAGGAAAGAAAGCCAAAGGAATTGACCAAGGGGTGACGGGCCCACAGATGTCAAAGTTGGGCACCATGAACTAGCCATTGGAATCTAGACATCTAGTGACATCCTCAAAGTTATCAAACTTAAGGCAATAAACTAGTTGTTGGCTTTCAAATGGTGATAGGTGTGCGAACATCATCTTTATGGCAATGAAATAGTCATTAATATTTAGAGGCTTGAGTGCAGACTTGAATGCATTCCAAGGCCAAAAGGCCAAAAGGAAGAACTACTGAGAGAGGAGCACAAAGAGCCAGCAAAGCTGGGAATATAGCCCCAAGAGCTCAAATTCTAAGAAAAGACAAAATTTAAAAACAAACTCAGTGACCAACTAAATAAGGAGCTGAAAGAGATAGTAGAAAGGGAAAAGATAGCCTGAGAGCTCAAATTGAAATAGGAAAGAGGGAAATACCAAAAATATCTGCACATGAGTTATTCTAGTAGGTGGAACAGTCCACCAAATAGATATTTCAGCTTGCACACATTAAAGGCATGACCTCTTTTTTTACCTTGGAGTAAAGGTGAAGTGGACAGTAGTGTAGACATTAGGAAAAGGACCAGATGACCCAAGCCCAAGAGAAGACATTTGAGATGAATCGACACACCATAGTTAAGGTAGACACCCTGTTATAACATGGCCCTCTTTGACAAAATTGAAAATGCATTCAATGCATTGAATGCAGCATGGGCCATTCCATGAAACAAAGATCCAATCCTTTTTTGGCTACTATATATTGTAATCTCATATTTTGTGCAAAGGAGATCTCTCTGTTATAGTAGCAAAACTCTACCCAAATTGAAAGGTGATTACTAAGACTTTGAGCTCGAATTGTTGATCATATTTCTTTGTTTGAATGAGAAAGTAAGTTACTTTTAGACTTTGTTTTGTTATAGCTTGTGTCATTTTCAGAGATTGTTCTTATATCTATTTCCTGAATGTGTTCTTGTCCATTTTAATGAAATAAGTAGAACTAGTGGAAGTAATCAGGAAGGTGTTCTAAAGCCAACTGTGGAGAGACTTTGTGCCCCCACACTTGTCTTTAGTGTGTTTGTCTATTTTCTATTTCTGTGTAAAGGATCTTGGGATGACTTTGTGCCTTCATTATCATTCATATTTCACTCTTGGGCAGTTGAGGTGGAGACTTTGTGCTACATCTTAGTCTGTTGGTTACTATGCCCCATGTTACCAGTTACTTCGTACCTACCAAAAAGAACTCTAGCTATTTGCTGCAAGACCACTTCTGAAAGAAGAGAAGTGCCTTCAGTGTTTCCACTTGGATTTCTCCTTTGTTAGTGAACATCATCTCTAAAAAAAAATATATGGATGGTGTTGTCCTACCCCTGAGTGTTATTTTTTGCACATATATATAGTATATATCTCCTCATAGTTATTAGGGAACCTCCCCTTGATGAGAGGAGAGATTTGTCCCCTTTTGATGTGGTAAACCTGCACATCCGACTGACCAATCTCCCTATGCTATGGTTGAAGAGACCTATTTTGCCCATCAGTTAGCTTGTGATAAAATATTTTTCCAACAGATTATATGCTCATTTTAGTCATTCTTGTTATTTATGAAGGTAATCAAGGGTTGGTATATGATGCTCACCTAAGATTTCAAGCTGGGATAAATGCTCTTGATGAAAATCCTCATCATAAATGATGTCTTTAAGGGAGACAAAAAGAGAGGGAATTTGGACTTCTAAAGGAAGTACAACTTTCATACCATAGACTAGGGAAAAATGAGTAGCACTTATAGGGGTTCAAATATTAGTTTGATATGCCCATAAGGCAAAATGGATACGAAGATGCCAATCCTTCCCAACTTCATTGATGACTTTGGTTAGGATTTTGACTAGGGCTTTATTAGATGCTTCTACTTGAGCATTGGCCTAAGGATAGTAAGGTGAGGAAAAACTTAATTTTATTTTAAGTGAGTCACATAGTGCCTATACTTTCTTATTCTTGAAAGATTTTCCATTATCTATTGTTATTTTATATGAAATTCCAAAATGATAAATAATGTGATTGTGAATAAGCTCCATAATATTTTTTTGCCTTGGTCAAGATAAGTAACACAACTTCTACCCACTTGGTGAAGTATTTTTTAATGGTAATGATGAAGCCATGACACTAAGAGGTCTTAGGGTTAATTTTACCTATAAGATCAAGCCCCCATTGGGAGAATGGATAGAAGTCTCTTGCTACCTAGAAGGCTTTACTAGGGACATGGGATAAGTTTGCATGCTACTGACATTTTAGACACTTCTTAATGTATGTGCAATAATATTGATTTAGAGTGGGCAAATAATAGCCTAGACATAAGATTTTTTTAGTGATTGCACGAACACTAAAGTGTCCACCACATGACTTTCTATGTACTTCCTAGATAGCTAAGGTAGATTCATGCTTTTGGAGATGACAAAAAATAATGCCATCAAAACCATGCTTATAGAGAACACCCCCCAGTATAGTATAATTTTTTTTTGAAAGACACACCTGAAACCTTTGGATAAATGGGGAAAAGATAGTCCTATAGACAAATAAGTAAATATTTGTGCATACTATGGCTCCTCTAGGTTTTCCTCGATATTATTGATAGATAGAAGATTGGTTCTTGTGTAGGAAGGTTGGTTGACTTGATGGATAAGGATAAATAACTTGGACTCTTAAGAGTATCAACAAACTTAATAGTTGATCTAGGAGTAGTTTGGATGGTGTAATGTTTGAAAGAAAATAAGAGCTAATTGGCTAAGGTCTTATATTTTTGAAGGATATCATTCTTGCATTAATATATACCATTACTTTAATTGACCACTAGATGAGAATGACCATAGATATTAAGGGATCTAACTCCCACTGCAAGGGCAGTTTGGAGGCCTATAATCAACACTTCATATTCAACAATGTTATTAGTGCAATAAAAGTCTAATTTAGAAGATAAAACCATGGGAATACCTTGAGAAGGGATTAGTATAATTCATGTGCCACCTTCTCATTCACATTTGGACCCATCAAAGAATAGAGTCATTTGATATTTTTAAACTAATTGGGAAGTGGATGTGATATGTTCATCAAGAAATTAACAATTGATTGGTTGGTTGTCACTAAGAGGTGCTTCAGCCAACTGATCAGTAATAATCTATCCTTTAACAAACTTTTGATAGAGAAATTCTAGATCAAATTTAGCTAGAAGCATGATCCATCTGGTCATTCATTGATTTTGATAAGGCTTAGAATGCATGAACTTAAGGGGGTCGATAGTCATAATTTTGTATGTCTTGTGGTTAAGTAGGTAATGATGAAGTTTAGATGCTACAAGAACCAATGCTAGGCATAGTTTTTTGGTATGTGGATAACGTGTTTCATAATATATAAGGGTATGCCTTATATAATAAATAGCATGTTTCTTGTGATGCTCATCTCGATGGACAAGCATAGCACCTAGAGCATGGTCAATAGATGAGATATAAAGGAAGAAAGGTTTCCCCTCAGGTGGAGTGAGGACTAGAGGTGATAAAAAATATTCTTTGAGTGTGTTAAAGGATTTTTGATAATTAGAATCCCATATAAAGTGATTATCCTTCTTTAATAAATGGTGGAAAGGTTGACACTGATTGGAGAGATGGGATATAAAATGATGGATAGACTAAAGATTACATTTTAAACTACATAACTACTTAAGGTTTGATGGAGGAGGCATTTATATAATGGCATTGATTTTAGCATGATTCATTTCTATTCCTTGAATAGAAATAATGAAGCCTACAAGTTCACTCATCAAGACACCAAAAATGAACTTTTTTGGATATAGATGCACATGATACTAGAGTAAATGATCAAAGATAACCTTAAGTATGGATAAGTGATCCTTATAGAATTTTGACTTCCCAAGGAGATCATAGACTTAGTATTCAATAATTTTATGGATTAGGTCATGAAATATATAAGTCATGGCCCATTAATAGATGGATCCTACATTTTTTAGGCCAAAGGGAATAACACGGTAATAGAAGGTCCCCCAAAGAGTAATGAATGTAGTTTTATGTTGATCTTCTAGTGTAATAAGTATTTGATTGTAACCAAAAAAACCATCCGTAAGGGATAAAATTTCATGGCCACTTATTAGGTCCACTAATTGGTCAATATTAGGAAGAGGGAAATGTTGGAAATATTATCATTAATGTCAAAGATCTAGCATTATTGGTGATAAAATCCCCATTGCATTAAATGGTGTTTTTCATATTCATATCTTAGTTAATGTGTGTTAATATTTATTTAATATTAATGAATATATTTTTGGTTGCATATAAGTCAAAAGAGGGCCCATGGAGAAGTCAAAAAGTCATGGGGTCAAAGACAAAAAAGGAATGGGATGCATTTTCTCATGAAGAGTCATCTTGAAGAATTCCAAGAGTCACAGTGAAGAAAAAAGAGGGTATGGTGCATTTTTCCATGAAGGGACACTTTGAAGAATATAAAAAGTCACCAAGATAAAGACAAAAGAGGAAAGGATGCTTTTGCTTATGAAGGTTCACCATATGACTTTTTAAATGTAAAGATATGAAGGGTCATGCAAGTTTGGTGCCATTTTCCATGAGGATTGAAGGGTCAAAAAGGGTGAATGCCAAAGGTCATTTAGAAAGCTATAAATAAAGGCTTGGGAAGCCATTTGTAATATGCAAGATAGTGCATGGTTTGTATTTATTTTTGAAGAGAGAAAAGAAGGAGATATTGTAGAGTTCTATCATTTGTTGAGTAAGCAACATTAAGAGATAGTTGTTTGTTATACACAAGAGGGGTTGGTGCTCCTGTGGGTTGGTGCTCACAAATAGTTTTTGTGTTAGTGCTTGGAAATGGGGTTGGTGCTCCTATAAATTGGTGCTTGAGAACTTTATAATTTGACTTGTTGTTCATTCATATACTTGAGATTGTTCTCTGTAGTTTTTCCCACTTTGGTCTCTCTCTCTCTCTCTTGTGTGGGGCATATTATTTTTTCAATTTTATTACATATCTTGAATGTGTGGTTAAGTGGTTAAAGAAAATTATTTTGATTAATAAATAAGATATATAATATACTGATTCACCCCCCTCTCAATATATTTCATACTCAACAAATGGTATCAGAGCAGATTCCTTTGAAAAAAGTTTACAGCTTAAAAGTAGATCAGGAAAACACGATGGATAGATCACATGAAGGTTTTTATACAAATAAGGCACCTTTGTTTTATGGGATAAATTATGTTTTTTGGAGCATAAAGATGAAGAATTATTTGATGGCCATTGGATTTGACATATGGCAAGTAGTGGTAGAGGAATATGAAGAGCCATAGACACTTGTAACTACTCTGATAGAAAAGAAGGCAAGTGAAAATAATGCTAAAGCTTTAAATTCTATTTTATGTGGTTTATGTGAATCAAAATTTGTCAAAGTTATGTAATGTAAATCTACTTATAAAACTTGGGTAAAACTTGAGAATATTTACAAAGGTGATGGAAAGGTTCAGCAAGCTAAGCTTCAAACTTTTTGAAGATAGTTTGAGAGTTTGAAGATGGAAGAGGAAGAAAATATAGACATTTATCTTTTGCGGGTTGATCAAATAGTTAATCAAATTCAAATTCTTGGAAAAAAAGTTAGATTAATCAATTGTGGTTCAAAACGTTTTGAGATCTCTACCATTGAGATATGATGCAAAAGTTTCAACAAGTGAAAATATGAAGAATTTATCCAAGATAAAGATGGATGAGCTACATGGTATTCTTCCATCATATTAGATGTAGACTGAATAAGAAAAATCATCAAAGAGAGAAGCTACTTTCAAGACATCAAAGAAAGAGAAGGCTAAGATTCAAGAATCAAGTGACAGTTCTAGCAATGATGAAGATGACAACGGAGCTCTATTCATTTGCAACACAAAAAAAGGCACAAGTAAATATTAAGAAAAATTACCTTTCAAATGTTTTAATTGTGGAAAGATTAGACATTTTGCAACTAAGAGCCCAAATAAGGGTAATAGTGACAATGAAGAAGGAAATTCTACATATAAGAAGAATTTCAAAGGAAAATTCAAGAAGGGATTTGAGAAGAAGAGTTTGTATTCTAAATATCCTAGCTCAGCCAAAGATAGTTGAGTTAGTGATTCAGAAGAAGAAGAGATTCTATTCATGGCCATACATAAAGATGCCTCTACAAGAAAAAGTACAAATGATCAAGAAGAAGAACAAGATGAAGCCAAAGTGAATTTGGAAGGAGAACTCATTTGTGCCTTAGAAGAGTTAAAATATCTTGACAAGAAGAATCAAATATTAAAGATCTAGATGAAGAAAAATGAAAAGGAGTCAAAAAAATAATTAAATATCTACAAACACACTTTTAAAAAGTGAAGAAGAATGAATAAGATCTAACAACATAGTTGAAAATGATAAGTAAATAATGTGAAAGGTATGTTATTGAAATTGCTTCTTTAAAAGTAGATCTTGAGAAAATAAATAAATCAATCAATGATAGAGAAATAAATGAATCAAAATTTAAGAATAACACTAATATGTTGAATAAGATATTAGAAAATTGAAGAAAAATGTCAGATAAGATAGCTATTGAATTTTAAAAAGAGAAAGGGGAGGTCACTACTTTTACAGACAAGAAAAAAGGAAAGAGCTATGTTGAAGCTCTTACAAAAGAAGAAATAAAAAGGGAAGAAGTTAACAATACAAAGGACATCTCAAACAAAGAAGGCTAGAGGGAACATAGCTAGAAAAAGGCAATCAGGTTAGAGATACACAAATAGGTCATATTTTTATGGTTACCATTTTCATTGTAATGGATATGGTCATAAGAAAATAGAATGCTAAAAAAAGGGATAACAATTTTAGAAATAAGGAGAAGAAAAGTCATGCAAAGTCAAGCAGAAGCCACAACTCTTTTTCTCCTCTATCAAGATTTAATGAAGAAGCCATAATATGTTACAAGTGTAATAAATTTAGACACATAGCCTAGTACTATAGAAGTGTGTTCGAATTAGTTAATAAGGACCAGAGTTTGAAGGCTCCATCCATCAAGAAGAAAGTTCAGATAGGTTCATGGTAGAAGAAATAACTTGAAAAATCTATGTTAGTATAGACAGCTTTGCATGCAAGAAATGAAGAAAATCCATGGTTCATTGATAGTGGATGTTTGACGTACATGATAGGAGACAAAATTAAGTTCATAACCTTGAAGAATATCAATGGTGGCATAGTGAAATTAAAAAATAATACTACTGCCAGAATTGTTAGAAAAGGTACACTAATTTTGGATAATGGTAGAACTAAAACTAAAAATGTTTTTTATGTAGAAAGTCTTAAACCTAATATTTTGAGTATAAGTCAAATATGTGATCAGGGGAACACACTAAAGTTTTATGTAGAAATTTTTGAAATTAGGAGAAAATATTTAGATGTGTTGATTGTAGATGCTCATAGAATAAACAATAATTTATATATGTTATCAGACATCAAAGGTCAAAGATGTTATTTGATTCAGATTGAAGGAAGTTGGATATCGAATAGGAGAATGGGTCATATAAATTTTGAAAATATTATCAATATCAACAAAGAATAAGCAACCAAAAATATTCTAAAGATTACAAAGTCATTTGACACGCTTTGTGAACCTTGTCAACATGGAAAGTAGGCTGGAAGGTGGTTAAAAACAAAAGAGTACTTGACCACTCAGATGTTAGAGCTTATTCAAACTAATCTATGTGGACCTATGAGAACTCAAAGTAGTCAAGGTGAGAAATATTTCATGTTGCTTATTACTGATTTTTCATGTATGACTTGGGTAATGTTTTTAAATAAAAAATCATAAGCTTTCAATCATTTTAAAGAATTTAAAGCATTAGTTGAGAATGAAACTAGTTTGAAGATTAAGCATCTAAGATCAGATTGAGGAGGAGAATTCATGTCAGATCAATTTATTGAGTTTTGTGAAGACCATAAAACAAAGAGACATTATTCAGTAGCTAGAACTCCATAGCAAAATAGAGTAGTTGAGTGAAGAAATAAAATAGTTTAGGAGATGGCAAGGACAATGCTAAATGAATCCAAGATACCAGATAAATATTGGAGAGAGGTAGTTTCTACATTAGTGCATATTCAGAGTAGATCCTTATTGAGAGTCAATAGTGACAAGACTCCTTATGAGCTATGGATAGACAAACCAATAATAGTTGATTATTTTAGAGTTTTTGGTAGTAGATGCTTCACAAAGAGAACCGATGAAAAACTTAGGAAGTTTGAATATAGAGGAAATGAAGGTATATTTATTGGTTAGTCTTGAAAAATTAAAGCTTATAAATGTTATAATAAAATAACAAAGAAAATTATTGAAAGTGCAAGTGTTAGGATAGAAGAAGATGGAACACAAAGAATCAGTGATCCAATAGACATTCCTAAAATCATTGAAGAGGAAGATTTTGAAGAATTAGATGAAGATTAGAAGGAGAAAAAAGACACAAAAACTCTATCCAAATATGTTTAGAAAAATCATAATGAAAGTGACATCATTAGAGACATAAATGAAAGAATTTGCACTAGAAGAATGATGGTAAGTGAATCTGAGCAAGTTAATTTCTCTCTGTTATCCAAAATTTAGCCTAAAACTTTTTCAAAAGTTAGACATGATAAGCATTGGGTTAAGGCTATGAATGAATAATTAAATAAGATAGAAAATAATGATACTTGAGAATTAATTCCTAGACCAAAAGATCACAATGTGATAGGAACAAAATGGGTTTATAGAAATAAGTTGAATGAAAATGGATAAGTGACCATGAATAAAGAAAGATTAATATGTAAAGGATATGCTCAAATTAAGGGAATAGATTTTAAAGAAATTTTTGCACTAGTGGTAAGGTTAGAGGCTATTAGAATGTTTCTTTCATATGCAGTGTTTAAAAATTTCAAAGTGTGTTAGATGGATGTCAAATATGCCGTCCTAAACATGAATATAGAAGAAGAGGTCTACATTAAGCAACCTAAGGGATTTATTCTCTCAAATATTAGTAACCATGTATGTGGATTGAAGAAAACATTGTATAGATTGAAATAAGCTCCTAGAGTTTGGTATATAAGACTTGATAAGTACCTACAGGATCAAGGTTTCAAGAGAGGATTTGTTGACAGTAATCTCTACATCAAAATAGAAGGTAAGCATCAATTTATTATTATGGTATATGTTGATGACATCATTTTTAGAAATTACATTGAAAAAATGAAAAAATAATTTTTTGATAATATGCAAAAAGAATTTGAGATGTCTATGCTTGGAGAATTATCATTTTTCTTAGGGTTACAAATATTTGAGTCAGATAAAAGAATTTTCATATCTCAAAGTAAATATGCCAAGGAAATATTCAATAAATTTGGTTTTGAGGATTGTGCACTAGTTGTCGTACCAATGTGTATAGGAAATAAGGTGAGCAAGGATGAAGATTCAGTTATTGTAGATCAATCTTTGTATAGATCTATGATTGTTAGTCTTTTATATTTGATAACATTGAGGCTAGACATCATGCATGTAGTAGGTATGGTTGCAAGATATCAGTCATCTCTAAAAGATAGTCATGTTCAGTTGGTGAAGAGAATATTCAGATATATCAAGGGGATACTATATTATGGATTGTAGTATCCCATAGGTAGAGATTTCACTTTGGTTGCTTATACAGATTTAGATTGGGTACAGTGCTTAGATGATAGAAAGAGTACAAGTGGAGGAGATTTCTTCCTTAGTGATATCTTAGTATCATGGTTAAAATATGAAGCAAAATTTAGTATCACTTTTTATAGCTGAAGAAAAATATATCGCAATGGTATTGTGTTATACTCAAGTACTTAGGATGAAGCAAAATTTGGAAGATATTAAGGTAAAATATGATGAACTTATTTATATTTTTTATGACAACACAAGTGCTATTAATATTTTAAAGAATCTATGATGCATTCAAGAACAAAACATATTCATATTAGATATCACTTCTTGAGAAAGTAGGCTATAGATCAACAGGTTAAGATGGAGTATATCAATACTACAAAGTAGATTGTAGATATTTTCACAAAGGCAATGCCAAAAGACACATTTGAGTATCTATGAGAGAATTTGGGAGTAATTTCTTTTAATTCCTACCATTGAGGTTTAACATTAGTTAAGGGGGAGCTAAGTGTTAGCTCTAGGTAGGCCCTTTTCCATTGATGTCAAAGGTAGAGAATAATATGTATAAGTATAAGTATAGGTTTAGAAATAGGTATAGGGAATGGGTATAGCTTGCTACATTAAGGAGGAGTTACTTTATGTTTTTCAAATGGTAGTATGTGTAGGTTTCAAGATGTGGTAGTTTTAGTTTGAGTTTTCCATTAATGACAAAGGGGGATATTGTTGGTAATATTTCCATTGATGTCAAAGGTATATCATTATTGGTGATAAAGGCCCCATTGCATTTAATTGTGTTTTTAACATTCATATATTGGCTAATGTGTGTTAATATTTATTTAATATCAATGAATATATTTTTGGTTGCATATAAGTCAAAAGTGGGCCCATGAAGAAGTTAAAGAGTCACAAGGTAAAAGATGAAAGAAGAATGGGATACATTTTCTCATGAAGAGTCATCTTGAGGAATTCCAAGAGTCACCATGTGAAGACAAAAGAGGGTATGGCACATTTTTCCATGAAGGGACACTTTAAGGAATATGAAAAGTCACCAAGATAAATACAAGAGAGGAAAGTACTCTTTTTCTTATGAAGGGTCACCATATGACTTTTCAAATGCAAGGATATGCAGGGTCATGCAAGTTTGGCACCATTTTCCATGAGGATTGAAGGGTCACAAAGGGTGAATTCCAAAGGTCATTTGGAAAGATATAAATAAAGGCTTGAGAAGCCATTTGTAATATGCAAGAGAGTGCATGGTTTGTATTAGCTTTTTAAGAGAGAAAAATCAGGAGATATTTTAGATTTTTCTCATTTGTTGAGTAAGCAACATTGAGAGATAGTTATGTTTTATACACATGAGGGGTTGGTACTCCTATGGGTTGGTGCTCCTACAAGTTGGTGCTTGAGAAATTTGTAATTTGAGTTGGTGCTCATTCATTTACTTGATATTGTTCTCCATGGTTTTTCCCACTTTGGGTTTCCACGTAAAAATTTGGTCTCTCTTTCTCTCTCTTGTGTGGTGAATATTATTGTTTCAATTTTGTTTTATATCTTGAATGTGTGGTTAAGTGGTTAAAAAAAAGGAATTTGATTAAAAATAAGATATATAATATACTAATTTACACCCACTCTTATTATATTTCATGCTTAACAAGAAATCATCTTTTGGACAAGCAAGATTTAAAACATGAAAGCCAGTATAGATACGAAGTCCCCCTATAGGATTAGTGAGAGGAACAATGTTGGACATCCATTGAGGATAATCAATGGGTTGAATGAATTTAGTAGATAAGAGGTGTTTTAGTTCTTCTTTTACTAGGAGTGCAATGTGAGGATACATTTTATAGAGATTTTATTTTACCAATTTAGCATTAAGGAAAGGTGAGGATATTATGGATAACTATTATGGGGTCAATACTAGGCATATCACTATAAGAATAGGAAAATGCCTTATTGTGATCTAATAAAAATGTGGTAAAATCTTAGTTTTCGTGAGGATCCAAGGCTTTTCTAACTTTAAAAATCCTTGAGGTTTTTTGAGACCTAATATTAATATCAAAATTGGATTCATTTAATAAGCTAGATGTTTTAGATGGAAGAGAATTTCATAAATAAGAGTTTTCAGTACCCAAATGGGTAAAGATTGACTCATCATCCTGACACTAAAGAATAGGGATGGTTAGCGTATCATGTCCTATTAACTTAAGATATACTAAAGGCATAATTTAGGTCTCATCACCATGGTGAAAGATGAGGGATTATATGGATATTGAATTGACTAAAAAAAGGTTAGAAGGGATGGATATAGTATCATTGGTCGAGGAAGAGGTATCAAATGATGAAGATTACTCTTCTTATTCCAAAAATGGTAGAAAAATGGGTTTGGGAGAGGATTTAGAATCTTCCTCAAATCCTAAGCCATGATTTTCATGTGGTTTTCTAAAATCCCCTAATGTGATGTCATGAGGACCCTACTCATATCTACCCATGCTAAAGCCCTTCCAAGCACAATGATAAAGGTAGGCTTATGAAAATTGGGGTTTATTGAGAAATAAGAAATTGGATGTAAATAGTTTAACATGGCTACCATTGTCAAGTCATAGGGTGGTTTGATCAATTCTACCATATATCAAGTAGATGTGTAAGAATGGTGGCCCAAATGGGATAAACTCACCTAAGTTGGGTAGATACATGGGTTGTTTGTCTGGATGAATGTATTACCTAGGAGTGGGTAATGTGTTAAGGATTAATATTTGGTATTCCCCCATTGAAATATGACACATCATAGAATTAATGGACTCATGATCTAGTAATTTTAAAATAGGAATAGTGATGTTAGTCGAGGTTTGATTAGAGGATAAATATGGGATTGTGTTAGGTAAGGGTATTATGACATCATTTTGTCAAAAAGTGTAGTTGCATGATTTGAAGGGATGAGGATCAATAGGGATGATGTGTACCTAGCCTCCATGTTCAAAATTAATGCATCGATGGAAGGTGGAGGGAATGAATTACATCACATGAATCCATGGATGTCCTAATAAATTGTTATATTGGAATGTCCCTTATATGACGTAAAAGAGTTTGTGGAGGGTCTGAGGACTTACACAAATAATAAGGACAACCATTCCTACTATAGGTGATACCATATTGTTGAATTCATGAAGAATTGTTGGGGATTGGGAAACAATGGTTTTTGGTAGCTATAACTATTGGAAATCATGTGAAGAAATAATATTGATACTATGCCCATTTTCAATCATAACTCTTTTAATCTAAGTT
The DNA here is from genome assembly GCA_037957365.1 of Torreya grandis. Classification (NCBI taxonomy): domain Eukaryota; kingdom Viridiplantae; phylum Streptophyta; class Pinopsida; order Cupressales; family Taxaceae; genus Torreya; species Torreya grandis. Next base: position 662,792 of record JARHVA010003211.1, on the reverse strand, counting down.
TGATTTATTTGAGCTATGATCAGAAGTATGGGATCTTTGTCTTCAAGTGATAAAGGAATGACCTCAAAATTAGTGAAACTAATAACTGAGACCATTTAGAGGGCCCCTATAGATGTTGATAATGGTTGAGGTTCATCTAGCCAAACCTCAATAATCGAGAGTGCTTCTATCATTACTTGTCCATGGTGTGGAGAATTTTTGTTAAGTCCATATAATGACATTTTTATAGGCATTTGGTGGATTTGTTTTAGTATGGATATTTGTACCAACTCCTTATCTTTGGTTGGGGTAGTTCATATAATATAGATTTTAGGCTTTTGTCTAGATGGTTTAGGCATATTATGGGTAGAGGAACCTATAATTGAAAATTTGACTTTTTTAGGATTCTAATTTTGAGAGTGGGTGGCTACATGGACAACATTGATGTGTAATAATGGAGGGTCTGAAGAAGCCATTGAATCTTTATCACTTATAAGACTAGTAGGATTATGGATGGGTCAAATATTTGGGATGGCTATTTTTTTCTTAGGAGTCTTATCATTTAGATCGTCAATTAATATATCAGCATACTTGTTTATTTGTTGGATTATGGCCTTAAGGGAATTATAATTTTTTGTATCATGTCTAGGTACTCTATGATATGTGCGTATCTTATGACTCCTATACCAAGCAGGTATTTGGGGGTGAAGGTTAAAAACTCATATAGGTGGTAGCATTATGTGGGATGTATCTAAAAATTATTTTAATATTACAAAATAAGATCTTTTCAAAGAGTCAATTTGTGGTCTTATAATAGGTTGTACCATCTCTCTTGGCAAAGTATTGATAATTTGGGTTTGAAATTTATATTTTATGGTAGTGATAACCTTAGGCACCTTTTATTTAAATTTATCTAATGGCCCTTTAGCAGAAGATAGTGGATATCAAGATGGAGGTGTGTTTAATAATGGAGGGAGACTTTGTATTTTCCCATGTGTTTGAATGGAAGAACCTATGATAGGGATATTATTTTTGAAGATAGATGAGGACCTGAAATAGATGATGGAGATGATATAAAAGGGGTTGACCCTTTACTATTTCATGTGTTGAGAATAGAAGGGGTATTCAGACTAAGGTTTTTATCTTTTGACATCTGAAAAACATCAACCTTGATGTGAGGATGGGATACAACTTTATTTGATGGAATACCAAGACAATTTTCCTAGTTATTGATGATAGGATATTTAAATTTTCCCTTAGTATCTTTAGGGTAAGGAGGTGTTGTGATAGAGGATGATTTTGAAAGGTCTTGGTATTAAGTGAATTGATAGGATCCTGTAATATTGTGATCTAGGTGCATACCATGAAGAGGTTCACCAAGGACCAAAGGGGTGGAATGTTTGACACTAGAAGTATCAAGATGTTTATTTGTGACATCTTGAGGAGGGGTTTCATTTTCATTTTTAGGAGATTTAGTTTAGGAAGATGAAGGGGATGGCTCACATGAATGATCCCATGAAATGAGATTTGAGATTTTTATAGAGGTTTTGGGAGTTGTTTTGATAATTTTAGGTTGACTTACATCAAATTTATCTCCCATGAGGAGTTCTAAGACTAGAAATTGCTCTGGAGTTTTTTTAGGCAATAATTGGTCATAGATTATATCAATCATATGTGTAGCCTAATTTTGTGTTTCTTCAGGGTTAGCTTGGACTATGTTTGATGTGGATGGATGGTTTGGAAATGACTATATAAAAATATCTAAACATTGGTTGGGAGGAGAATTTGTATTGTCCAAATGAAGGTCCCCCTTATCGATGAGGCCTTGTACCAATAATTTAAAGGATTGTCATCATTCTATGCCATGTCTTATTACCCTATGATAGGCACACAATTCATCCTCTTTATACCAAATGGGTTTAGGATGTATATCATTGATTGGTCTAATCAGAGGGAGCTCAATAACATTTTCTTATAGGAGTTTATCCAATACAGAAGTGTAAGGTTCTCCTAAAGGGGTATATTTATTAGGGGAAAATGAGTAAGGCCCATAGGTGGTTGTGTTTGAGAAGTGGATGGTCCTGATTGATTGGGTGTTGGAGGGGAATAATTTTTTAGAATAATAGCATTTACTACCCCTTTTGGTTTAGGATTATTTTTATTGCTTTTTGTGGGGTCAGGTTTGAATTTTTTATTATGTAACTTAATTTTTCCCTCTTTAATGCCCCAAATTTTGATTTTACGTGCCATGGTAAAGGCTTCATTGAAAGTTTTAAAGGTTTGAATTTGTAACATGGATGAGATATGTTTTTCAGAAGAGCATGAAAAAAATAAAATTAATTCAAGTTGTGGCAAGGAAAAGGTTAACTAGTTGATCAGGGTATGCCAATGAGTAACAAAGTCTAATATGGATTCATCTTCAAATTGTCAAATGGCATATAAATCCATGATACTCACTTTTTTATAAATATTGATTGAGAAGTATTTTAATAAAATTTGGGCTAATTTCCCAAAGGAAAAGAGTGAATGCTGAGGGATGGAGATGTACCAATCTAATACAGTTCCTGCTACTGACATGGAAAATGTCTTAAGTAGTAATGCATCATCATGTGCTATAAGGTAACATGTGTGTTGAAAGGATTTGAGATGTTATTGGGGATCTTCTTTGTTCTGAAACCTAGTAAACTTATGAAGTTCCCATTACGAGGGATATAGTCAAATAGGAATAGATGGGTGGATAGGTTCCTTACCAATTTGGTCATATGTGGGAATAGTATTATGTCTGAAGGTGGAGGCTTCCATATTATCCATCCTATTCATCAAGATGTTTATGAGATCTACTTGGTTGTTATTTTGAGGTACATTCCCCAAGACACCTTGCCAAAGAGTAGATATGGGTTGTGAGGAAGGGTATACAACTGTAGTGGACATAATGGGTTGGGATTTTGCCACATATTATAAGACCTACAATATAATATTATACTATGTAGAAGATTAGAAATAATTAGTCCCCAATGACTATGATACAGCTATATATTAAGTATCCATGGAGACATACTATTAGGGAGGTTACATTAGAGGGATTTGTTACATCGAAGGGATTTGTTGTGTATGTTGTAGATCTTGTGAACTATATGCTAAACTCATTTTGATAGGTAAGAGACTTACAAGGATTGATACTACTAATGTTTTGGGAGGAATATTGGATATAAGAACTCTGAACCTAAGTAATGGGGGTTGGAGAATTGGTAGATACTACAGGTGGTTGGCTTTATAAAGGTTGCATCATTTGAGTATTAGAGCTATATGGAAGAGATCCAATAGAAAAGGATACCATGGCCATGGTAAATCCTTTAGTTTTATCAATTCCCTCAAAAGGCATCTTGTATAAATATCGATAATCTTAGGTATGGGGGGAAGGAGGAATGTGTATTGCTTGATTACTAAGGTAGTAATTGATAGAAATCAGATTATTGTCCAATATTTCCATAAAGGAAGGATCTCCTTGAGAATAAAAGCGTGGGAGTATAGGATTTTTAAAGGACTTGGGGATAGAGGAGGAGATAGGTGTATGTTCCATTTGAGAGGATGTGACACCTAATTCAGATTATTTCTTTGATTGCTACTTAGTCAAAACCATGAGATGGAAAAGAAAATTAAAAAAAAACAAAAACTTCTTTTTGAATTATCTCACTTTTAATTGTGGTTGAAAGATGCATAAACTAAAGTCATCCTAAAAAGTTTTGATCTCTTTTTAATTTTAAGATGTGAAAAGAAATAAAGAAAAAAAAGGATAATAAGGGTCCTAAGAAATGGTAATCTATGGATGGTTTTGGGTATTTTGTTTTGGTGCTCAAAATAAATTTTTATTAGTACCGTTATGTGGCTTAATACTAGGGGCTTGCTCCCCTCATGTCACAATCCCATAGCTAGTGTGAGTGCTTAAACAAGATATACCAATAGTCTAGAGATTATAATCAGTGAGAGAATTGAGTTGATTCTCCCCTTTGTGGTGAAATCCAAGTGGGATCACCAGAAAAAAGGTTGCCATGAGGTGATGAAATCCCCATCAGTTTCCTTATGTCAAGTGTTTAAATGAGTTTATTGTGACTGTGATTTGGCTTGTGTGTGAAAGAGTGATGACTACAATGAATTTACCACTTAGATTATTTTATGTGAATCACTTAAACATGAAAAAAAATGAGTGCAATTTATTTTAACCTTAAAAAGGAAATAAAATGCAAACTTAATGTTCTTTGGATGAATTCACACAAAGAAAGGGTAAGAGAGAAAATTCAATAATTTTGAATTTTAAAATAAAAGATGATACCTAGGTCCCACCGACCATGCCATAATGTTTTAGTATTTTTTTCCTTTTTCAATGTGATCAAATTAGCTACTAAAAACAAAGTAAATGTAAGGCTTTTAAGATTACTTGGGGATGGATATTGGTTGTGCACCATTGATCAAGTTTGTGGGAAATCATCTTTGGTTGGGGAGGAATGACCTGTAAATCACACTAACTCACAAAAAATTGATTTATAGTAAGATGAATGGGTTGCCTGGTAAGAAACTAGTCCCAAGAAGTGATCTACTTCCTTAGGTGGACATCAGCCCACAATTAACACTCAAGTTTATAAATAAACATGAAATTACAAAGATACATTAGGATAAGATGTAAATTGATAACAACAAACATGTTTAATCTATAATAGGATTAAGGTGATCAAAGTAATCATCCCAAAATTTAGTAGTTATATCAACATCCTCTTGAATTATAGCTAATTATTCATTAATGCTTTCCTGATTAGGTGTGAAAACCATAGTACAAAGACCTAATTCAAATGTAATGTCACTTTGATTAGTGAATAAATGTTGTGGGACAATGGGGAGATCAAATATGATAAAAATATCATGCGCTAATCCAAGTAGAGTCATCTACATGTGAAAGACATATTTTCATAAAATAACATGCAAGATTTAATAGGTTTTTACGACTATGAATCTTATGAAAATAGACATCAAGAATGTTTAAAATTTTTAACAAGAATGGATGATGATCATATAGGATTGACGTCAATTCAGATGGATCAACGTTGATTCTATGTAAAATGCTAGACTATGAAAATAAACTATAGTAATAGCTTGTTATATTGAAATAATAACTAAACTGAATATAAAATAGTGACAAATAGGCACAAAAGATTATAAACTTGAAACAATAAATAATTAAAGTACAATACTAACCTTTGATGACTAAAAATAGACTTAGGAAATTGAGTTAAAGAAAGTTTTAAAATATTTAGATAATCTCCTAAACAGAGGTTCCACAAGATAGTAGGATGTTGACAACATCCATATGTAGGTTACAATGAAATTTTGGTAGAGTTTCAAAGTCCAAAATCATAGTCATCATTCCTCTTGATCCATAGAGGTTCATTGTATTTTTATGGATCGAAGTCATTTCAAGCCGATCTATGTTGATCACAAACAATTGACATCGATCTTCTTGAAATATGTAAAGTTAATCCTTAGGTCATTCAAAAGGGGTGTCTATGAGGGTAAAGATGGTTTTAACCCACTCTAAAGTTGTTAGGTTGTTTTAACTATGGGATGGGTTTGTTGGGAGGTTGGATAGGTTTTGTTTTTATTTATTTTTAGGATTTTATGGTTAGGGATGGTAAAAAATAGGGTTAATTACTATTTAACCATAGTAATTAAGTTTAATTAACCTATGTGTTAAAATTAAATGCTTGAGGTGAATGTAATTATTTCAAATAATTATGAAAGGGGGCCATTCTGTTAGAAATAACATGATAATGTGATGGTATACCACATTAATAAGGGTATATAAAACTAACATCTATACATACCATGATTTCATAGGTCGAGTAGGGTCAAGCTCTCATTGAAGATGCCTAGGTAGATGTCTAAGCAATTCAACCAAGGATAAAGGTTTATGGAAATTATTGTTATTTGATGAGAAATGAGGATTAGTGCATTATTAAGAAAGAATTGGTTCTGAAGAAGGGGTACGAATGATAGCTTGAACATTGTGAATGGTGTCATATGAATTGGTAACACCATCATTAGTAATATTATGGTTATTATTATTTACTAATAGGTGAGGGCCCATAAAATGTTGGGGTATCTCAAATTGATTAATGACAAAATATTTTCTTTTAGCTTGATCGATAGCTTCCTCTAAAGTACATGGAGAAAGAGTACACACTCAATATTATAATTTAGGAAATAAATCATTTGTAAAGAGATGAAAGATATTTTCATCCACCATGTTATGTTCACATTTATTTGACAATGTCTTCCATCTCTTGACAAAGGCTTGGGAATTTTAATTTTTGTTTTGTTTGTAATTGATGAAATGGACCAAAGTGTTCTTTGGAAGATCACTAGTTTGAAATTATTATACTAAAGCATTTACTAAGTCCTCCAAATTAGTCATAAAGTGTGTCCTAATTTGATTATACCAATCCAAGGCATCACTCATGAGGGTTTTGGCTAAGAGTTTGGTGGTGGCAAAGGTATTTAACTTGACCCAATCCTTTTAAATATTTCCAAATGTCTTGAGATGAAGAGTAGGATCATTTGATCTATTGTAAAAAATTGTAGGTATTATATCTCCAATGTCAATGTTAGCAATTTGGGTGGTAAGAGGTTCATTTTGTAAATTCTTGATGACTTTTTTGTCTAATGGAGGTTAATTAGTGAGATTACATTGAGAATATTGAAGAGGAGGAACACTTTGATTATGTGTGCCCCAAGTCACTAGTTGAGGATTGGATTGAAGATTAAGAAGGTGGTTTTGCATTCTCATCATTTTATTCATATTATGAGATAGGAATGTGTTCACTTGATTTAGAGTTTGCAAAAATAGTTTATAAGTTTGATTAGTGTTATTATAATAAGTAGTATTAGTGTTTGTGTTGGTGTTAGTGGCTTGGATACCAATATTAGTGTTGATATGAGCTTGAGAAGATCTATGAGAATTTGAGACACTAATGGTAAAATTTTCTTGTGAAGCAAAAGATGGGCTAGTAAATGGTCGAGAGGAAGAAGCACTAGAAGCATGAGTGCCTTGGGTAGCAAACAAGGTAATAGTGGAAGGATTAAAGATAGTGGATCTTATGAGAGGCCCACTAAATGTAGAACCTCCCATGTTAGTTGAGATACTAGGCATGGAGGTCGAAGAAGTTAAAGAATAAGATGTCATGACATAAGGAGTCAAGATTGAAGGAAGAGGTTGAAAAGCAAAAAAATTGGTACCCCCAAATCTAGTTGAGAAAATGGGAGTAGGAAAATGAGGTTCTTCAACTTGATGACTAATCATGAGGTTATAGATGGTGGAAGGATCCTTCCCTCTATGTTGAGGTGATTTAGTGATAAAGAAGATAATTTTAGGAGTATACTCTAACTCAATTTGATCCTCTAAGAGAAAAGGATGGTTTTTCTAGAAAGGGGTATGCACAAGGGTTCCATTGTTCATTGTGTAAGTTACAATATGATAATTACTAGCATTCATGAAAGGAGCCCTACTTTTCCTATGGGATACCTTATTAGGATTGGTGAATTCAATCATGTCTATTGACTAAACTTCAATGTTGTCAGCAAAAAAAAAGTCCATGATTAAATAAAGAGAAGCAAGATGAGAAAGCAAAGAATGAGAAAGTGACTGAAATAGTACTAAGTTGACTTAGTTGACCTGTGCAAAATAAGGACTGTAAAACTATACAAGGTCCACAAGGTCACCCTAGTTTAGTAAATACTGAATGTTAGAAAGAGGTAAAGATGTTTTTAAAAATACTAGGTTGCCCAGGTTGACCTAACATAATGTGTAGGGGCTGAAAAAACACAGGGTCAATAGGGTCAACCTAGTCCAATAGACAGGGAAGAAAAGAAAGTTGATAACATGATATGAATTAAATCAAGATAATTTTAAGTAATGTAATAAATTAGTAATTAATGAAAGGGAAACAAAGAATCAATTGAATTGATGTTGGCCAATCTAGTTAATGCACATAAAGAAAAATCTTGCACTAACACTAGCTAATGGAAGCTTTTGCACACACAATTGATCAAAGAGTAAGAAAACAACTTGAAAGTAAAGATAGATACTTGGTCAACCTATAATGTTGATTAGATTATTAAGAATTATTTTTAATGTGATTAGAAGTTGTCTATAAGCAAGTTACTAGATAACAATCTAAGGATGGTTTCAGGGAAGTTTGGGATGAAAGGAACTATAGTGGTAATGATATAGGCCTGGTATTAGGGCCTATCCCCTCACTTCATGCATCATAAAAATAAGGGTAATGTGGGATTAGCCAAAATATACCATTAACCATGCTTTATACTTGACCAAAGCATCAAGTCAACTTTTCCCTTAATGATGAAATCTAAGTAGGTAGACTTGGGTTGTCAAATGTTTAAATGCTTATTGATGTTTATGTGGTTTGTACATATGTGCAAAAGAATAAAAATAATGCAACTAAGTGATTATTTGAAAATTCCCTAATTAGACTATGTGAACTATTTTAAGCATGCAAACAACTTAAAAGAAAGATGTGATTAACATATATGGTTCATTCCAACTTTGAAACAAGGTATAGTTAAGAAACTATATGGACAATCATACATAATAGGGTCAATAAGGTTAAACTTGTACTATGGAAGCAAAGTCTGAAAGTGAACTAGGTCAATCAGGTTAACTTAGTTATTTCAAAAAACATAGAACACAAAAGTAGGTCCACAGGGTCAACCTAGTTGATTGTGTAGAGGTAGTTTTAAAGACTATAAAGTATGAAAGGAAAATATAAAAAATAAAGATACAAAAGAATATAAATTGACTTGAATGGTTTAGAGATGAAAAGGAGAAGATTACTTATTTGAGACCTTGGAGAAAATGGGAAAACCTTGTAAACTAGGTCAAGTTGGTTGAATAAGCTATACAATAATCTATTGAAAAAGTGCTAAAATGCACTAGGTCGATTTGGTCAACATAGTAGGCTAAATAACAAGTCTAAAAACATGAAAAACTTATACTAGGTTGTGTTGGTTGATCTAGTTGGTTGAATAGAAGTTTTCAAGTTTTATAAACCTGCACTAGGTTGAGCTAATTGAACCAATTGCTTGTTCCTACAAACCTACACACAGATAAATAACTGGGTTAATAAGGTTGATCTAACATAGTAAAGATATGATAAAAAATAATGATGAATATAAATGAAATAAGTGAAAGTAATAGTGTAAGGGTTTGATTCATGTTGGATTCACTAGAATATATGCAATCAAAAATGCATCATGTCCATAAATCAATCCTAGATCAGATTGGATAGAGCACACCTACACTTCTAATTGAGGAGCATACAGTTATTAAGTAGGAGCATGACCAATGTGAGGATCCAATAGAACTGATTAGGGGATCACTTATCACAATACACTGTGTGAGGTAGGGTTCCAAAGCCTACAACCTAACACAATTAAAAAACAACCCGAAAAGAGTCCTATGATATAATATTTCACTAATCTAATAACAAGAAAAATAAATCTAATATAGTGCACACCAAAGCTTGTGGTACATAGTGGGGGTTAAAAATAAAACAAAAAAACATTAAAACTAAACATGTATATAAGACATATAGTCATGCCAATGTATATAACATCCTAATACATGGAAGATAAGAATATAATGAACTATCTATCTAATTTTACAAAGGAGGAATAAAGTTAGGAATACTTACCTTTGAAGATGAACCTGTCAAGCTTCAATCTCCCCCTTGGCCAAGGTGCTTCATAAGAGATTATCATGGTATGTAAGGATAACTAAGATAAATCATCTCTAGGCTACACAACCTATCCAAGCATCCAAAATACATATACAAAAGATAAAATCAGAGCTCCAAAGAAAGTATTGAACCCTAAATATTTATTCTCCAAGTATAATGGTTAATATGTAGATGTTCATTCACACTTTCTCACTTAATTTTTCACTCTTATTAAATGGTAAGGAATGACCTTATATATATAGTAGTAACTTACCCTAAAATCATTTGAGAACATCAATTGTGCTAGGTCGACCTGATCAACCTAGCACATTTTTAGGTCTAAGTCACTAGGTTTGTGTTAGGTCAACCGAGAGGACAACAAACCAAAAGAGAGAAAAAGTCCCTAAATTGTGCTAGGTCAACCTAGTTGACCTAACATAAACAATAGGTCAAAAGGGTGTTAAGTTAAGAAATAAAGGATAAAACATAGCAAGTGATAACAATATGTAGAACTAAGAAGAATAAGCTTGGGTTCAATGGTTTGAGGAGGCTAGTGTGTGGATCGTAAGTGGTAAAAGGAACAATAATCTTATGAAGCACTGATGGTTTTCCCACCCCTTTCCTAGTTCAACCCTTAAGGCATGCACTCAGAGAGATTGAGACTCGATAGATTCCTACAAGATACAAAGTGTCAGTAGTTAATAAAAGTTAGAAAATATTATGTGTATACAATAGGTATCATAATAGAGGATGTCCATGCATTTCTAAGACTACCAATAGGAAGGACATAGGTGACCACTGACACACTAAAGGGTCTAGAGGAGAGGTGAGCACTAGCCTAATAGGAAACATACTCAGATATGATCTACCTATATTGAGGTTGAGTTTGTTTTATGTCTATATTACATATAGTCTAGACATTTGAAAGACCATAATAGGATTTGTGATACCATGAGTGTTGTGTCATAAGTTGGATGGAAAGGTACTATTACATGTGATATCCTTGTATTAATCCATATTTAATAGGGGAACACTACAATTTTTTGGCTATCATCTAGGTCCCACTCATGCATGATATGTATGGGATGCTACACATAGGGCAAAAGACCATGGGGTATATTGTTTTATTGAGTGCTTAGATATATGAGAGGCTCCTTATGTATCATCTAACCAAGTTACCCCATGTGTTGATGTTAGGTTTCCTTGTGTCATGGAATGTAGACATGACCATATAGCTTAGGTCATGCCCCACATGCCATCTTTACAAACTATTACATGAGGAGAGATCATGTGGCATTTACATATGCACATCTGGTAGTATTCTTACTATGATAGTTTAGACTCCCAAACCTAAAAACCTCTCTAGTTGTTTCTACTTATTTGTCATGACATGATAGAGAGCCAAGGGGTAGAGGAGGAGTAATAGTAGAGATACTTGTGATTAGGCCATGACATGCTAGACTATGGACTAATCAAGCATGATATCAGGAGGAGAATCTATAGAAATGGATGCAGGCCCATAATGGCACCACAATAATACCAGTAATAAAAACCACCATGGCTACACTAAATATTGAGGCACCATTGGTGAGATTAGGTGTCGGTGAGGGATACAACATAAGATGACCCAACAGTCACTCTAAGACATATTTAGTCCATAAAGGCACCTCTAAGGGGAGGATCATGACATGATTGAGTGGTGACTCTTCATTTTACATTAGTGTAGAGGTGACCTTTGGAGGAGGCACTTAGTGGATGAGTGGATGGGAAGACCATGCTTGGTAGGTGAGAAAATGGAGAGACAATGATTGGTAATACCAACATATTTGAGAAATGATTTAATTTTTATTTAAGATTTCATATAAGACACTAATTTCATTTGTAATTATAGGAGATACATTTTGAGATATATATGTGATCTAATGTATGTCTACTTTTGGTTTTATAGATCTTATGATGAAGGAGGTTAGATAGGGATCCCTAGTTATGGTTATGTACCATGACATTTTAGATGGGGTATTAGATCCATATGACCCCACCATGTTGGATGCTTCTGTGGTAGCATCTTCCCCAGCCTACATAGGCTAATTTAGATTGATGGGGGAGGTTATGAGGTAGTTATAGGCATACAAGGATGGATTGAAATCATCGATAGGGGTGGGAGTGGGAGAGACATAGGCCTAATATTCATTTTCTTAGGAGAGAGTGTCACACATAGCTATCACTATCCAGTTCAAGTAGGTGCAGGCCCAAGTGGCCAATCTATAGGGATAGGTAGTAGGTTTGAGATCCTGAATTACCTCATTACAACATACCAATTAGAGGGGACAGTCCTAGGAATCTATGAGTAGCATGATTAGTCCATAGGATAGATAGGATGGAGCCCAACCTTAGAGCTAAATTTATTTTACACTCTGTATGTTATATTATATAAAACACATGATATATATATATATATATATATATTTGATCTCATGAGTTGTACTTAGTTATAGATGTTGATGCATGGATATATTTATTTCTAGCACATGTATTTAGATTTTGTTGTATATTCTATGAAAAATATATGTTGAGTGTTTTCTTTTCTAGTATTATGTGAGACACATGCATGGTTAAAAATAAAAAAGGTAAAAATGACTAGGAAAAGTATAAGTAATAAAAAATAAATGTACTATAGATTATATCATGATGGGAAATGTATAATAACAAAATATGTCTAAATATAATAAACCAAAGATGGTAAAAAGGGATAAAAAATGATCTTAAACATGTAAAATATTTTCACCAAGTTAAAACAACATCAAACACACATGCCCCACTAAGTACTAAAGAAAAAAATGAGCGCTCTTTTAGAATTTGAATTAGTTGGTTCACATGTAGGTAGGAAACTGATTGGGGAGAATCTGGTAGTGTCATGTCCCCTTCTAGTTGACATCTTTTCAAGTGAAGGATTAGCCTATTATACAACCCTCGTAGGATGATGAGATGGATAGAGGGTCTTGATGGAGCTGGGCTTGGCTTTCGTTTGGGCTCTTTCGGACATGAATTAAGGGAGATATTAATATTTGATTGATTTAATCAAATATTAATTATTTGGTCCAATTTTAATTAATTATTAATTATTAATTATTAATTATTAATTATTAATTATTAATTATTAATTAATTATTAATTATTTATTATTGGGTCTAATTTTAGGATCCTCATTCTAATTTAAGAATTGGTCTAATTTTAAGACCCTAGTTCTAAATTAAGGAAGCCCCAGTCTAATTTAAGGGAATCTAATTTTAGCAAGCACACCTTTGGAGGTGTCTAAGAATCTCTCATGGGAGAGAGTTTGTATTCATGATTATTTTTGATATTGATTCTTGTTAAGAAATTCTTCTGTGAAGACTGAGCCAAGGGTTCCAGGATTCCAATTGCATTGAAGAACGTCAACTCTTCATTGTGTGCGATTCAGAGGTTGTGAAAGATCAACCGATCTATTGCCAAATTGAGAGATAACTTCAACTAGAAGTTATCATAGTATTACAGGTATTTGAGAGATAACTTCACTCAGAAGCTATCACAAGGGTTTATAGGTATTTTCATTATTTTTGGGTTTTGATTCAAGAATTATCCAGATATAGATCTTTTGTATTAGCCCATAATTCTACAGATCAGGATCAAGCATACAGGTTGTGCTATATTAGTGGCTGTACAAATTCCGTACAGATCCGTGAAAATCCGTACGCATCAACAAAAAGCTCAGGTACTGACATCGGCGAACAGATACTTATAGAGACCGGCATCGGTCGACATACAGTCGACATCGGTGAGATAACGACTACAGATCGATCGACGATGGTAGTATAACCGACGTCGGCGACTGTGTTTTTTACACATCAGGCTGAGACAAACCATATTCAGAATTCTTTCCCAATTTGTGGAATATTCAGGCTATTCAGGCCATACTTTTCAATATTCTTTGTATACTTGACAGAGGATCTCTATTGTAAGCTTATGACCAAATAAATAAGAGTTTATACTGTGATTTATTTATCTATTTGAAGATATTTTGAAGAAATTTAGATAAGCAATTCAGAGCTTTGTTTTGATATTCGAAGGGATATTATAGTGGTATCAGAGCTAAATCATGCCATCCTGAGGGTTTGAAAATCTTATGCAGCCACAAGAGTTGGGACCACACAAGTATAACACACATAGTAGAGCTTTGCTTGAAGGTACCCAGTTGTTAGAACAACAACGGATTATCATGAGTGACAGACGTGAGGGTAGCCCACCCAGGGGCCATCGACATAATGATGATCCAGGTATTAGAGAAACCTATTGTGAGATGACTCAGGCATTATAGGCACTAACTACCATGATAAGGAGGATGAACCCACCTGATAGATAGAATGGGGATCAAGGCGATAATAGAGATGTTACGGTTAATCAGAGACACTGACAGGCCCACTCCAGAATAGCAGATAGACCTACACGTCCTACATTTGTGCAAGTAGAACTAGAAGTTCCAGCAAAGGAGGAAGCAAGAGATTCCTCATTTGTAGATGTTTACCTGGCTGCAGATGATGAGTGGAACTTATTACCTCCTCATGTTTAGGAGAGGATGACCTTTGATCTTTTTGTTAATCTGAGGAGAGAGCACTATAGATTGGGTAGATAGGACAGGAGACCTAGACACCAGAACAATGATCTTAAGCATGCTATGAGCAGGCTCACACTTGCTATGTTCGACGGTAGTGGTAAGGTCACTACGCAGGCCTGGGTTAGTAAGTTGGACACCTTTCTCACATTGCATCTGATGGTCGAGGAAGATGCTATCAGATATGCGACACTACATCTTGAGGGAGTAGCTCACGATTGGTGGCACCACAGGATGGTGACACTCCATCATGATCAGATCACTTCTTATCAAGAGTTTGTGGACAGGCTGGTAGAGCATTTTGATAGGAGGGATCTAGAGTCCTATTTCTGAGAGTTGGCATAGTTGCGCCAAAGTGGCAGTCTAGAGTCTTACATTGGTGACTTTCAGAGGTTATCAGTTATGGTTCCTAACATTTCAGAGAGGTGACTAGTAGTACTCTTCATGGAGGGATTGACGGAACCATTGAGAGGTTGGATCAAAGGCTTTGATCCTCCTTCATTACAGGAAGCTATGAAGAAGGTGCGCAGTATGGAGATGGCCACCCCATCAAGTAGATCTAACTCCAGAGGACTTCTTCATCCAGGGACAGTAAGGGCTTCAATAGGAATAGAGAAAGACCAGGTTTCAACATAGATAAATCAGGTGTTAAGAATGATTCAAAGGCCAATCCAGCAGCACCACCTTTGGGTAGAGAGGCTCTTAATGATCTACGCAGGAAGAAGCTTTGTTTTTACTGCAAAGGTCCATATGATGCTAATCATGATTGTCCTTTGAGACCTAAGGGAAAAACAAATCGGGTGATGTGGGCCTATTATGAGGATGAGGAATCAGAAGATTCTGAACATCATGATTGTTTCGAGGAGCCAGAGGCTGAGGCTTCAGAGCCTAGGGTAGAGGCAGAGTCAGAGATCTAGATTTAGGAGGCACGTTTATCTAGCATCTAGTATGAAGGATCATTCAGACTCTGGGGAGTTTTGGTAGGACAGAGGGTCATTACCCTTCTTGACATGGGAGCCACACATAATTTTATTGATACTAGATTTGTGGAGAAGCGTGGACTCACCACAGAAGAGTTTGAGGGCATTAGAGTTAAGGTAGCTGACGGTTACACCCTCAGGTGTGAGCGGATGATCAAAGATCTCCCATTGCGCTTGAACAACTATGAGTTCAAGGTTGATTATTATGTGGTCAACATGGGGGACATAGATTTGGTTTTGGGCATGAAGTGGCTTCATTCCCTTGAGGTAGTCACTCTTAGTCTTAAGGATATGGAGATCCATTTTGATGTAGATGGAAAGACTCACATTCTTAAAGCAATATGGGACGGCAACATCAAAACCATTTCTTTACATCAAATGGAGAGGCTCATGCGACATGACATGGTAGAGTCGGCTGCCGAGTGCACATTGACACCAATGCAGGAGGGACAATAGAAGACCCTGTATCATCCTGACATTTAGCAGTTGAGAGTCAAGCATGATAAGGTATTTAGTGACATTCCAACAAGGAGACCTACAGATAGGGGCATTGAGCACATTATTGAGCTTGAGGAGGGGGCTAAGCCCATTATGATTACCCCTTATCGACATCCTAAGTGGTTGAAGGATGAGATCAAAAAACAATTAAGGAGTTACTGGCTATGGGTCACATTCGGCCAAGCAAATCACCATTTGTTTCTTCAGTTGTTTTAGCGAAGAAGAAGGATGGCACCCTACAAATGTGCATTGAGTACAGAGACCTGAATAAGAGAACCATTAAGAACAGGTATCCTATACCACGTATTGACGAGCTTATTGACGAGCTCCATGGTGCACATTACTTCACAAAGATAGAGTTAAGATCAGGCTATCATCAGATCAGAGTTCGCGAGCAGGATGTGGAGAAGACAGCTTTTCGTTGCCATAGTGGACACTATGAGTTTATAGTGATGCCATTCAGGCTCACTAATGCGCCAGCAACATTTTAGTCCACCATGAATAGAGTCTTCCATTCACTATTAAGGAGGTTTGTACTTGTTTTTTTGATGATATTCTTATATACAGTAGGACTTGGCAGGAGCATTTGGCTCATCTGGAGACTGTACTTAGCATCTTGGAGAAGGAATCCTTGTACGCCAAGGAGTCCAAATGTGATTTGGGGATGATTGAATTATTATACTTGGGTCATATTATCAGCACAAGGGGAGTGCGGATGGATCCTGAGAAGATCCGTGCCATCATAGACTGGCCTATTCCAGCAAACCTAACACAGCTAAGGGGATTTCTAGGTCTGTGTGGATTTTATCGGAGGTTCGTGAATGGTTATTCACAACATGCAACTCCTATGACAGATTTGACTAAAAAGGGTGCTTTTTGTTGGACACCTGAAGCACAGGAGTGTTTCAAAAGGTTTAAGGAGTTGATGACTATGTGCCTAGTTTTGGCACTACCTAATTTTTCGAAGCCGTTTGAGCTTCAGTGCGATGCTTCAGGCGAGGGCATTGGAGCGGTGCTTATGCAGGACAAGCACCCCATAGTATATGAGAGTCGTAAGCTCAGGGGACCAGAAAGACTGTACAACATATATGATAAGGAGATGTTTGCTATCATGCATGCCTTGGCAAAGTTTAGGCAATATCTAGTGGGCAGCAAATTTTGCATCAAAACGGACCACAACAGTTTGAGACATTTCTTGGGGCAGCGAGACCTCAATGATCATCAACAGAAGTGGGTGAGTAAAATATAGGCATATGATTTTGACATCTCTTTCATCAAGGGCACCCAGAATGTTGTGGCCAATGCTCTTTCACGCAGGCCGTATTTGAGTACCATGGTCCACATTACAGATGATTGGCAACATATGATTGTGGCAGAGTATGCCAAGGATACATGGGCATCTAGCATAGTTGAGGGATCGACGATTGACACCAGATATACTCTTGTGAATGACTTGATCATTTACAAGAATAGGGTTTATTTGATCCCAGGATCATCGATGAAGAACATTATCATGCGAGCTTTTCATGATATACCCACTGCAGGACATCCCAGATATTTTAAGACTTACAGACAGATTAGGGAGAGATTCACATGGAAAGGCCTCAAAGTAGATGTTCATCAGTATGTGCGTGAGTGCCCTGTTTGTCAGCAGAACAAGCAGGAGAACACGTACCCAGCAGGATTGTTGTAGCCACTTCCAATTCCTGATAGGAAGTGGGAGTGTTTGTCAATGGATTTCATTACGGGCTTGCCTAAATCCCAAGGATGAGATTGCATATATGTAGTTGTGGATCGGTTAACGAAGTATGCTCACTTCTTTTTGATTACCACCACACATACAGCTACACAGGTAGCAAAGGTTTTCTTTTGAGAGGTGTTTCAACTGCATGGATTACCTCAGAGCATAGTGAGTGACAGGGATAGTCGGTTCCTGAGTCACTTCTGGCAGGAGGTGTTCTGACTTTGTGGGACCGAGCTTACACCTAGCACCAGCTACCACCCGCAGACTGATGGACAGACAGAGATAGTGAACAAATGGGTGGAAGGCTACCTCAGGAGCTACATTGCAGGGCAGCAAAAAGCTTGGGTCAAGTGGATTCATCTGTGCGAGTATTGCTATAACACCACTTTCCACATGACCATTCAGATGTCTCCTTTTATGGCATTATATGGGTATGAGGCACCGAGTTTTCTAGATTTGCTACTGAGCGACAGTAGAGTGCCGAGTGCTGGAGACTTATTACAGGAGAGTTAGGATACTATGAGGACTCTCAAGGAGAATATTGCTAAGGCATAGAATCGATAGAAGTAGTATGCAGATCAGCGGAGGACCGAGAGATCTTTTGAGGTAGGTGACATGGTCTATCTTATGTTGCAGCCTTACCATCAATCTACTCTTAGGAAGAGTGGGGCAGAGAAGCTTAAGCCACGTTACTACGGTCCTTTTAGGATCCTGAGACGCATTGGAGAGATGGCTTATGAGCTAGAACTTCCTATAGAGAGCAAGGTACGCAATGTCTTTCATGTATCACGCCTCAAAAAGGCATTAGGACACCGTGTGATACCTTCTACAGTTTTACCTCCCTTAGATGATGAGGGCAAGTTGATTTTAGTACCTGAGTCCATCTTGGAATCTAGAGAGAGACAGTTGCGTCAGAGGACTATCAGGGAATATTTGGTAAAGTGGAAAGATTTGCCAGTTGAGGATGCGACATGGGAAAGCGAAGATATTCTACAACATCTAGAGTTGAGATTGCTTGAGGACAAGCAATTTCAGGAGGGGTGGACTGTCATGTCCCCTTCTAGTTGACATCTTTTCGAGTGAAGGATTAGCCTATTATGCGACCCTTGTAGGCTGATGAGATGGATAGAGGGTCTTGATGGAGTTGGGCTTGGCTTTCGTTTGGGCTCTTTCGGACATGAATTAAGGGAGATATTAATATTTGATTGATTTAATCAAATATTAATTATTTTGTCCAATTTTAATTAATTATTAATTATTAATTATTAATTAATTATTAATTATTTATTATTGGGTCTAATTTTAGGATCCTCATTCTAATTTAAGAATTGGTCTAATTTTAAGATCCTAGTTCTAAATTAAGGAAGCCCCAGTCTAATTTAAGGGAATCTAATTTTAGCAAGCACACCTTTGGAGGTGTATAATAATCTCTCATGGGAGAGAGTTTGTATTCATGATTATTTTTGATATTGATTCTTGTTAAGAAATTCTTCTGTGAAGACTGAGCCAAGGGTTTAGGATTCCAATTGCATTGAAGAACGTCAACTCTTCATTGTGTGCGATTCAGAGGTCGTGAAAGATCAGCTGATCTATTGCCAAATTGAGAGATAACTTCAACTAGAAGTTATCATAGTATTACAGGTATTTGAGAGATAACTTCACTCAGAAGCTATCACAAGGGTTTACAAGTATTTTCATTATTTTTGGGTTTTGATTCAAGAATTATCCAGATATAGATCTTTTGTATTAGCCCATAATTCTACAGATCAAGATCAAGCATATAGGTTGTGCTATATCAGCGGCTATACGAATTCTGTATAGATCCATGAAAATCCGTACGCATCAACAGAAAGCTCAGGTACCGACATTGGCAAATAGATACTTACAGAGATCAGCATCGGTCGACATACAGCTGACATCAGCAAGATAATGACTACAGATCGATCGATGATGGCAGTATAACCGACGTCGGCGACTGTGTTTTTTACACAGCAGGCTGAGATGAACCAGATTCAAAATTCTTTCCCAATTTGTAGAATATTCAAGCTATTCAGGCTGTACTTTTCAATATTCTTTGTATACTTGATAGAGGATCTCTATTGTAAGCTTATGAGCAAATAAATAAGAGTTTATACTGTGATTTATTTATCTATTTGAAGATATTTTGAAGAAATTCAGATAAACAATTCAGAGCTTTGTTTTGATATTCAAAGGGATATTACAGGTAGGAGGTACAGACCCTGGAGGAATAGTAGGGGGTGTTGGAGAGCATGTAGGGCTAGAGTCTTTGGATGATGCTGACAATGGAAAGTATTTATGTGTTAATGTGCCTTTTAGTGGGGTTTGTGGTCCCCCATTGAATCATGTGTTGGGGCAAGATATCGAGAAGGAGAAAGATAGTATTGATTCTAATAAGGAAAAGTCTTCAGAAGGAATACAGGTAGGGATCTCAGAACGAAGGACTTGGTCATCTCTGTTTGGTAAGAAACCTACTGAAAAATCTCTTTTCCCACTGGTGACTTCTAATTCTTGTTAGGAGAAAGGTGAGTTTCAAGTTTTTATCCCAGATCCTTTACTTGATTTTTCTATGTCTTCAATGGAATTTACCTTAGTGGGTAAATTTTTAGGAGCAAGACCAGATATAGATTCTCTTAGAAAAATGGTTAAAAGAAATTGGATTATTTGAGGAGAGGTAGATATTGCACCAATGTTGAATGGGTTCTTCTCATTTATATTCAATTGTAAGGAAGATATGAATATGGTTCTTAGTGGAGGGCCGTGGTTTTTTGGTAAATGTTCTCTCACTATCAAAAAATGGGAGCCAAACATGGATCTATCAGATTCTTTTTTCTTAACTACTCCCATTTAGGCAAGACTTCATGGTCTCCCTTTAGAATTTTGGCATGAGGACATATTTAAAGGAATTGCTAATTCTTTTGGTGAACTTGTGGCATTGGATAATGCTATAGCTTCTATAACTAAACTTCAAAGTGATAGACTTTATGTTAACGTAGTAGATCTGAATCATCTCCTAGAAAAGGTCGAATTAATATCCAAGCTTGGTAAGAAAACTCAAGATTTTTTTTTTGAAGATTTGCCCAATTCATGTTATGCTTGTAAGAAATAGTGGAATTTGGTTAAGAATTGTCCTTTTAGGAGTAAAAATCATCCAAGAAATGTTTTAGATGTGAAAGAAGTAAAGGTCTAGCAAAAGAAAATATGGAAAGTCAAGGAAGATCATCGACAAGAGTAAAAGAATAATGAAGATCCAAAAGTTCTATAAGTAAAAATAGATAAAGATTCTTCTATTGAAGACTCTAATGCTTTAGATATAGAGGGGGATAAAGAGCTTTCTTTAAAGAAAGTAAACTCTCAGAAAGGACATGATTTACAAATAGAGATCATAAAATTTGAACAAATAATAAAGGATTTGACAGATGTATCAAAACAAATTATTGTGTATCAAAGTGTAGAAGATTGATGCAGAAATGAAGAAGACAAAAATGTGTTAGAGGAAGGTGAATTTATGCCTGAAGATGGAAATAAATCAGAGGAGGGAGAGCTTCTTTCTTATCAACCTAGTAAGAGATAGGTGTTATCTAAGGATGATAATGTTTTTCCTTTGGACGAGCTTCCTCTTAGTGAAGAAGGGAGAGAGATTGGAGAAAACTCAAAGCATAAACTAAACCAAAGGAAAAGGGTTGAAAAAAAGAATAACACTAAGGGAGTAGAAAATAGAAGTAGCAAATTAGATCAACAAACAAAGACAAAATCTATTGCTTCTACTCTGAATAAATCTAGAAAAGGAACTAAACAACACTCTAAGGTGAAACCAGATGTTGGATCCCTGGACAAACTTGGAAGAAGATCCATAAAGAAAACCAGAGAGTTAGAAAGTATTCAGAATAATGCTGATGGTAGGTAGGCAACTATTCTGGATTTTGCCCCTAAAAAATAGATATGAAAATCATAAGTTGGAATATTAGGGGGTTGAATAGTATTCATAAGATGGATATTGTTAGGAATTTTGTTAGAGAACAAAAGCCTGATTTTCTCTTGCTCCAAGAAACCAAAATGAATAAAGAGAAAGTTGAATAGATTAAAGACTTTAGAAATTATTCTATAAATGCCAGTAGTTCAGAAGATGCATCAGGGGGAACTCTGATATTATGGAAGAAGAATTATTATTCTGGAACTATTATGATGGCTAGTAAATATCTCATGATGGTAAAAATTACTACTGTGGACCAGAACGAGGGTTGGTATATTGTAAATATTTATGCTCCTAATATTAAGAACCTAAGGAAGAAGGTTTGGGAGTCTGTTTCCAGTTTTAAAAGTAAGGACTATTTTGGACGATGGATTATAATGGGAGACTTCAATGTGCCTCTCTATGATCATGAGAAAATGGGAGGTAATGCTACCCAGATGGAAGGGAGATTAGTCTTACTGGAGTTTATAAATAAAGAGGGACTAATGGATATGGAACTCCAAGGAATTCAGTTTACTTGGAGTAATAAGAGAGTAGGTAATGAATGTATTCAGGCTAGGCTTGATCGTGCACTTATTTCTCCTGAATACACAAAAGAATTCATCTACAAGTTGGAAGCATGCCAGAAAATTGGATCAGATCATCTCCTCTTATCTTCACTACTGCTAAAATTAATCCAAAGAAGAAATTTCCTTTTAGATTTGAGAAGATGTGGATGCAACACCCACAGCTTGAAAGTAAATTGGAAGAATGGTGGAATATTGATATTGAGGGTACTACACTCTTTAGAGTTGCGTCTAAGCTCAAAAATGTTAAAAGGAAAGTTAAAAAATGGAATAAGAATAGCTTTGGAAACATCTTTGAGAATAAAAGTGCCATTAAAGAGGAAATTCTTAAAACATAGGAAAAAATTCAGAAGGAAGGATATACTCTTGATCTCCTTATTGAAGAAAATGAAAAGTTGGCTCAATATCATGATATCATCACTAAAGAAGAAATCTATTGGAGACAAAGATCTAGGTTGTTATGGTTGAGAGAAAGAGATAAAAACACAAAAATTTTCCATCTATCTACTATAAAGCATAGAGCTAAAATTCACATATCACACCTAAAAAAGGGAGATTTGAAGATTATAGAGGAAAAGGATATAAAGGAGGGAATGGAGTCTTTTTTCTCATCCTTAATGAAGGTTGATCCTCATATCAATTTGGATAGTCAATCTAAAATTCTAAGAGTGATTCCTCCATTGGTTTCATGTCATGTCCCCTTTTTCATGGACATTGACAGATTTGATGATTGGCCTATTATATCACCTTCATAGGCTAATAAGATGGATAGAGGGTCATAATGGAGCTTGGATTGACTTTGATTCACAAGATTTCTAAATTTGGTTTTCATTCAGGCTCTTTCGAACACATTTGCCCTGAGCTCCTACTTTTTAGGGATATTTGATATGCAGCGGAGCGCCTTTATTTTGGTATGGTCATATGCGAAATCACTCCCTGATTCACCTGCTTCGATCGGTTTGAGGGTCTGACGTATATTGAGGGAGATATTAATATTTGATTGATTTAATCAAATATTAATTATTTGGTCTCATTAATAATTAATAATTAATTATTAATTATTTGCTCTAATTTTAAATTAGAAACCCTAATGCTAATTTAAGAAAACCCTAATTAGGGCAAGCATATCTTTTGAGGGTATAAGGGCTTCACATGGAGGCCATTGTGATGTATGTATGAAATGATTATTGATATTGATTCTTGTTAAGAAATTCTTCTGTGAAGACTGAGCCAAGGGTTCCAGTATTCCATATGCAGTGGAGAACGTCAACTCTTCATTGTGTGCGATTCAGAGGCTGTGAAAGATCAGCTGATCTATTGCCAAACTGCATTGAAGAACGTCAACTCTTCAGTGTGAGCGATTCAGAGGTTGTGAAAGATCAACCGATCTATTGCCGAATTGGGAGATAACTTCATCCAGAAGCTATCACATGTACTTCAAGTTTGAGAGATAACTTCACACAGAAGCTATCACGAGGGTTTACAGGTATTTTCATTATTTGGGTTTTGATTCCAGAATTATACAGATATACATCTTTTGTATTAGCCCATAATCCTACAGATCAGGATCAAGCATATAGGTTGAGCAATATCAGCGGCCGTACGACTTTCGTACAGATCTGTGAAAGTCCGTACGCATCTACAGAAAGTTCAGGTACCGACATCGGCGAACAGAGACTTACAGAGACCGACATCGGTCGACTCATCACCGACGTCGGCAAGGGGACCACTACAGGTCGACCGACGATGGCAGTATAACCGACGTCGGTGACTGTGTTTTTACACAGCAGGCCGAGACGTGCCAGATTTAACCCAATTTGCGGAATATACAGGAAATAAAGGCCAAATTTTTGATATTCTTTGTATATTTGACAGAGGATCTCTATTGTAAGCTTATGAGCAAATAAATAAGAAATTATACTGTGATTTATTCATCTATTTGAAGATATTTTGCAGAAATTTAGATAAGCAATTTGGAGCTTTGTTTTGATATTCGAAGGGATATTACAGTGGTATTAGAGCCAAATTCCTGCCATCCTGTTGGGCACATCAGAGCTAATGTCTTGCCATCCTGTTGGGTAGTTTGGGTATCAGCATGGCACTAACAGGTGTCAAAGATTTGAAGGAAAGAGTGCACAATGCAAAGAAGAAGTTAGAAGATCCATTACAGCAAGCAGATGACCTTCTACAAACTCTGGAGGAGTTAGAAATTTATTTAAGCAAGGTTGAGCAGTCAAATTCTTATGAGATGCAAACAACGTTATCTCCAGCATTTGATTCATTGGTGAAGCCCCGATTATTGAGACATCATGATGAGGTGGTAAGACTTGCAGCCCTCTCTTGCATTAGTGAAATCATGAGGATCATAGCTGGCTTTGATTTTTATGATGATCAGATTATGAGAGAGGTACTTTATGCCATGGTAAAAAGCTTCAAAAAGTTGGATAACATTAGAGACCCTTATTTCTCAAGGAGGGCAAGATTACTTGAAACATTTGCAAGGTATGGGTTTGAAAACATTATGATGTTAGTAGGTTGTATTGGTGAAATTCGCATGATGTTTAAAATATTTTGGAATATTTTAGATGAGTTTCATTCTAGCAATATATTGGCATCAATGCACTCTATTATGTTCACAATCTTGTTTGAGGAGGAGGATAAAATTTCCAAACTCTTGGCAGAAGATTTATGGTATGTCTGGACAAAAGGGAGAAATGTCTCACCTAGAGCTTGCATGTGGTTAAAGAATTTAATTAATAGGCCCAAGGATCGTAGTGCTTTCCCTATGACATGCAGCCACTTGCATGATGACTTTGACAGTTATGCTGATCTAGTACAAGGTGATATTAACACATCTTCAGGTAATGATTTATCTACATTATCTTCACCGATACGGGTAGTTGAGGATGTTGTGGATGAGTTTTGTCTTCAGGTGAGTTCAGCACAGGTGTTAGATAGTGAGGATGAGCCTGATGCTTGCATTCAGAGTGTGGAGGTATACTCAGAGGTTAGTACATTGAGTATTGCTGATGAGTATGTTTTTATAGCTGATGATGAGGACCTTGTGGGTGAGGCTCACACTCATATTCAAGATTTGGGAGTACCTGATTCTGAGGAGTTTCGAATACCAGTGGAGTTGAATCTCCATATTGATTATTCTCATACAGATGATAGTGTGGTACAGTTGGTTGTGCTGCCTTTACAGCGAGATCAGTTATGGGATGGATTGGCACCATCTTTTGTAGATGGAATTTGCAGTTGCGAAGTACATAGTCTACAGTATCGACACATCTAGGGCAATTGTGATTTCAGAGATTGGTTAAGTTGTGTTCGCCAATTTGATTATGGGTTCCTCTTTGTTCTACTTCTGTTGATGTTACAGGTACTTGCATTGATTCACAGCAGTGCAGAGCATAACTACATTTGGGATCCAGGTGGATTGAGTAGTTCATTGTTCCGAGATTGCTTGGGGACAAGCAATTTTTGGAGGGGCGGATTGTCATGTCCCCTTTTTCATGGACATTGACAGATTTGATGATTGGCCTATTATATGACCTTCATAGGCTAATAAGATGGATAGAGGGTCATAATGGAGCTTGGATTGACTTTGATTCACAGGATTTCTACATTTGGTTTTCATTCGGGCTCTTTCGAACACATTTGGCCTGAGCTCCTACTTTTTAGGGATATTTGATATGCAGCGGAGTGCCTTTATTTTGGTATGGTCATATGCGAAATCACTCCCTGATTCACCTGCTTCGATCGGTTTGAGGGTCCGACGTATATTGAGGGAGATATTAATATTTGATTGATTTAATTAAATATTAATTATTTGGTCTCATTAATAATTAATTATTAATTATTAATTATTTGCTCTAATTTTAAATTAGAAACCCTAATGCTAATTTAAGAAAACCCTAATTAGGGCAAGCATATCTTTTGAGGGTATAAGGGTTTCACATGGAGGCCATTGTGATGTATGTATGAAATGATTATTGATATTGATTCTTGTTAAGAAATTCTTTTGTGAAGACTGAGCCAAGGGTTCCAGTATTCCATCTGCAGTGGAGAACGTCAACTCTTCATTGTGTGCGATTCAGAGGCTGTGAAAGATCAGCTGATCTATTGCCAAACTGCATTGAAGAACGTCAACTCTTCAGTGTGAGCGATTCAGAGGTTGTGAAAGATCAACCGATCTATTGCCGAATTGGGAGATAACTTCATCTAGAAGCTATCACATGTACTTCAAGTTTGAGAGATAACTTCACACAGAAGCTATCACGAGGGTTTACAGGTATTTTCATTATTTGGGTTTTGATTCCAGAATTATACAAATATAGATCTTTTATATTAGCCCATAATCCTACAGATCAGGATCAAGCATATAGGTTGAGCAATATCAGCGGCCATACGACTTTCGTATAGATCTATGAAAGTCCGTACGCATCTACAAAAAGTTCAGGTACAGACATCGGCGAACAGAGACTTACAGAGACCGACATCGGTCAACTCATCACCGACGTCGGCAAGGGGACCACTATAGGTCGACCGACGACGACAGTATAACCGACGTCGGTGACTGTATTTTACACAGCAGGCCGAGACGTGCCAGATTTAACCCAGTTTGCGGAATATACAAGAAATAAAGGCTGAATTTTTGATATTCTTTGTATATTTGATAGAGGATCTCTATTGTAAGCTTATGAGCAAATAAATAAGAAATTATACTGTGATTTATTCATCTATTTGAAGATATTTTGCAGAAATTTAGATAAGCAATTTGGAGCTTTGTTTTGATATTCGAAGGGATATTACATTTCGAAGGAACAGAATAAAATGTTAAGCTTAATTCCTAAGGACAAGGAAATCTTCAAAGCTGTATGCTCTCTAGGAGGAGATAAAGCTCCTAGACCAAATGGTTTCCCCATGTTTTTCTTTCAAAAACTATGGAAATTTTTTGGTAAAGATGTTAATGATGCTGTGAAGGAATTTTATGGAGCAAAATAGATGCTTAAAGAAGTTAACTCTACATTTCTGTGTTTGATTCCCAAGAAAATTGGTGCTGATTCTCCTAATCAGTTTAGACTGATCAACCTCTGTAATTCTTTCTATAAAATTATTTCCAAAGTTCTTACTTCCAAAATTATTCAAGTGATTCCTTTGATAATTGCTGATCAGCAAAATGGATTTATCCCAAGTAGACAAATTCTCAACTCTATTATCACTGCTCATGAGAATATTCACTCATTATCATGTTCTAATAATCAGGGGTTCATTATGAAAGTTGACATTGTAAAAGCCTATGATAGGGTTGATTGGTTATTCCTTTCAAACAGTTTATTAGCTTTTGGCTTTGACCAAAAGGTGGTTGGTATTATTTATCAGTTGATTTCTACTTCCTCTATTGATGTTTTGGTAAATGGAAGCTCATCTCAGTTCTTTTATCCATCTCGGGGATTGAGACAAGGTGACCTTTTATCCCCCATCCTTTTTGTAATTATGGTTGATTGCTTGGGGAGATATATTGGGGATTTATTCCAAAAAGGTTTATTTAAGGGCTTAAAACCTTCTTCCCACTCTCTAATTTGTTCTCATGGACAATTTGTTGATGATACCATCTTTATGGGGAAATCTGAAGTCAAGGAAGTAAGAAATTTGAAGCAAGCCATTAACTTATATTCTTCTACCTCTGTTCAATTGATCAACTGGAACAAAAGTGAAATGTTCTTTATTAACACCCCTATCTAAAGGCAAAATAAAATTGCTAAAATTCTTGAATGTTCTATAGGATCTCTCCCCTCTTCTTACTTGGGTCTTCCTCTTGGTCTTAAAGTCCCTAATGGCTTATGGGAGGATCTTATTAACAAGTTTAG
Source organism: Torreya grandis (assembly GCA_037957365.1). Taxonomy (NCBI): domain Eukaryota; kingdom Viridiplantae; phylum Streptophyta; class Pinopsida; order Cupressales; family Taxaceae; genus Torreya; species Torreya grandis. The sequence goes on along the minus strand of JARHVA010003211.1, from coordinate 634,731 downwards.
CAAGAAACTTGCGGGATGGAAAGGAAACCTTTTAAATCAAGCAGGAAAGTTAACTCTTCTCAAAACTTATCTTCAAAGCATACCTATTTATGCATTAAGTCTATTTAGAATTCCTATTAAATTTGTAGAGTCTATTGAAAAATTCAAAGAAATTTCCTATGGACTGGTACTGAGGAGAAAAGGAGAATGCCTTTAATTGCTTGGGACAATGTTTGTAAACTTTTCAGGGAAGGGGGATTAGGAATTAGGAAATCATAAGTATGAATAAAGCTCTCCTAGCCAAACTGGGATGGAGAGTTTAACATGAAAACAAAGAGTGGAGTACTATATGGAAACATAAGTACCTCTTCACTGCTAAATCCCTTTCTGATTTCTTTTCTTATCCTGATGTAATTCATCCGTCTTCCATATGGGGGGTTGTTCAGGGGACCAAAAAAACTTTAGAAAAAGGATGTTCTTGGAAAGTTGGTAATGGACTTAAGGTGAAATTTTGGGATGATATCTGGTTAAAGGATTATCCTTTGATGGAAGATTTTCAAGATAAGGATTTAGTTGATCGATGTAAGCAGAGATATGGTATACTAGTTAGTCAGTATTGGTAGAATGATTCCTGGGTGAATTTAACTGATGTTAATCAAGGCTTCAACAATATCCAATTATATCTCAATGTTGTCTCTCTTTATCCCTATCTAGAGGATAAGATTATTTGGCATGATGATCCTAGTGGACAATTTAAAGTCTCTACTATCTTTACTTCAAAGGAAAAGGGTAATCAACCTTTGTGGTCTCAAGCCTGGATGAAGGGGCTCACCCCTAAAATTAATATCTTCTTCTGGACTCTACTTCAAAATAAAATCTTGAACCAGGACAATCTGCAGAAAAGAGGAATAAATGTGGTTAATAGATGTATTTTATGCAAAAATGGATTTGAGGATAGAGATCATATGTTTTTGAACTATTCCTACACTCAGCAAGTTTGGAATGAGATCCTTAATTTTTGGGGTATAACATGGGTACATCAAAAAAATGTGGATCTATCCTTTAAAAGCTGGTGTTGTCCCTCTAAGAATCTCGATGTTCATTTTTTGTGGAAACTAACACTTCCTCATATATGGTGGGGTATATGGAAAGAAAGAAACAATAGAATATTTAGAAATATAAAACTTCTTGGATGGGTGCTTGGTCAGAATATTATTAGAGCTATGAAGGAGAATTTTAAATCACAGAGGGATCCTGATCAAACCTTTCAATTTGATAACCCCTTATGATCTGAAAGGCCTAATTTGAAAATTGATAATCCAAGATTGATTGTAAAATAGAATGTCCCTCCAAATGGATGGATCAAAGGAAATTTTGATGGAGCAGCTAAAGTGAATCTGAGAAGAGTGGGATGTGGAGGAGTACTGAGAGATCATGTGGGAAATGTGATTGATGTTATTGCTATCCCAATTGGTAAGTCGAATAGTCATATTGTTGAAGTTACTGCAGCCCTCTACACCATTAAACTAGTTGTTGAATTGGGATTTTCCAAATTATGGTTGGAAGGTGATTCTTTGAGTATTGTAAACATCCTAAATAACAAAAACTCAATTTCATGGTCTATTGAGGCTACGATGATGGAAATTAAAGATTTAATTCTAAAGTTTGAAAAAGTGACCATATCCCATACATATCGAGAAGCCAATGGGGTAGCTGACTAGATAGCTAATCATGCTGTTCAAATGGGGCATAAGGTGAGATGGCATGATGCATTAAACAAGCATGTTGATCTCAAAGTGCTTATTAATTATGATTATATTCATTCTAAAGAGGAAAAGATCTACCTGGATTAGTAATTTAATGATTCAGTGGAGTGGCCTTATGGTGGATAGATTACCTTCACTGAATAGCTACATTCATGAGAATGTAATGTGGATTTCACATGTGTCAGCATATAGGCAAGTTCCATTTCATGTAAAGAACAATTGGGTCCATTTTTCTACCTTCAGTGTCTGGGTGTTGTTGGAATATTGTTTGTTTTGTAGTATGAAGGGTGAACCATGGAAACAAGAGCCAAAAAGTTATGAAGATTGGAAGGATGGACAAGATGTTTGGAAGATTCTTCAGAAAGGGAAAGTGGCCTTCCCATGGGTGGAATTAAATTCTCTAAGTAGACCAGTATCTCCAATGCAGCCTACAAATTATTTTTGAAGATAGATGCAGAGGAGAAGCAGCTGGAAAAGAATGGAGATTTCTTCGATTTGGAGCAGATAAAAGTAATTTGGAGAGATGTACTATGCTGCATTTGTGAGTATTTTATCCGAGATGGTAGGAGCAAAAGAGTTCATAAATTTCATTTTGTCTTTCTTAATCATTTTAGGCATAAAGACATAATTTCCTTCCCTTTCTATTTGCATTTTTTGCTACTTCAAAGTTTGTTTGCCCATAGAAAGAAGGAATCTCACCCTATTCTACATGAAGGATTGATTCTTATCATAAAGGGCTTTTGCAAAAACAATTCCATAGATTCGACTCCTTATTCTAACAAAAATAAGGATTCACAGTGTAAAAAGAATGGAAGAGTTAAGGGGAAAGAAAAAGTAAAACCTAAACCCTCCAGTTGTAAAAAACAAAATTCTGAAGAGGAATTTGAGTGGGAAAGTACAGAAAGTTATGAGAAGAATGTTTTGGAGGAAGAGGAAGGGATAGAAACTGGGGATTTTAGTTCAAATCTGGAAGGTTATCAAGAAAATGAAGAACAAAGTGAGAAAGAAAATGAAGGGAATAAAAATGAGGGTAATACAGAACATAATAATTCTCATCATGAAGATAATCAAAATGTGTTGGGGGGAAGTGTTAAAGACACAAATATTTTAATTGATGATCTAGCTTCGATAAGAGAAAAGGAACATATGGTTTTGGTTTCCAATCATGCTATGGAGATTAGGGAACAAGAAAAGGATGATCCTATCTAACATGAAGACCCTGCAGAGATAAAAGAGGAGAAAATGATGGAAAGGGAGAACCAAATTTAAAAGGATGAGTCCTCTCCACAAGAGAATGCAGATGACAATTGTGACACTCAACAGAGGGACACTAAGCTTTCATTCATGAATTTGGCCAAATTCAAAGCTGATGCTATTCTTCAAGTTGATTCTTGGATGTATAAGGAAATAATGGAGCTGAAGAAGAAAATAGAAATAATGCAACATAACCAGGAAGCTGATAGGATCAAAATCAATAATTTAGAGATGCAAATGAGAGATATTCCTATTAAACTTAAGGATTATGAGAATAATCTGAGAAGGCTCATTAAAGAAAGTAGAACAAAAATGGAGGAGGTTACTTCTAGCATATGTGCAGCTGCAACTAACCTTGGAAAATGAGCTAATGAAGAAATAAAATCTTTAGAGGAGCCAAGTAAGAGAACCAGGTAGAGCTCAAAGAAGAAAGTCTTGCAAGAAGCTGTTACTTTAGCTACAATATCCATAAAGTATACTGCAATGATTGGAAATGAGGCCGTGAAGATGATCTTGGAATTAGAAGACTAGGGTCTTCTTTGTTGGTATTGTTTTTGTTCTGGTCCTTTTTGCTGGATGTTATAACTGGTTCTAAAATTTTGTTCTTAGTTTTTATACTTATTTTGAGTTTCCAGGTCTCTATAAAACATATGATCTTTTTATGGTTTTGGTCTGTGGTTTTAGGTCCCTGTAAAACCTGATTTTGATGCTGATTTTTAGTAAGTTTTAGGAATGCTTTTCCTATTGGGCGTTATTGCTTCATCTTTCTTTCTCTATTAAAGGGTTTTGGGGTCCCTTCAAAACCTGATTTTACCTTAATATAAAACATAAAAACACACTATATCAAATTTTAAAGTATGAAAATAATGTAAAAAAATGGAAAAATGGACTTAAATTGATCACACTAATTCAAGATAGAAAGTATGAAAAATTTAATAAAATGGTTGTAAGCATTCATGCAATTGGAAAATAAGAAGATAGAATTGAAATTTTAGTGAAGTAAGCATAAAACATACTATATTAATATGGAAAGCATGTCAATTACATGTAACTCATAATCAATCACTAATTAATTCACATTTGACACATGTAATTTCATAGTGACTTGGGTATTGGAATGTTTTGTGAGGAAGATCTATTCTTATCCATGGTCTTACACTAAAACTCAAAAAAGGAACACTAATGAGGTGGGAAAAACTAGGAAAATTTTTGCAAAAGGATGTTTGTAATGTGGTAATTTGTGAGGAAGACCTAGTCCTACCCATGGTCTTACTATGCAACTCACAAATGGAATTTCTAGGGGAATCATCAGTTAACAAAACAATATTTCTCAAGGGGAAATATTAGGATTGTTGTAAATGAAATAAGGAATGTAAAAAACACACTATAGGGATATATGAGAAGACCTTAGGAAACATGAGGCACATTAAGTACACAAAAAATATATTAAGCGGATAGTGACCATCAAATAAAGGATACCCATTCAAAATGAACACAAAGCTATATATGCAAATAGGTGAGAAACTAAGATCAACTCATGTTGGTTATATGAAAAATAAAATTAAAATGGGCCTACCTTCCCACAACATATTCCCCATTCTTTAGGAGCTCTTATAGAGTCATCGATCTACTATGAATATTGGGTACTTGTGTGATAAAGTAGGTAGCACTGAAATAATTTTTTTATTCTCTTTTTTTGATCTATTGGCCTACCTCACCCCAATGGACATTGACTCTATCATGAGGCCAACTATGGAGTTTAATATTTGATTAGATAAAGGAGATGTGCTATGAATCACATCTTTTAGTGTGATTTGACTTTAAAAATTTATTTGTTACCTTTTATGTCATTGCCTTTTGTTGAAATGATTTGGCTTTTAAATTTAATGGCTTTTAATATTCCTCCTCCATATAGATTTGGAATAACCAACATTAGGGATACAAGTGATACACATGAATGAGCTTTAGAATTTGACCAAAAGAAGCTAAGTAACCAAATACATGACTGACTAAACACTTAATCTTTCCCATCAACCAATATGTTATCTCAAGTTTCATCTATGTGTATGCTTAGTTTGCAAAAGGAAATAAGGGAATAAGGGGAGATATGAAGTAGATCGATAAGATATAATTTTAATGAGAAGATTTTTTTTCTAACTGATCACATGGTAAATAAGGATTATTTAGGGGAGCAAGGTTTATATAACCAAGTCACATTAATAACTATTTGTGTTGTTGGGATAAAATAACAAACAATTCATGAGAAAAGACAAAGACATTGATAGAAATGAATGAACTCTTGAATATAAGCATGTGAAAATAATCCATAAGATAAAATGAAATAAATGAAACCATATAAAACACATAATGTGAAATATAAAGATCCATATAAGATAGATAAGTGAATCAAATTTTGACACAGTCAAATGATATAAGATATAAATAAATGTGGGTCACAAGTACAATCCAAAATCATAATGAAGAGTGAAAGAACACTATGTTGTGTTCACAAATATTGGTAAATTTTTCCACAAATATTATCCATAACATCTGATATGTCTCTATGTAGCTAGACCTTAATGGAAATAAGAGTCTCATCAATCCTCAAGGAAAGATATGAAAAGACCTCTCATAAAATCTCCTCTACATTAAATATAATTATAGTTAAAGGATCATGCTCATTAGGGCCCTCGTTCATATAAAACTTAAGAAGGGAAATAGATGCTAGAATAGGAATGGTAGTTATGGGATAAGGAATTAACACCATCAATGGGGAAGGGACCATATGGGGGGTACAAGGTGTAGGTGGTGTAGGAGCCACAAGTGAAGAAGGAGCCACATGTGGAGTAGGAGCCATGGGTGGAGTGGGATCCACATGTGAAGAAGGAAGATCCTTCTTATGTGGATGTCCTATGGGAGGGGAATAATGGGTGTAAGAATGGTCATAAGGTAATTATGAATATGATTTTGGAGGATGTGATAACATTTAGAATGATGGGTATTGTATTGGTGCCAAAGATAATATACCTATCAATATTTTGGAATATACTTAGGTAACAAATTGGGAGGATGTATAACTTTGTATTTAAGTTAAGAAGGGTAAGACACAATCTGTCAATATATTATCAAATATTTTGACAATTGGTGGAGTACTGATTATTCATGCCATGGAAGCAACATATATACTTATTAGTAGACTTTATGGGTTTACTAATGAAAGGATTAGAGGCATGAGATAGGGAAGGATGGTATAACTAGAAATATCAAGTCCAATGATTGAAAACTCTATGAATATCATAGTAAAGTTGATCAACCCATGGGGTGGGAAGGTGATAAAGCTATGGTAAAAGAAGAAGGCCATCACCAAGGGGACGTAGGGTTGGTGGAGAGACTCACTTAAGCTCATATGAAAGAGAAGTAGAATTAGATAAAGGATGAGGTTCAGTAAAGGATAGATCAAGATTAGGGTCTAGACTAGGCTTAGCTAAGGGAGAAGTAGGATGCATAGAGGGATTAAGGGTGGTAGAAATCATTTCTAATGGAAGTAGACTATAAAAATCTTGATATCTAAAAAATGAGAGGGACTGATCATAACATGATCTATAATCATATTCTTAAGAGGCTTTACCAAAATTGGAGGTGTGTCATGTGAATGATCCATCGCTACCCTATAAACAAGAGGAAGAATACTATAACTAGAAATTGTATAAGATGGAATACGATAAGAGGAATAAAAAGACTAAAACAAAGAAGAATTATAATGAAGGATCTCAACATCTCTAACCTAGATAAAACCTAATAGAAATTGATCATCTAAAGTATAAACAACATCATAATCAGGTGTATGAATATCTATTGTGTGGGTAGGTATGAAATTTTAATCATAAGTGGGATGATGAATAGAATGTTGAGGTTAGGTTAATGCAATGGGTATATCACTGATAGGTGGCTGACATGAATGCAAATTTAAAGATGGTGGAAGCTAATAAATGAGATGAGGAGAGAGATATAAATTTTTGTGCTTGAGGTATTTTTATCTATTTCATCATAATCAGAGTCTAAGAGGTTAGGTGGTATGTTCCTAATGAGTTTGGGGTGATCATGTGAACATTGAATAGACTTGATAGGAAAATTGAAATGTTGAGATTTTTAGAATGGAACACTCGACAAGGCTTCAAGGGTTGTAATTTTGAATATGCCACATTCTTGGAATTATTCAAAATTTCAAGGGTTGGTATCTCATTGAATCCTATAGATATCACCATTATTAGGAAACTTGACACATTGGTAAGTAATGGAGGTGATAACCCTCATGCAATGAATCCAAGGCCTGCCAAGCAAGATATTGTAGGAAAGGGTAATGTTAAATATCATAACCTTCACTTGAATGGTGTTAGGAGGGATGGTAATAGGGATCCACACACAACCTAAAGGAGGCATTTAACTTCTATAATAACCTTGTCATGTACTTCATGTGGATTTTAGATTACACTTAGAATATTCAAGAGTTTTAATAAAGTTGAGGGAGGAAACACAAGTACTAAAACCCTCATAAATTAAATCACACTTGACTTGGATGTCACTGCTTTGAAAACTTATAGAGTGTAGGATAATCTACATGAATCAGAATATCATCTAATATCATGGATGTAATATGAAATTTGAGGGAGAGATAAGTGTCCATTATTTTATCACTATGTATAGATGTCTCTTAGCATTATTGTAAGATATTATCTTCCTATCTAGATAAGGTAGATTCACATCCTACTAAGGGAGGATGAGGGATGTTCATTTAAAATAAGAGTTACATCAAGGGATTACAATGACACAAAGAAGTTTGCATGAGTTCAAAAAATATTATTTGAGATTGGATATTAGTAAGTTGTATGATAGGGTCCCATTCATCATAACCCATAGGGTGATCGCTAGATAGAGGCATGTAGTGTTGGAGGAGCTCTTAGGAAAGAGGATTAAAAATGTATTCAAACTTGTTTTGATAATATGTGGTTGGTTTAGTTTAAGTAAAAATAGGTTGATTATCTTGAGATGATGGGGTAGTTGATTTAGGTACGTCTTATTATTTATTTGAAAAATTGTTATTAAGAGTTTGAATAATGTTGTCGATGGGTGTAGATGTTGGGGTAAATGTATAAATAGTGTGAGAGGTGTTATCCAATTAAGGTTTTGGAATTGGTTCATGGAAATAAATAAGGTCCTCTTGCCCCCAACTTTGTTAGATGATATGGGGAAGAATCTTGGATAATATGGAAAATTTGGGATGATTGGTGTGTGTGTAGGATGAGAACCAATGAAAGTAACTACCCTTCACATATGAGTCATATTTACCACTTTATATTTAGGAGTTTGGTTTATGGGACTTTCAATGTTTTTGGTAGGATTAGGATTATCATTATTTTCCTGATGATATGGTAGAGGGTCTTTATGAATGGCAAGATGAACATTAGCCTAGTTTAAAACTAGAATTTTGTTCTGTGTTTCATAAGATTTAAAGGATATATCATAGGCTTGTTGGTACTTAAAAATTATTTAGTTGTGATCAAATTTTTGATGAAGGAGGAAATACATAGCTAAATTACATAATGTCCTATAAGTCTCATAAGAGTATCCCTAACTTGCAGGAAACTAACACTTGATTTCATAGGGAAAGTGGGATCCAACACTTGTGGTAGAGGCCTTGGTAGATGCTTTTGGATTTATACTAAGGCTAGTAGTTTATGATTTTTAATGTTATTTATTTGAGAAAATTAAGGATTAGGTGTGTTGTTTAGAGGGGGAGTTTACTTCATAATAGGGTTGAGAAAAATGGATTGAGTATTGTGAATGGTATCATAGGAGTCAATGACACCATCATTGGTAGCATGATGATTTTTATTCTTAATGAGCATGTGAGTGCCTATGGAAGGTTGGGATGGCTCAAAGAGACTCATGAGAAAATCTTGACATTTGGCTTGGTTAAGGTATTATTTTAAGGTTTTTGGAGAGAGAGTCCTAACCTGATATTATATCTTGGGATAGAGAGCATTAGTAAATATATGAAAAAGATTATCATCTACAATGTTGTGCTCACAATTATTATACAAGGTCTTCCATCATTTTATGAAAGATTGTACGATTTCAATTTCAAGTTACTTATAATTGATAATGTGAGTTAAGGTATTCTCAAGGAGGTCACTAGCTTGAAACTTTTATACTAGAGAGTTAACTAGATCTTCCATGTTAATGATAGAATGGAAATTGAGTTGATTATACCAATATAAAGGGTCTCTAGTGAGCATTTTTGCTAATATCTTGGTAGCAACAAAAGTGTTTAATTTGACCCAAACTTTGTAGATATTGACAAAAAAATTGAAGTGTAAGGTAGGATCAGTTAACCCATTATAACTAATGGTAGGAGTGATACAAATTTGAGGTGTAAGAGGTTAATTTTGAAGATATTTAATCCTTTTATTAACAAGGGGTGGTTGAGGATTGAGGTTGCCATGGGAATCCCTAAGGGGGGTGGTGGGGGTATTTTAATTTTGCACTCCCCTTATAACCTGTTGAGGTTAATTTTGAAGGTGAATAAGGTTATTATACATATGCATCATTTGATTGGAATTATTATCTTGAAAATATTTCATTTTATTAAGAGTTTGTAATAATAATTAATGGGTTCGAGTAGTATTTTGACTAGTTTACACAACATGCTAAGCATTAATATTGGTATTAGTGGTTTAGGTTTCATTTTGAGTAGTGGCATGTATAGAACTAGTGGCTTGAGAAGAATTAGTAGAAAAGGCTGCACTAGTAGCATGTTTAGCATGTATAGTGAAATATGCACTATTAGAAGGATCTATATGAGAAGAAAAAGAATCACTAGTGGCATAATTACCAATTGTATAAAATAGTGCACTGGTGGAATGATTGAGAAGGAAGGGTCTTGGAAAAGGTCCACTAGATGTTGAACCTGACATCTTAGTAGAGATACTTGGCATGGAGGTTGATGAAATAAAATAAAAAGAGGTCATAGTATGAGAAGGAGTCAAAAGAGAAGGAGACATTGAGAAACAAAGAAGGTATCACCCCCAAATACATGAGAGAATGTGGGGGAGGGTGAATGGGGTTCTTATGCTTGACCACTTATCATGATATTATAAATAGTTAAAGCGTATTTTCCCCTATGTTGAGGAAATTCATTAATGAAAAAAGGATTTCAGGTGTGTATTCTAATTTTGGCTAATCTTTTAAGGAGAAAAGAGGGTTATGAACTGCATATGAATGAGGAGTCCTGTAATTTGTAGTACAAGTGGCCACATGAACATTGATTTCATATAAAGTGGATGGCACAAGTTGTTTTTGGGGAAACCTATTGGGATTGGTAAATCTCATCATATTTATTGAGTTTAAATCTATGTTATCCTCAAATAAAAAGTTCATGATGAGGGAAAGAGGTTAAAAAGGGATGATGAAAAGACATAATCAAAAAATAAGATACAAAGTCAAACTAGTTGACTATGTTCTATAACATAGGAAACATAATAGGAAGATAATGATACATGGTCATGTAGGTCAACTATGTATGGTAGACAGGAAGGCTAAATAGGTTGATAAGGATACATTGTTGTGTAGGTTGACTATGTACTACTGATAAGAAGGTGAAAAATAGTCTATAAGAGACTATATTGACCAAAATGATAGTGTTCTAAAACATGAAAGCATTTTTTCAAAATAATCTAAAAAAAATTAAAGTAAAAACACAAACAATTAGATCAACTTGACTAATCCAATTGGAACACAAAAAAACCTTGCACCAATGCTGGTCAATGCAAGTTTTACAATACAACACACAATGATCAAGGAGAAAACATCAACTACAAATTAAATGCCAACTAATTGGTCATATAAATGTTATTAAGTTATATTTGAAATTAATGTGATGGGGAGTTGGCTATAAGAAGGAACTAGAAAGGCAATCTATGGATGGTTTCAGGTAGTTTAGGCTAAAAAGAATCTATATTGGTGATGGTATTAGAGCCCACCTCCTCACTTCACCATCCCATAGTGATAAGGGTGCCAGGTGTTTTTCCAATATATACCATCAACCAAATATTTATACATGGTTAGAAAATCAAGTCAACTTCCCCCTTGGTGATGAAATCTAGGTAGGTAGGCCTCAAGAAGAAAAATATTTATTGATTTTTTAGTGTAAATTGATTTGGAAGTGTGTGCAAAATAGAAAATAGTGTGACTAATTTAGTAAATTAAAAATACACCTAATTAGTATATGTTTATTACTCTTAGCATACAAACAACTGAAAAAGAAAGGTGAATTAATTACTAATGAATACATGTTATTCCTTGATTAAAAATAATAAAAAGTTTGTTCAGGTGACACTATATGAAAATAATATAAAACAGGGTCAATTAGGTCACTGCTATTCTATAAAAGTAAGGCCTATAAGAACATAGTTAAACATGTTGACTATGCCTTCTAGACATAAGACAAACTAAATAACTGTGTCAAAAAATTTGACCCAACTAGCTATAGGGTTGTAGTTTTATAGACTATAAACTTGTGAAAAATAATATTGCAGGAAGAACTAAAAATGACAGAGAAAGGAAGGAACTTTGGTGGGATTGAAAATGTTTTAGTTTGACATTTTTATGTTGTGATGCTCAGATGTTGCTTCAAAATTAATCTAATTGGGTTGAATGGTTTGACCAATTTTTAAAGAACTCTATATGTTGAAGAAGAGATAATGAACAAATTTGACTTGTTCAAATGTGTTTGTAGACCTGTATGTTGACAAATGAAAATAATAGACATAATCAATTTGTTTGACTATATATGTGTTGAATATTTGATCACAAGTCAAATTAGGTCAACCCCCTATATATCCAAACTTGTTATATGGGTTTACTAGGGTGTAAAATGTGTACCATGGTCTTTAATGAGGTCAAGCATATGTTTCATCCTTGTCATTTTTGTCTAAGTTGGTCATATGTCATTCTAAGGTCACATTTTGATTCATTTAATGAAGTGGTATGGTTTATCAAGAGGACAATTTTTTCAATAGGATATTCAAAATCTTATATGTTAGAATATGTCAAGGAAATTATTTTGAGATTGACAAACTATAGGTGTAACATCCTTCTAAGAAGAGTAGGCAATTGCATGTGGTTTTAGGTAGTTACATAGGCTATACAATAGGTTGGGTACATGAGAATACTTCAAAATTACCTCTTTAGATCACCATAGTTTAATTCCATGCTTTGGTAGCTTTGATAGGTCTAAAAATGATAAAAAATGACCTCTATTTTCCATCACTCTCCTAGACAAGTCAAAAGGTCAACCGATCTTCCTTTGATAAAGATAGGAGGAAGTGAGATAGATAAAATGCCTTTGGTGGGTGATATTACTCTCTTTGTAATTAAAATTCATGTAAATAGTCATAGGTTTGGTTACTTGTGCTTCATGAACCATTTCTAAGAAGTTTGGCATCTCAAAACAGCTTGCACAGCCCCATCACCTCATTTTTCCTTCTCTATTTTGATTAGCGTAAGCAAACCAAGTATTGTATGTGATCTTAGAGAGTGTGAAAATCATTCTCATATGATTTTAAATATAATTTGCACATGTGGAGGTTAATAAATGAGCAAGAAAACCTCATTTCATTCATTGGAGACACCATTGAGGTCTGTAGATAGTCTAACCTCCTACAAATGGTTTCAAAATAAGGTGTCATGCTATGTTTCAATATCTCATAGAATGATGATAAATTATCCTTTGAAAATTGAGTCTCAAAAGTGGTATTGATTAGGTGATAAGTCTAAAACATACACACAAAGTCAGTTTTCCCTAGGATTGTCACCTACAGTCAAGTAGAGCTAACCCTTAATCAATCATATTAATGTCATAAAGATATTTTAAGAAGTGTGAGAAGAATATAAAGGTGAAAAAATAATACTAAACCTTTCAAATGGTTATAAATTGGTTGTGAGAACCAATTTAGCACACATAGTCATATACCATATTAACCTATAGGCATTCTCTAATATGGTTTAAGAGTCAATACATATGAGATAGAGGAGGGTTGAGATGAGGGTGTCTGAATGCATTGAGACCTTCAAATATGTCTACGTAGCATATAAGAGACCATTTTGATAATTGTAAGGTCATTATGTGAAGTCAAACTTCATTTATATGTTTGTAATTTAGGAAAGTTGTATTTGAGACACTTTACCTTAACTTCTCTGAATCAAGTTTTGCTCATATACTTGTTCTTCTCATGGTGAGGTGTTTAGAGGTCTACCCAGGGCTAATGGTTTCCATATCATAGCCTAGGCCTAAATATAATGTCTTGACACATGAATGGGTTACTAAGTCAAAATATATTGATGGTTTGATGGCTTCTATTTCAAGCAAGTCTCCATTAAGGATATTTAGTAACTACATCGTAAAAAAGTCAAAAAGTGAGCCTTGAAGTGCAACATTGACATATGATACATTGATGATGGAGGAATCACAATTGGTATCAAATCATGAGATTAACTCACATAATTTTGAAATGACCTAATAAAACATATTAGTCACACGTATATGAGTACCTACAAGAACTTTTCAAACTCTACTTAATGCACATCTGTAGGAAACACTGTTAGAATATGTAAAAAGACTAAATCATGCTCATAAGGAGAGGAATTTTAAATGTGAACATAAATATAGGTAAATATTTGAGTCCATTAAAATATGGATGATCTTATGGACTTCAATAAAAACCTAGGCATGAAACTCAATATCCAAACATGAACAAACACCTATAGGAAAAATCCAACTCTACCCAAATAAACACCTACAATATGACTAAAGATTAGCTCTAGCAAAGGAGATATCTAAGTTGAGAGGGATGGAATAGATGTAGGATAGTGAACATGTGGATACCACTCCCACATTGGTAATTTAAAATTCATGAGACTCTCAGAGAAGAGAAATAAAGCAAAGTTTTTAACTTGTCACCAAGTTTGAAATTTCTAATCCTGCATAGTCAATAGGTTTGAGAAGCTAGTCTTAAGGTTTTGTGATGTTGAGAGATATGTTCACGTGATATAACTATGAAAATTTTCATATATGGACCTTATGACCTAGCCTCCCATATCCTCAATTTGTCTAGATAAATAGGCAATATTCCCTCTATTTTGTTTTAGATAGAGGGCTCTCCCAGTTAATATAAATCTATAAATAGAACACTTAGATGAAGAAAGGAGAGATACAAAAGTATTTATGGATTATTGAATGATGAATATAGATGAGTTAAATATTGGATAAAGTGGATAAACACGTATATCTACTATAAACCACTAAGATATGGTCATGGCCAATTAGACAGTCATGTATATTAGGCCTAATACTAGGTCTAAGACCTAATGAGGCTCAACTTCATTTTTAAGACTATATTAAACTTATAATCAAATTGAGATCCTAAATGAGAGGTATAACTTTGATCAAGACCATCAGTTTTCATAATAATAACACAAGTTGGTCATTTTAACCAAAAACTATCTTAGGGGTACATAAAGTACAAGAGAAAGCTCGAGAGGCTATTTTTAAACACTCTTACCTATATGAACACATTTAATGGTGCCAAAAATATATATGGTTAGTTTATTATGGTCATGAAATTAATAATTATGGAATTGGTTATGGAGTTGGACATCTAGTTTTTATGAATTATCACTAAGAACCAAAACTTTGTAAAACCCTATCTAGAACCTAATGGAGAATAAAAAGATGGATATGCATTAAAAATTGGTCAAATGGATTTGAAAATATTTTCTACTTGTTGAATACTCTCCCATTCTCCTTCCCATCATCTTTTTTTGTACCATCACTTGTACAAATAGGGTAAAATGTAATGTTTTTACATGTTTTCTAGGTACATAAGATAATGAATAGGTGAGGTTAAATATATAAGGTTAATATGGAATTATTATAACTCATTATACCAATATAACACCACATATAATCATGTAAATATCTCTACTACATAGTTCACTACAAGCAGTCTTGGATAGATAGTGAAAATAATGAGTGACTGCCTAGTGAGAAGATGAGAAGTCTAATTTTGGATCCTTTTAAGGTATTACTCATGTAATTAAAGTCAAAATGGTTTTAAATATGTGTCATAACACATTTTCCATGGATTTTGTTAAGGAAATACAATTCATTTAGGTGACAAGTATGAAGGTTTAGGCTTAGAAGACCAATGAATGCTTGCATGTAGTGAATACAAGTGTCATGAAGAAGGCTATTAGTTAGAGATGTATCTAATGACTATTATATATTGTTTCCAACCTCCCTAAGATAGTTTATTTGTGTCAAGTCATCCTATTTCAGTTTCAATTGGTCAAGAGATGGCCCATCATGAAGGCAGTTTTCAAGAGGGCAATTTGAGGTCTCTATGCTAGTTTGAAGAGATTGTCATGCTTCAGGTGGACCCTTTTAAAATAAGACCTTAAAAACATATTTTAAAAATTCATTATCTTACAATGTAACTAGTTTATAAGTCTTAACACTTATCTTTGTGACCTTACCACTTCCTTTCTTCTCTCTCTTCTCACATGCTCTATAAATGCAAGCCATTTTAGCTTTTATAAGGGAATCTACACCTAGTATGGTGAAGCCCTACTAGTTAGAATACTATATTTTCCTTTAAAATAAATATTTTAAATATATTTTTGATTTCATGACTTCTTGTCTAAGTTTTTGAAGTGGTGCCTAGTGAAATATCTAGTGATAAACATCTATCCTTGCGTTCTCTTTACTCTTTCATGTTTTATACAAGTCATTTTCACTCTAACAGGTCACATGAAGTGTATTTTCCTATATTTAATTGTAAAAGAGTAGATTTAGTGTCTAAAATATGATCTTATTTTCACTAACCTTGATTAGTGCAATGTATATCAACTCCATGTTTAAAATACTTATTTTAGAGCAATCTAAGATGTTGAGACTAGTGTTGTGAGTCATGTTTCAGAATACACTTTATCATAGTCTAGTGGAGATAATTATGGTGTATCAACTCATTATATTAGTTTAATTTCATGTTCATTTATATCCTTTTTAATCCAAGAAAGCAAATAATGTAGATGATAAGCAAGCATAGATAAATCTAGCGAGCTAGCGCTTAAACCTAGAGGTTTACCTCTATTATAGGCAACCCACAGTCTTAGAGGTATTTTAATGTTTCACTCAATCTAGAGTAGGCTATAGTAACCATATATATGGTTCAAAAATGAGTGATAATAATTTTATCATTCTCAATGGGACTATTATCTCAAGTATATCTTGTTAAGGTGAATGTTGGTCTTGATAACATCACAACTGCATATGGTGTTCTAGTTATCATTTAGTGACTCTATTCAAGGTAATATCTTATTTTAGACTAAGTTTTATCATTTCTTGTGTTTATACTTCATGATCATTACTAGGTCAACTACTAGTAGAGGTATCAATGCCATCAACATATTCTTTCAACCTGAACTTCCTCTTCAATTTTAACACCCTCAACCTATCTTGACCTTTGAAGAGTAAGAGGAATTTGCAATCCAAGAAGATCAAGAACATGAATAGGAACTTGAGGATAATATGGATAGGTAACCTGTATTATTATCCTTTAACACATAAAATCCCATACACCTTAATGTATATGATGATATACCTCCTAATTATACTAAGAGTGTTCCCACTTTCAATGGGAAAGGTTATGTCACCCCTAGTGAGAATATTAGGGACATCTCTAACTTATACAACTTTTATAATGTCACGGAAGTTAATATTGCAATTAGACTACTTACCATGTCCCTTAGAGGAAAGGCCCTTGACTGGTATAGGACATTTCCAAAAGGATGTATCACCACTTGGGATGATTTTAGAGGGTTTCTAACCTCAAGGTTTGAAGACAAAAGTGATCACACATCACTCATTAATCATCTCAATGTAATTCAAAGAGTCTTAAGGAGATTATGCATGACTTCAATGAGAGATTTCAAAGAACTTGGTATAGGCTTCCTCCCCCCATAAGACCACATATAATCTTTATTTTCCTTACATACATAAAGGCTATTAAAATTGATATAGCCATCATGTTGTAGCCTATGGGTGGTTACGCCTTACTTGAAGCTTATGAATTAGCCATTAGAGCTAATAATGGCCTTATGAAATCTAGAAAACTACCTCCAAAAGTCTCCATTCCTATTCTACCCAATATGTCTACTACTACTCCAAATGTTTCTCAAATCCCAAATTTAAACACCAAGTTTAGAGTTGTCCCAAAGAAGGCAGAAGATACTACTGATTAGGAGGCAAGGTCTAAATCCTTAGAGGCTCAAGTTAGGAACTTCAATATTTAGTATGGAGTTAAATAAAACCCATATCAATATCCTCAACAAGGAAATAGGTTACCACCTGAGGAATATGGTAAAGGTAGAGGGCAAGGACAACCTAGATTCAATAGGTCATCCAATGCATATAACCCAACCTCTACCTCTAACACAAGAGATATAGTCCCAGTTCATAGTAATTTGGTCCAAGGAGAAGAATGGTAGTAAGGATAATTTATGGGTGTCAATGAAGGTTGTGAAAAATATTTGGTTTCTTAAGTAGGAGTTACTCTTTAGTTTTTAATAGAAGATGATAATTACATGCAAGCAAATGAAGAATGGCAGCCCCAAAAAGTGAACTTTGAAAAATTTCTAGTCAAAGATGCATATGTCCTCAATTATAATAATTCAGTGGCAGCTAATACAAGAGAAAAGAGGAAGGATTTTGGAGATGTCCATGGTGTTGACTCAAGTGCAAATAACCCTCTTACAAGTCAGTAAGGTGTGACTACAAGTGTGACAATCACTATAACATTTGAACCTATTTTAAATTATAATGTAGGAAGGGTGGTTAAAAGTGATCCATTACCTCAAACCCAAAGCACTTATTTTCCTTTAATAATGTTAAAAAATATGAGTGTTCCTACTTTGAACATTGTTGATTCTTTGAAGAATGTTAAGAAGAGTCTCTCTTTGGGAAGTGCTTCACATGCCCAATCAAAAGGATATTCTTCAAGAACATCTATCCTAAATTCATCCCCATCCTCAACCATCAAGTCATGGTAATGTTTCACTCACTAATTATCTCACTCACATTTTTGAGACCTCTTCCAAATCAAAAAATTCTCCACCTTGCTACCTCACTCTTATTATTGGAGACAAGCTTATTCACAACTGTATTATGGATATTGGAGCAAGTACCTCAGTGTTGCCCAAGATTTTGGTAGATAAATTGGGTTTTAAATTTGATCCATATAAAAATGGTGTGATAAAACTTGATAGGACACCATCTAAGTTAGTGGGACTTGACAAAGGTCTGAGAGTTTTCCTTTATGATTGCCCAAGCTTTCCTATCCTTCAAGATATAGTAACGGTTGATTTTCCTACTCACTTTGCTATCTGTCTCTCAAAGGATTTCATAGATAAAATAGGAGGGTATATCTTATATAATTTTTCCTTATTTACCTTAAATGAAAGGTATGAATCAAAGGTAACCATTAGAACTCAAACATTGGCTAAGTTTTATATTGAGTCCTATATGAAAGCAAGATCTAATCTCAATTACAAAATCAATGATCAAGAGGAGCATGTTATGGAGGATGGTATTGGAATAATAGTGAATAAGAGGGGGGGAGGTGAATAATTCTTCAAAACCTTTCATTCAATTACACTGGAACAATCATGAACCATTCAATCAAATGTATAGAACTAACAAGCATAAATGACTATCCACATAAGCATGAAACATAAGAACACATTATATATGTGGGAAAACCTAAAAGAGAACAAAAAAAATTTATATTAAAAAAATTATTCCATTAATAAAATAAATAAAACAAGTTTAGTGATGCACCAACTCCACATGGAGCACCAACCCCAACTAGCCAAGCACCTACTTGACTAGGCTTTACCAAGTACCCACTTGCAAGGAGACACCAACCCCCTTAGATGAATTAGAACCAAATAAGAAACATAATTTATTTAAAAAACTTTATAACATATTATTTATCATACAACATATGATTTTCACGTTCTTTATCTCTTCACACTCTTTAACCCTCTCAAACTACCTTCTAGACTTCTTCACTCAACTAGGTCTCTTCAACACTGATTAGGTCATATGACCTTGATATTCATATGAAGACACACTATCAGATATTAATTACATATCATATATACTCATATGATGTTTTTAAAGACCTCATTCTTCTCAACAATGTGCTATTTCATTTTCTTGCACTGCATATACTCAAATAGGCCTAAAACCACCTTGTATATATACCATTCCTTGTTTATATACCACTTAGTCAGCCAAACATACTTAACCTATTAGGTTGATCATATAATATGTATTAAGACATATTTTTTCCATGAATGAACTAAGATTTGAGTCCCTTTTTGTCTTTTATGACTCAATTAGGCCTCATTTTTCTTTTAGGCTTCATAGAGACCTATTAGGCTTTCTTAGACACATGTTACACTTTGCCTTCATTAGAATAATTTAAAAATCCACAAATAATACATAAATATCATATTATAATAAAATGTATCCCCAATAATTTACCCTAGGATCAGAAATACTTTTACAATAATTCACTACTTGAAACCCCTCATTAGTACTTAGCCTTATTAAGCTTATGTGCACCAAAAATCTGTCTTTGAATATTAAAGCTCAAACTCACTTAAGCCACTCAATTATGATATGGTATATAATGATGTTTATATTTTAATATGGTATATATATTTCATAATATCATCTAAATTCATAAAAATTCATTTAAAATGTCTATACAAGTTTTGGAGGTCTAAGTCACCATGACTATGTTTTAAAGAAAATTGATAGTTTTGAGTAAGTTATAAAGGTGTCATTGAAACTTTATATTATGAATGGGTGTGTATAATTAAATTTTTTATGACCATGAGATAATTTAAACCATGTATATATATATGTAATATAATATATATATATATATATATATATATACCCATTCATAATATAAAGTTTCAATGACACCTTTATAACTTACTCAAAACTGTCAATTTTCTTTAAAACATAGTCATGGTGACTTAGACCTCCAAAACCTGTATAGACATTTTAAATTAATTTTTATGAATTTAGATGATATTATGAAATATATATACCATATTAAAATATAAACATCATATGTTCTAGTGGAAATGATTGATCTTACTGACCAATTTTTTGACCTCATTACACACATACCTTACTGAGCCAAACAAGCCATTTTGGTTTTATCATTTTCAACACTATACCTAACTTCCAAGATTTTTAAAAAGCATTAATAGGACATATAAATCTTAAAAACATCTCTCTAAACTTTTTTTCATCGTTATATCATGATAACACATTCCAATTCATCTTTTCATTGTTGCTTGGTTTTTTCACTATTTACACCATTAGGCATGTTAGTTATTAGCTAACTTGGATGACTATTTTAGCATACCTAAGGGATATAAAATGTATATAAACCTTTATTTAAATGAAAAATTAATATCCACCTTCATCCTCCATCTATTTGATTAGTATGTCTAATGTAATTTATGACTTCTATAACAACTTCTTCATAAATAGACTTGTAACTCAACATTTTCTCTTTCCTCTCTCTAACTAATACCACCTATTGGAGGTACTTGGAAGAGTAAAATACAATATAAAATATCTTACCTGATCAATTCAATCCATTATGGGTACTATTTATCAACAAATTCAACATTGGGTCCTGATTAGGGTTCTAAGAGGGTTTAAACTTGTTTCCACTCTTAACAATTATTCATAAAGCATAGTTCCTCAATCCAAAAACTAATGCCTGTAATTTTTATTAGGACCCTTACCCATATAACATGAAATTATTAGGTTCTAATTTAAATATTTTATGTGCTAATTATCACAAGAAAATCCTTCTCAGGTTGAAAACCCTTCATTTTGAGTACTCGAGAGACCTCAAAACAATGTTTTATGACTTGTACTTCAAACTGTGACCTTAAATTATAGAAAAAACATGAAACAAAATAAATAACCTCTTAAAAATTCTTACATGATCTCAAACACCTTGAAATATGATCATGAACCCTCATTAGGCCTTACTCTCTCTCTTTTTGATCTTTTAAACCTTGACCTGCAAACCATATTAGGACTTAAAACTGACCCACATGCCTCTTTACATGAACTCTCCACCTCACTCACATAATCAATAAACTTCTCTCATTTTTAATAATTTCCATATATCCTTCACATGCCTTGAAAATAGATCATGATACCTCATTATGCTAGGTAAGGTCTAAGAGTGGTTTAGGTGCAGAATTGGTTTGAAGGTCTTACTCTTATAGGCTCACCCTAAAAATATCATGAGTGTTCCAATGACTCACATTAATGATAAAAAAACCTCATACAATCACTCATTCCTATGTGCACTCATCTCACTAAGCCACCATGCTCAAACCTTCACAATATCTCTTCATGCCATGACTAGGCTTAGGGTACTGAAGCACTTAACCTCAAAGATATGTACCTTCATTTATTTTTCAAAAATGGAAATAATATAACAAAATTAATAACCACTTAAATACAATACATATCTATATCCATGATTGTATATGTAAACTTTCTTTGAAAATTGGTCTTCAAGCCTCATTAGGCCAAGTAGGGTTTAAGAGAGGTCTAGATACATACCTAAACTAAAGGATATACCCATTTAGTCTCACTTTAAAACACTTATGATTGAATCCACACATCATAAAAATGTTTATACAACCTTGAAAATCTATCACATGCTTGATACCACTCACCTCATCATGCCATCAACTCATACTTCTACCATGCCATGACTAGACTCAAACTTCCAATGCAATTGCTGCCTTGACCTATTCCTTCCATGTCATGACCTCAAAAAAAATGTAAACCAAGTAGATATAATACATTATTTTCCTTCAAATTCTCTCTTTCCTTCAAATTCTCTCTTTTCACATGCATTCCTTGTCATATCAAGATCACAAGCTTATACCTAAAAGACCACTCATCTTGAATCTTGACCATATACACTTTGACATCAATTACATCAAAATTGAAATCAACCCTAACATCAATGAAAATAATTCTTAACAAAATCCCCCTTTTTCATTAATGGAAAACACACTATAACCTAATAAATCCCATCTCCCTCATATTGGTGTTTCTCCCCATTTGACATTAATGACAAATTGTCTTCCATAAAATTCTATCTAGAATCACACCTTCTTCAAACAAAATCTAAACAAATAGAATATGAAAAATTATAGTAATATGTTCCCCTTTACTCCATGTATACCTTATTCAAATAAACTTAGATCATAAGACTACTCACCTTGTCCTTGATATGACTGATATGACTCAAACCTTTGATCACATGCTATGCCATCATATTATTGACATCAATTTAAGAATTAGGGACTCCCCCTTTATCTTCATATCTTGAGATTCATCTCATGAGTCATTAATACTCTCAGACCATCCTCATCTTCCTTCAAACATCTTTATACCAATACCACTTCTAGCTCTGTCAACATTCTTCAACATGTCTTCATGATAGATACCAAGTCTCCATTGACTAATGAGTGTCTCCATGAAGCCTAATAGAGTCACCACTTTCCATAGGTCACTATAACAAGACAAACTTAGGATATTCCAAGATACGCATACTCTCACAAGACTAATGATCCTTTAGGATCCTTTTAGGCTTGATTAGCATCTTTGGCTCTGACTCTTCATCATACATTTGGTTAACAATCTGAGATGATAATAAACATTCTTAAATAATTGGTATATATTATACCATATAAAATTGTCCACTTTAGCTTAGAAACTGATCAGGACTAAGCTTGGTTGTCTTTGGCTTCCACACCTTAGGTTGTCTTTAAATTTTAGGATCTTGAATCTTCTTGTTCTATCTTGGTGATTCATGATGATAGAGTCTTGTAATATGACCAATGTTATGAAAATTATATAAAATAACATCACTCATATATCTTTACTGATGTGGATTATTACTCCTTTCATAGTTTCATGAGTACTCATTCTTTAAGGATCTTCTACACTCTCTTGCTCTATGACCAAACTAGCTACATGGGAAACCATAACCATTGAATGAAATTGCATACCTTATGGCATTAGGCTATCTAATAGAATTTATCTTCATATTTTTATTGAGGTTGACATTCTTATTCATATTATCATTATCCTTGTTCTCCTTTTAATCTACTTTGAAACCAAGGCATACCTTATAATTGGTAAATTTATGACTACTCAAAATGTCATTTAGAGCCTTAATTCTCTTTTCAAACTTCTCATAGGTCTTTATTTTACTAGTTTCTTGATCCAATTCAAAATTTAAGGACTCTATTTATGATTCATACCTAGTGAATTCTTCTTTCATATCTTTTAGGCTAACATTGGCTATCTCCATCTGAGCTTCAATCTAATTGATGATCTCATTATACTCCTTAGATGTAGTACTCAGTCTCTCCTCAAATAAACCAATTTGCTCTTCATAGTCCTTAACTAATGACTTCAATTTATGATTATTCCTTTTTTGGAACATCAAATCTTCTAAATCACTCACCAATTCTACCTCAAGGTTCACTTCAACCTCTTATTCATCTAATTCTTCATCATCCATAAAGCCTTTCCCTTTTGAGAAACCCTCATTGTCTATTTTTATAGTCATGAATAAGGTTTCATTATTATCATGTTCATGTTTATTACTATCATCATCACTATCAGATGTACTCATGTCACTTACATCAGATGAGCTATTATCTTTTTTGTTATAGAAACTTCTCTTGTTTTTGAATGACCCTTTCCTACCTTCTTACTTCATGAAAACTTTATTTCTTTTGTTAGGCTTATAAACCTTATCATCATCACCATGATTTTCATCATGTTCTTCATCATGTTCAGTCTTATACTTGTTAGGACACTTAGATATAAAGTGACCAATACTACCATAGTTAAAAAATTTGAATGGCAACTTATCCTTTTACTTACCAATCCAACCCTCAATTTCCTAGCAAACATGGCTATCAATTCATCATCATCATTATCTAAACATACCTCAACATTGACCTTCTTGTATTTTGAATTCTTATCAACTTTGAATTTTGCTTCTTTCTTAGACAGTCTTCCTTCATTTTTTCTCATCTCATAGGCAGTCAAAATGCCATGAAGCCCATCCATCTGAAGTATGTCTAGATATTGCATTTATTCTACTAGAAATATTTTTGAATAAAATTTATTAGGGATCTCCATACATTTTGTACAACTGTATAATCTTTCACTTCTCTGAGACCTCTGACAACATTGACAACTTCATCAACCGTTAATAGGTAGGATGCAATGCTTTCATCTTCCTTCATACTTAGACTTTTAAACTGCCTTTTGCGGCTATATAATTTAGCCATCTTAACCTTGGTGTCTTATTCATAGATAGTATTAAACTTATACCATATCACTTTGGTTGACTCACAATTCATCACCTTCACAAACTTTACCTATTATATGCCAAATAGAATGGCATTCATTGCCTTGGAATTGTTCTCACTTTCCTTCTTACCTACTGTATCAGTTAGTAGTGTAGGAGGTAGATTTTATCCATCCAAAAATAATAACCATATGTAATGGCCCATTAACA
Source organism: Torreya grandis (assembly GCA_037957365.1). NCBI lineage: Eukaryota > Viridiplantae > Streptophyta > Pinopsida > Cupressales > Taxaceae > Torreya > Torreya grandis. The sequence goes on along the minus strand of JARHVA010003211.1, from coordinate 609,950 downwards.
TTAGATATGTCCTCATTGTTATTCTTCAAAATTCATAATTATTCCTATTGAAGAATGAAGCCTTACTAGTAGAAAAACCTCCTTAAACTTGACTACTAGCCATCTTTGCTTCTAGAATCTCCTTTAGGCTATTAGGCATGAATAAAAGGACTAGATCTAATACCAATTATTGGAAACATAATATCTAATAGGTTTAAATAAATATTTAAAACATTTTATTCAATTATACTTGAACATTCATGAACCATTCAAATAAACATATAGATCTAGCAAGCATAAGTAACGATCCACATAAGCATGAAACATAAGAACACATTATATATGTGGGAAACCCTAAAGAGGAAGAAAATACATTCATATCTAAAAATAGTCCAAAAAAAAGTTTTTATGAAGCATCAAATCCACATGGAGTACCTACCCAACTAGCCGAGCACCTACTTGACTAGGCTTTAACAAGCACTCACTTGCAAGGAGGCACCAACCCCTTAAATGACTCAAAACTAAATCAAACACTTGATTGATTTTATCACATTAATAAAAACTTATTACTCATATAATATATGATAATCACCTTTATCTCTTCACACTCTTTAACCCTCTCAAACTACCTTCTAGGATTTTTCGCTCAACTAGTTCTCTTCAAGACTGATTAGGTCATATGACCTTGATATTAATATGAAGACACACTATTATATATTCATTATAGATCCTATATACTCCTATAATGGTATAAAATACCTCCTTTTACTCAACAATGTGTTATTTCATTTGCTTTCACTCCACATACTCAAATAGGCCTAAAACTACCTTGTATATATACCATCCCTTGTTCGTATACCACTTAGTCGACTAAAAACCCTTAACCTCTTAGGTTAGCCATATAATAGGTCTTAGGACATCTTGTGGACATGAATAAACCAATATTTGTGTCCCTTTTGGTCTATCATGACTCAATTAGGCCTCATTTTTATTTAGGTCTTATGGAGACCTATTAGGCTTTCTTAGACACACATTACATGAGTCTCTACCTTCTTATTCCATCCATTTGCTTACTATGTCCAACATAATTTTTGACATATAAAACAACTTATTTATAAAAAGCCTTTAACTCTAAATTTTCTCTGTCCTCTCTCTAATAATACCACCTCTAGGTAATTGAGAGGTTACATTATTAGCTCCAATATCCTACCTAAAAAATTCAATCCATTCTAGGCACTTTTGATCAACATCTTCAACATCAAGTCCTTATTAGGGTTCTAAGAGGGTTTAAACCTATTTCCACTCTCAAAAATCATGCATAAAGCATAGTCCCTCAATCCAAAAACTAATTCTTTGATTTTTTATATCTACCATAAACTACATAGGTTCCCATGTAAAGGTTTGATGAGCTAATGAGCACAAAAAAATCCTTTTTAGGTTGAGAACCCTTCATTCTGAGTACTTGAGAGACCTCCAAACAACTTTTCATGCCTTTTCCTTCAAACTATGACCTTAAAATACATGAAAAAAATTGAAGCAACACACCTCACCTTTGAAAATGTTTACATGAGATCAAACACCTTAAACTTTTATCATGACCCCTCATTAGGACACACACACACTCTCTCTCTCTCTCTCTCTCTTTGCTCTTCTAGACCTTGACCTACAAACCACATTAGGCCTTAAACCTAACCTTCATGCCTCTTTCCATGCACTATCCACCTCAATAAAAAATTCAAAAAACCTCTCTCATGCTTAATCAATTCCATATATTTTTCACATGCCTTGACAATAGATCATGATACCTCATTAGGCCAGGTATGTTCTAGGAGTATTCTAGGTGTAGACTTGGTCTAAAGGTCTTACTCCTATAGTCTCATCTTCAAACTCTAATGATCATTACAATGCCTCACAAAAATGATTAGATAACTTCATGCAATCACTCATGCCTATGTGCATTCATATCACTAAGCCACCGTGCTCAAACCTTAATAAGTTATCTTCATGCCATGACTAAGCTTACGATACATAAACACTTGACCTCAAATACTTGTACCTTCATGTATTTGTAAACAATGGAAACAATATAATAACATTCATAACCATTAAAATACACTACATACCTCTACCTATGCTTACATAGGTAAACTTTCCTTGAAAACTAATCTTCATGCCTCATTAGGATAGTTAGGGTTTAAGAGAGGTCTATATATAAACCTAGACTAAAGGTTCTACCCCTATAGGCTCACTTTGAAACACTTTTGAGTGCATCCACACCTCATACTCATGATCATACAACCTTCACAATATATCACATACATAAGATCACTCACCTCATCATGACACCATCTCATACTTCTACCATGCCATGACTAGACTCAAACTTCCAATGCACTTGATGTATTGGCATGTACCTTTCATGTCATGACCTAAACAAAAAAAATCAACCAAGAAGATATAATAAATTATTTGAATTCAAATTCTCTCTTGCCTTCAAATTATCTCTTATCACATGGATTCCTTGTCATATCAAGATCACAAACTCATGCCTCAAAGACCACTCATCTTGCATCTTCACCATATGTACCTTAGCATTAATGACATAAATCTTGACATCAATTACATCAACCTTGACATCAATGACAATAATTATAAAAAAAAGGAGTATCCTCTAAACTTGAGGTCATATCTAATGTTTTCCTAGGTGAGTATGGTATTCACACTTATGGACATGATCCATACACTTTATTTGATTAAACTGATCTTGGCACATACATCATCCATGAGGAAGGTGAGTAAAATTTTGAGGTAAACATTGAAAATTCTTTTCCATGAGCTGCTTATGGAAATTATTTTATTCATATTCTTGATGATGATGGTTTTCAAAGAATGATAGATCAAGGTAATGAGGATAATGGCATTCTTCTTGCACAAGATGGAGGATTCCATGAAGGTGGCATCCATGAAGAAGAAGATGACCTATGGCAATAGTTTCATGCCATAGTTCAAAAATTTAAATAGTTGAGTAAGCCAACTTCCCTTCCTAAGAAGTGTGAACCTAATAGTAAGATTGTTGATGAGTCTCCTAAGAATGAAGGAGAGTGTTTTACCACTATCAAAGAAGCTGCAATCATGGAGGAGCCTAATGAAGCCAAAGCAAAAAGTTAAGTGTTTGAAGAAAGTTACAGATTCTAGTCTAAAGTTGAACTACTTTCAGACATGATGTAACAACAAGAAGAGAAACTTGATGGTCCTATACAACAAGTACATCATGTCTTAGATGAGAGTGAAGTTGAGGTAACTTTGATGACTCCCAAGATTTAGTTTGGGAAACAACAATTAGACATCATAGAAGTCAAGCAAACTACAAAGACAAACAAGATTTTTGGAGGGAAATATGGAGTATCCTTGAAAGCTCTAAATGTCACACTTGTAGTCAGAAGGAAACCCAAATATGGTAAGTCAATTGACCATCTACACAAGCAAATGTTTATTAATAAGTATACTTCACATGATGGATTTCTTTCATAGAGAAACAATGATGTAATAATTACTATATTTGACCCTAGTGAAAGCATGGTAAATTGTATTTCACCTCAAGTGTTTAAGGTCTTATATATACTAGGATAGGTGTGTTTTACTTATGTTATGTGTGTTTTCCCTAAGTGTTCTTGAGAAAACAAGTGCGTTTGATTTGGTGTCTTATTTTGTGTGTTATTTGATATTTTTTGGTGTGGTTTATTGTTATTTTAGAGACATTATGGTGTTAATTACAATATATAGGTGACTCCATAACCCAATGGATAGGATAAGGCTACTAGTCTTTGGCATAGATGGCTTACCACACCTAGTAAATTAATAAAATGTTGACTAATTTAACCACAAGTCAAATTAAGTCAGCCCCCTATATATTCAAAATTATTTTAGGGGTCTACTAAGGTGTAAAATGTGTACCAAGCTAGTTAATGAGGTCAAGCATAGGTTTCATCCTTGCCATTTTTATCTAGGTTGGTCCTATGTCATTCTAAGGTCACATTTTTAGTCATTCAATGAAATGGTACAATTTATCAAGAGGAAAAGTGTTTCAAAAAGATATTCAATGTCCTATATGTTAGAATATGTTAGGGAAACCATATTAAGCCCAAAATACTATAGGTTCTACATCCTTCCAAGAAGATTAGGTACTTTCATATAGTTTTAGGTAGTTATATAGCCTATACAATAATTTAGGCATATGGGAAGACTTCATAATGAATCTTCAAATCCCCAAAATCCAATTTTATGATTGGATAGTTTTGATAGGTCTAAAAATGAGAAAAATTGACCTCTCTTTCCCATAGCTTTTTTAGACAAGTCAAAAAAGTCAACTAGTCTTCCTTTGGTACAGATAAAAGGAGGTGAGTTAGAATAAATGACTTTGGTGGGTGATATTACTCTTTGTTTACTTAAAAAATCTTGGAAATAGTCACAAGTTTGGTTGCTTTTGCTTCACAAACCATTGTTAAGAAGGTTGGACTCTCAAAACCACCTGCACATCCCCATCACCTCATTTTTCCTCCTCTTTTTAGATTACCCCAATCAAACCAAGTGTTTTACATGATCTTAGAGAGTTTGAACATCCTTGTCATATGAATTTCAATTTAGTTCACATGTGTGGTCAAGGAATGAGAAATACTACCTCATTTTTTTCATAGGAGATAACATTGAGGTTTGTAGATAATATTTCATCATTTACAGAGTTCCTCACTCCTATAAATGGTTTTATAACAAGGTATAATGTTTTTTTTTAGTCTCTCATGACATGGTTATTAGTTCTCCTTTAAAGTATGAGTCTCAAAGTGGCATTGATTGGGTGAAAAGTCTAAAACATACACACAGTCAATTTTACCTATGAATGTCACCTACAATCAATTTGAGCTAACCCCTAATCAATCATATTGATGTAATAAAGATATTTAAAGGAGTGTGAGAATACTCTCAAGGTGAAACAATAATATTGAGCCTTTTAAATGGTTATAAATTAGTTGTTAGAACCAATTTAGCACACACAGTCATATACCATATTAATCTATAGGTAGTCTCCAATTTAGTCTTAGATTAAATACATATGAGATAGATGAGGGTTGAGATGAGGGTGTTTGAATGAATTGAGACATTTAAATAGGTATAAAGATCATAGAGAAGACCATTATAATAATGGTGAGGTCATTATGTATAGTCAATTTTGAGTCAAATATTTTGAAGTTAGGAAAGTTTCATTTGAGACATTTTACCTTAACTTCTCTGAACCATGTTTTGCTCATATACTTAGTCTTCCCATGGTGAAGTGTCTAGAGGTCTACCTAAGGCTAATGATTTTCATCTTGTAGCCTAGGCTTAGAGACAACATCTTAACACATGAAATGGTTACTAAGTAAAAAGATACCGATGGTTTGATGGTTTTCATTTAAATCAAGTCTCCACTAAGAATATTTAGTAACCACAATGTAAAAAATACAAAAAGTGAGCCTTGAAGTACAACATTGGCATATGATACATTGATGATGAAGGAATGGCACTTGTTATCAAAGCATGAGATGAACTAATATAAATGTGAAATTTCCTAATATAAAATAGTAGTCACATGTCTATGAGTACCTACAAGATATTTTCAAACTCTACCTAATGCACATCTACAAGAAACATAGTTATCATACATAAATAAAATGACTCATGCTAGTAAGGAGAGACAGTTTGAATGTGAACATAGCCCTAGGGAAATATTTGAGTTTGTTAAACTTTGGATGATATTAAGGATTTCAATAAAAAGCTAGGCATGAAACTCAATGTCTAAACATGAATACAGACCTATAAGAAACCTCCAAATCTACCAAAATAAACACTTATAATATGACTACAAATTAGTTCTAACAAAGGAGACATGTGAGTTGAGAGTGTTGGTATAGATATAGGATGGTGAACATGTGGAGAAAAATCCCATAGTGGTAATGTTAAATTTATGAAATTATCAAAGAAGAGAAAAAGATCAAAGGCAAGTTTCTAACTTATCACCTAGTCTAAATTTTCTAACCTTACATAATTAGTAGGTTTGAGAAGCCAATCTTAAGGTTTTGCGATGTTGAGAAATTTTCAAAGGTGATCTAGCTATGAAACTTTTCAAAAATGGTCTTTATGACCTAATATATCCTCCCATAGCCTTAATTTGGATATATAAATAGGGGATATACCCTCTATTTTATCTTAGATAGAGGGCACTCCCATTCAATATAAAGCTATAAACATAGCACTTACATGAATAAAGGCATTTTTTAAGAGGGCTATTTGAGGTCTCTACATTAGTTTGAAGAGATTTTCATGCTTTAGGTGGACACTTGTCCAAGAATACCTTATATACCTCTTTTCACACTTCATTATCCTACAATGTAACTTTTTTTCATGTCTTGACTCTTAGATTTGTGACCTTTCCACTTCCTTTCTTCTCTCTCTTCTCACATGCTCTATAAATGCAAGCCATTTTGGATTTTGTAAGGGAATCCACACTTGGTATGGTAAAGCCCTACTAGTTTGAATAATTTATTTGCCTTTGAAATAAATATTTTCAATTTGGTTTTGATTTCATGACTTATTGTCTAAGTGTGTGAAGTGGTGAATAGTGAAGTGTTTAGTGATAAACACCTATCCTTTCCTTCTCTTTACTCTTTCATGTTTGATGCAAGTAGTTCTCACTCTAATAAATCACATGGAATGTAGTCAAGTGTAGTTTGATATATTTAATTTTAAAAGAGTAACATTAATGTCTACAATCTGACCTTATGTTCATCGCCTTTACTAATGCAATGCATATCACCTCCATGTTTGAAATACTTATGTTAGAGCAATCTAAGATGTTGAGACTAGTGTTGTGAGTCATGATTCATAGTGCACTTATATGGTAGTTTAATAGAGATCATTTAGGTATATCACCTCATCAGATTAGTTTAATTTCATGTTTTTTTCTATCTATTTTCATCCAATCAAGCAAGTAGTGTAGGTGATAAGCAATCAAAGATAAATATAGGGAGCTAGTCCTTAAACCTAAAGGTTTACCTCTACTATAGGAAATGATAACTCTAGAATCAAAATAGGTTGAACCTTGTCCCAACTTAATGTGAGTGCACAAGTATTTTATTAATAATTCAAGAAAATCAAGTATATAAGGGTGCCTTTACTCCGTTAACCCTTTTACAATGCAAACATGGATTTATATAGTTTTTACCAATGATCAATAAAAATAACTTGTAGACACCTAAATTGAGGTATTCACAATGACAAAAATTCACCTAAATGTATACACCTAAATTGTGTCAACCCCCCCTTGGGCATAACCCACATCTTATTAATTTAAAATAAACAACTTATTTTAAATTATGACCTCACCCTAACACATCACTTAGAACACCTCATCTAGGACACCTCACCTTGGACACCTCGCCTTGGACCATTTCCCACCATATGACTCATCTTGAGGCTAAGTCATCTCCCTAAGACCTATTCTCACTCCTTTCCAACTGCCTAACTAACCCTCGTGCTTAATAACCCCACCATTTGAATGTTCACCAACAGACTATGCACTTGGCGGATGAAGAATGGGATTCTTAGCCCTTTTACTCATTCTCCACCCACTGACGTCCGTCAACTATTGACCAATGCCAGCGGGATCACCAATGTCAATTTACATAAATTGAGTTCTAACCTCCAAAATGGCTAATCACGAATCCCAAATCAACTTCCTCTTAGACGGACTCTTACTTGGACTCTCGAATCGACTTCTCTCTGGTTTGGCTCTGGCTCTCTCTCTCTCTCTCTCTCTCTCTTCCTCTTAGACTCTAAGACATCAATAGGCATTAGACTTCAACTAACACTCCCTTGGCCATAGAGACTCTACACAAGTCGCTCTAGATTAGACTGAAGCATTGCACGAGGACCTGGACATCAGCCATAATAGCGACAAGTGTTCAACACCTTGGTTCTTCATCTCATCAAAGCTAATTATTTATTTTGCTTTTCATTTCAGTATTTAGAACACATTAGTAATTAGTCAATTTGTTATCTCTAAATACTACCAGACTAGACCTGACCTTCAACCAGACCCAACTTTCTAATTGGAGAGGTTATAAAGCTTTCCTTTTGTCTTGACCCTTTTTGACAACCTATCATCTACCTTTGTCCTTATGTAGACCTTATTTGTCTCCCTGCAACCCTTCATAGACCCAGACTCCTTCCAGACCCCTCTATCGACCACAAACCCATCCAAGGCCATTGCCCTGATCGACATCGACCACTACCCCTACTGAAGCTGGCAGAATAACTGATGTCAGCAACTTTAAAAACTGATGCTAGTAGGACTACCGACATTGGTGACTGTGGCAGACTGACTGAAAATAAATAGGTATGCATTATCTAATTTCCTCTTTGTTAGTCAATTTTCATTTCTTTATTTCTAAGACTTTTACTTATAAACAATGGATTGTCATCCCTTAAGGAAGTCTTTGCACTTTTGGGATTGAGCTTTGCTTGGCAGTCCACCATATCTATCTCTAACATTTTTTTTTTGAGTCTTATTCCCTCTATAGGTGTCTTCCTCCATAGCCAAAGAGGAGCTCCTTCAATCGTCTGGATATGGTGCACAGCTTCATTTAGGTATGTATAAACCCCTGACCATTTATCTTTAGTTTCTTATTTCTTCTAAATATTAAATAGTAAAAAACTTATAGAAACATTCTGGCATGCCTGGTGGGACACCTAAATTGTGTTGACACCTAAATTAGGACATCTTATTTTTGTCTTACAGTTCATCAGAACAACCAACAAGATAAAAATGACCTCATCCCATACTTGAGGCATTTACTCCTATTTTTGTCTTGCAGTTCATCAAGAGCAACCAACAAGACAAAAAGGGGCAAATGTAGACACCTAAATTGTGTCGACACCCCTTGGTCCTAACCCACATCTTATTAATTTAAAAATAAACAACTTATTTTAAATTATGACCTCACCCTGACACATCACCTAGGACACCTCGCCTAGGACACCTTGACTTGGACCATTTCCCACCCTATGACTCACCTTGAGACTAAGTCATCCACATAAGACCTATTCTCACTCCTTTCTAACCACCTAACCAACTCTCGTGCATATTTAGCCCGACCTTTAACAATTCTCCAATGGACTATGCACTTGGTGGATGGAGAATGGGCTTGTTAGCCCTTTTACTCATTCTCCACCCGCTGACATTGGTCAAATGTCAGCTGACACCAGAAGGATCGCTGACGTCAGTTTACTTAAACTGAGTTCTAACCTCTCGCTTGGGCTAATCACGAATCACAAATCCTTTCTCTCTTTGAATCAATCATTTTTGGGACTCTCTCTCACTGGGATCTGGCTCTGTCTCTCTCTCTTCCTCTCAGACTCTAAGACATCAACAGACATCAGACTTCAACTAACGCTCCTTTGGCCATAGAGACTCTACACCAGTCACTCCAAATTAGACTAAAGCATTGCATGGGGACCTAGACATCAGAAATAATAGGTAAAAGCATTTAACACCTTGGTTCTTCATCTCACTAGAGCTAAGTATTTCTTTTGCCCTTTCATTTCAGTGATTTAGAAAGCATTAGTAATTAGTTTCTATATACTATTTTCTAAATACTATCGACCAGACCAGACCTGACTTTTAACCAAACCTGACTTCTTTCGAGGAAGGGCTAAAAAGCCTTCCTCTCACCCTTAACCTTTTTGACAACCTATCATTTACCTTTGCCCTTCTGTGGGCCTTATTCATCTCCCTGTAACCCTACATAGACCCAGACTCCTTTCAGACCCCTCTGTCTACCATAAACCCATCCAAAACCCATCCAAGGCCATTACCCTAACTGACATCGACCATTTACCCCACTGACATTGTCAGTATAACCGACGTCGGAAACACTGACCAACTGACAATGGAAAGACTACCAACGTCGGTGACTGTGGTAGACCGATTGTAAAGAAACAGGTAAGCATTATCTATTTTCCTCTTTGTTAGTCATTTGTCATTCTTTATTTCTAACACTTTTACTTACAAAAAGTGGACTGTCATCTCATAAGGAAGTTTCTACCCTTCTGGGACCAAGCTTTTTCTTGGCACTCCATCATATATCTATCTAACAATCTCTTTGTTTGAGTCTCTTTGTTCTACAGGTGTCATCCTCCATAACGAAAGAGGAGCTCCTTCAATCGTCTGGATATGGTGCGTAACTTGATTCGAGTACGTACAAACCCCTAATGATTAACTTTAGTTTCTTATTTCTTCTAAATATAAAAAGTGAAAAACTTATAGAAACACAACTAATCCTATAACTAACTAAATATAGGAAAACAACCCATAAAGTAATTCTAATTAATAAATATAAAACATTAAAACTACCTAATAATTAAACTAAGTTTATTTTATGGGGGTGTCTTTACTAAAAGATGCATGCCCCATTTACAATAATTATTTATTACCTACCAAAAATATAACCTAATGTTAAGACTTTGGAACAAGTCCTAACAAACCCCCCTATGATCCAAAGTCAGGTCTTTGGACACATACCAAGCATTTTTTTGAATTTTTCAAATTTGACTCTGTCAAGAGGTTTTGTGAAGATATCAGCTATCTGATCAACAGTTGGGCAATATATTGGATTAAGAGTTTTCTTTGCCACCAGCATTCACAGATAATGGTATTTGACATCCATATGTTTTGTTTTGGCATGAAACACTGGATTCTTGGACATCTTGATTGCACTCTTTTATCAATGTATAACTATGTAGGAGCAAACTGCAAAACTTTAAGATCTTCAAGAATACAACGAAGGTAAACAATTTCTCTAGAAGCATCCCATGCTGCAATATACTTTGATTCTACTAATGAATTTGCCACTATATCCAACTTCTTACAACACCAAGCAATGGTAGCTGAACCCATATGCATAGTGTATCTTGTGGTTGACACTCTATCATCCACACATCTACCAAAATCTGCATCACAATATCCAACAAGTTTGAAGTTCTTGTTGTGGCAGTATTCACGGACATATGTTTTTGTTCCTTAAAGTTAATGAAGTAATCATTTTGCTGCATGCCAATGAATTTATCTAGGCTCATGCATAAACCTAGATAAAATTCCAACTGAAAATGAAATATTGGGCCTGGTAATCATCAAGTATATCAAACCTCCCACCAATTGTCTATATGTGGTGCCATCAAAAAAGGCACTGGTATCATCCTTAGACAATTTCAAGTTACTTTCCATGGGAGTGAGGGCAGGTTTGCAATCACTCATGCCAAACCTCTCTAATAACTCAAAAATATACTTAGTTTGTGAAATGAAAATACTATGCTCTTTCTAAGTTACCTCTATGCCTAGATAGTAATGAAGAAGTCCAAGATCTGTCATCTCAAACCCATCTTTTAATTCCTTCTTCACAGACTTGTTATGGTTTTCATCATTACCTGTAATAAACAAGTCATCAACATAGAGAACTAGTATCACCATTTTCCTACCCTACACTCAAAAATAGAGAGTATCATCTAATTCACTGTGATGAAAACCAATGGATTTCAAGTATGAATCCATTTTCTCATACCAAGCCCTGGGTGCCTATTTGAGCCCATACAAAGCTTTTGTCAATTTACACACTTTGTGTTTAGCACCCAACTGTTCAAAACCTTGAGGTTGTTTCATATAGACTTCTTCTTGTAAATCACAATTTAAAAAAGCACTTCTAACATCCAATTAATGTACTTTTCAACCATTTTTTTCTGCTAAGGCAAGTACCATACAAATAGTGTGCCATTTGGCAGTTGGTGCAAATGTTTTCTCATAGTTAATACCTTCTTGTTGCGCATATCCTTTTGCAACAAGTTGTGCCTTATGTTTATCAATGGATCCATCTGATTTATACTTAGTCTTATAAACCCATTTACATCTGATGGGTTTAACATGTGGAGTAGGATAAACTAAAACCCATGTATTATTGTTAAGTATGGAATTATACTCACATTTCATTGCCTATTGCCAAACATGTTCAGTAGATGCCTCCTCAAAAGTGGATGGCTCAGTGGAAGAAGTAGTAACAACCATAGCATAGTTCACCTATTTTCGAGAATTCTTGGGCCTTGTTAAACCAACTTCATCTACTGTCAAGTCAAAAAAAGTAATTTGAGCCCATTTTGGATACTTAGACAAATTATTCAAACCAGGGACTCCATAATTCTCATTATGTGTATTATTCGATGGGGGACTTAGAGAATTTTCAACAATTTCTAAGTCATCAACCTATGAACTTGTAGATGAAGGAGAGGAAAGTGAAGGAATTTGAGTCTCATACCATAACTTTGAAGAGTCATCCCCATTATTGAAACCCTTATCTCTTTTTGTATTTTTCCTCTCTAATCTATCAAGTTGAGAATCAATCTCTGCAGTGTTCATAGTCCCAAACTCATCAAATATTACATCTCGACTCACTATGAATTTTCCTAAATCCTATGCAAGTAAATGAAACCCCTTTTTATCTTCAAAATAACCAAGAAAGATGCATTTTTGACTTCATGGTTCCAACTTAGTTTTATGTTTAATAGGAACCAAAGCAAAACAAACACATCCAAACACTTTCAAGTGTTTAACTTTTGGTTTAAATCCATACCATGCCTCATATGGAGTTTGTCCCAAAAGTGCAACTGTGGGGGACCTATTTCTCAAATATACTGCAGTACCAATGGCTTCGGCCCAAAACTTATCATCAAGCTATTTATAGTGCAACATGGCACGTGTTGTGCCCTCTAAAGTTCTATTCATTTGTTTAGATACTTCATTTTGTTGTGGAGTATAAGCATTACTATATTGTCGATGAATTCCATGTTCTCGACAATAGTCTAAAAATTCATTTGAGGTATACTCACCTCCATTATCTAAATGAAGAGTGGCCAAATGTGAACCTATTTCTTTTTTGACTAAGTGTAACCAATCAACAAACTTAGCAAAAACTTCAGATTTATTTTTCATAAAGAATACCCAAGTCATCTTAGAAAAGTCATCAATAAACAAGACAAAGTATCTACACCCACCAATGGATGACTTTTTCATGTCACATACATCACTATGAACTAATTGTAAACATCTGTTAGCTCCCTAAGATGACTGTTTAGGAAATTTTTCTTGATTTTGTTTGCCCAAAACACATGACTCACAAAGAATACTATCTTTGTGAAAAGTGGGCAACCCATTCACCATACCATATCTCTACAAATCCACTAAAAAGTGGATATTCAAATTTCCATAGCGCAGATGCCATAACCTCTGTGTAGACATAGTACCTGCACTTATGTCAATAAATGCCACAAGTTCTATATTGGGAGGAAGCACCTTACAATGCAATCTAACCAAGTTTTCATCTTCATATCCTGTATACATTGTTTTATAATTATCCTTCACTGAATTGATGTAAATGAGCCCATTTTTAAGCATAATTTGATAACCTTTCTTTTGAATAGTTACTAAAGAAAGTAAGTGTTTCTTCAATGTGGGAACATACCAAACATCCTCCAAGTATTTTATAGACCCATTAGGAAGAAGAATCTGAATAGATCCAAGTCCTAGTGGTGTATGCATAGACTTATTTGCTAAGGAAACTAGAGAGAGAGAAGCTTCCTTATAAGACCAAAATAGATCTCTCCTAAATGTCATGTGTTTGGTTGCTCTTGTGTCTAAAACCCATACATCTGTGAGCTCATCTCTAGCCTCATACTCAATATAATCAATGTGCCCCAAAGTAGTGAATGCAAATTCATGGGCAACATTACTAGATTCATCATAGTCATGATCAGCATACTAAGAAGAGTTAGTCTTAGTCACTTTTTGTGGCCTCTACATTTTATCAAAAAGAATCCTACACTGTGAGGCAATGTGACCAAATTTTTCACATCTATGACATTGAATGTCTGATCTACCTCGACCTCTGCCCCTATATGAATTGTGACCATGTCCTCAATCACTTGTTTCATTTGAATGTCATTGATTAGATTGTTGATTATTTGAATGATCGCTACCTCTATTTTGATATTTGCCTCCTCTATAACCTTAACCCCCTCTAAAACTATTTCCTCTATTGTTTTGATGCCCAGATGAAGATGAACTAGGCTTTGACTCTAAAACATGGGCTTCTTCAATTTTCTTGGATTTCTTGGGTAGAGAGAAGTTATGTTGGATGAGAAACTTATCTAACTTATCAAAGGTGATGCCTATGATCTTGTCAGACACATGCAACATTTCAACAAAATTCCTATATGACCCTAGTAGTCCTTTCAAAGTAGTAGTAACTATGAGGTCATCATCTAGTTTTCCAAAACTATCCTTAGTGTACTTAGTAGTGATATTTTTCAACTTAGACATATATTCTCCCATATCCCCATCTTCATCTAATGACAAAGTAAACAACTGCATATGAATATCTATCTTCTTATGCTTAGGTTTCTTATCATACAAATCTGATAATGTTTTCCATGCAGTGTAACTATGAGGATAATTTTCAATATGAACATATGTATCACGAGTATAACAAAATTTAATGAGAGCTAAGGCCTTAGAATCATGCAAATTGAAACTATCTAATTTAGCCAGCTCTGTTGGCAATGTGGGATTTTCATTCTTAACAATATCCCATAATTCATTAAACACTAGTGAAGCCTCCATCAATCATTTCCAATCTAAAATCAAATTTTGAATTTTTGGCATTTTGAAATGAAAGCAAGTGTAGTAGAGAAACGTGCAAAAAAATGCAAAAGAAATGAAACAAATATCACACTCACTGCACAAAACACTACTTCTACGGGGTTTTGTAGTTAACCTCTACGTAGAGCGTAAAAGAAAAATAAGTATTTTTGATGGATTTTGTTCTTAACCACACTAAAAATCAATTATTACACCCTTATTTCACTAAATTACAACCTTATTTCACCAATTACACCCTTATCTCACCACAACAATGCAAAAGAAATATGATTAAATTTTGCCCCTTTTTCAAAAATTTAAATAACACAATACAATAAGTATGTGTTTTACAATATTCTAATTTAAAAAAGAGAATATTTATTTTTCAAAAAAGCATATTCCAAAGCAAAAATAAATTTCTCCAAAATGAAGGGATTTGAACCCTTGACCTCCTCCTTTGCAAGCTTCTAACAAAATAAGCTTAACCAATTGCTCTAAGAGCATTTGCAAAACATTACACTCAAAAATTTCTACTTATTCTAGATTTTGTGTATGAGGGAAAATTTAAAAAAAAATTACATATGAGTAAATAAATTCAATTTTTTCCTTTTTTACAGCCTCTCCTTCAATCTTCTCTTGTGGGACCCAGTCACATCAAATATAATGAAAATCAAACTTTAGAAATATAAAAAATAAATTGCTAAGTTTTATACTACACCATTCTTGCCTGGGACACCATGGCTGTTGCTGGAGATTTTATTTTCACCTATTTTCTCTCTCATAGGCCATACAAATCTGTACAAGCATGCTAAAACATATTTTAACTGAGGTCTGGTAGATTTTTAAAGTATGTTTTGCAGGGAATGGTTTCAAAATGAAGCCTGGGTGTTGGAAGGCCATACAATAGGCCGTACAAGTGCAAAAAAATTCTAGATTTTCAATTTGAATGTAAACATAGGGGTTCAATACCATTTGCAGATGTTTTAGCTATTAAGAGGCCTGAGAATGAATGGAAATACCAAAGGCAGCCATGAATAAACATTACAGAGGTTTTTCTCAAATAATAAGGCTGTACAAATCTGGTTTTGGTCCAAAAAATGAATTTAATAACATTAAATGCTAAAAATTCATTTTTTATACCAAATGAGGAGGTTTAACATAGGAAAATGGAGTATGAATGATAAAAAAAGACCAGACTGTGGTATATGGAAAATACAGGTTAAAATGTGAATAATATTTGAAAAATTAAAATAATTTAATAATTTTTCAAACATTTAAACCAATAAAAAAATTTCATTTTATATGGCATACCTTATTTCATGACAAAAGATATCACGTGAATTGATTTTTCACCTTGCTCCTTCAAATTCACCAAGCTTCCAAAATAACCATGCTCTGATACCACTGATAACTCCAGAATCAAAATAGGTTAAACCTTGTCCCCGCTTAGTGTGAGTGCACAAGTATTTTATTAATAATTCAAAAAAATCAAGTACATAAGGGCGCCTTTACTCCATTAACCCTTTTATAATGCAAACATGGATTTATATAGTTTTTACCAATGATCGGTAAAAACAACTAATCCTATAACCAACTAAATATGGGAAAATAACCCGTAAAGTAATTCTAATTAATAAATATAAAACATTAAAACTACCTAATAATTAAACTAAGTTTATTTTATGGGGGTGTCTTTACTAAAAGATGCATGCCCCATTTACAATAATTATTTATTACCTACCAAAAATCTAACCTAACATTAAGACTTTGGAACAAGTTCTAATAGGCAACCCATAGGCCTAGAGGTATTCCAAAGTTTCACTAAATCTTGAGTAGGATTCAACAACAATCTATAGGGTACAAGATTGAGTGACAAAAATATGCTAATATGTAATTAAGGAAGAATACTGAGCTAAATTATTTGATCTAGTAACCTGTAACTGGCAAAGACATGCATAGATAGAAAAAAGTCATTTTAAAGTGACCATGTGCTAAACTTGCACACAAAAAATTAGAACTATATCGAATGGTTTGATACAATATTACAAATGAAAAAATATGATATGATGACAAAAATGATGGCATGAAATAAAACTTGCAAGGGTTAGATTCATGATGGGTTTTATAGAATGCATGCAAAGGGAAATATAATTGATCTATAAATCAATCCTAGCTTGAAGAAGATAAAACCTACTTATACTTATAATTTTTGATACATTAGATATTCAAGGTCATGTTCAAGATGGATCCACTAGACCTAGCCAAGGGATATCTTATCACAATAATATCAATAGGGAGGGTTTCAAAGCCTTTAATCAAGTAAAACTATGCAATAAACCTAAGTATGTCCTATTGTTTCCTATTCATAAAGTATAAATGACAAAAGAAAAATTAAACATGTAATCTAGTTCTCACTAAATCTTGTGGCATAAGGTGGGCTAATAAACATGAAAATTAAACATGCATAGAAGACATATACTCACATCAATGTATACAAAATTTTAATGCATGTGAGAGAAGTACAAATGTAAATCTATCTACTCTTACAAAGGAGGAATGGAGTTAGGAATACTTACCTTTGAAGATAAACCCATTGAGCCTTAATCTCTCCCTTAGCCAAGGTGTTTTTCAAGAGGTTATACAAAAGACAACCCATGTATCCAAAAGACTTATCCACAAGACAAGATCTGATCTACAAAGAAATTATGAAACCCTAAGTTATACTCATCAAGGAGAATGGTGGATAAGCAACTGCACAATATAATACTCTTCTTATTCTCTTCTCTCTTGAATTTGGGGAAAGACATGTGTATATATAGTTAAATCTAACCATAAACCTTTTTGAAAGTTTAGATAATAGTGTCAGCCTAATCAACTTTGTATCGTTATTGAAAAAATAAATCAGGTCTTGGTGTAGGTTGGCTAGGGGCTGACTAAGACCCTAAATAAGTTTTATAAATTAGAGTATAGGGTCATTGGGGTTGATAGTGTATTATAAAAATTCAAAAACTATTTTAGGCTAGGGAAGGTTAATGAAAGCAAAAAATTACTAGAGGAGGGTATAAAAGAGGATACAAATCTTAGGAAAATGTTTTTAGGAGATGGTTGTATAGATAACAAGTGGTAGTATAGGGAAAATAATCTTGTCAATCACCAATGGTTTGCCCACCCCTTTCTTAGTGTACCCATTAAAGCTTTCACTTAGAGAAATTGAGACTCGATGTGTTCCTTCAAGAGAGAAAGCATCAGTAATTGATAAAAGCTAAAAATATTATGTGTATGCACATTCATTATATGGACATTAAAATTACCTTATTAAATGGAAATATACAAGAAGATGTCTACACTACTAAACCAAAAGGTAATGTCATACTAGGGTAAGATCAAAAGTTGTGCAAATTCATAAAATCTATTTATGGTCTCAAACAAGCTCATAGAGCCTAGTATATAAAAATTTATGATCATGTTGTGAAGCAAGGATTTTAGAGGAATCCATATGATCCCGATATCTACCTCAAAAATAAAGGGGGGATTATTATTATTTTTTATGTTTATGATCTAATCATCACTGGTAGATAAGTGAAGATTATTGATACAACATATAAATATCTCAAGTGATCATTTAACATGATAGATCTAAGGTTACTTCACTACTATCTTGAATTGGAAGTATGGTAAAAATATCACTGAATATTCATGTCTCAAATAAAGTATCCTCAGAGATTGCTCAAGAGGTTTCAGATGATGGATTGAAAACTAATGGCTATGCCTATGGATACAAAGATTTAGCTATCTCACTTAGATATATAACCACCATTAGATGCCACTCTTTATTTCCAATTGATTGGGAGTCTCATCTACCTCACATACACTAGGCCAAATATTAGATATGTTATCAACTATATTTCATGATTCATGTAGGAGCCAAAGTTAATCCACTAGAAAGTAGCTAAAAAGGGATTATGATATATTCAAGGAATAATGGATTATATCTTATCATAAAATAATGATGATAAGTTATTCTTGATAGGATACATGAACACAGATCATGCAAGTTTAATTGATGACATAAAATCCACTTTTGGGTTTGTATTCTTTTTGGGATCTAGTATGATCTCATCAGGGAGTAAGAAGTATAACTTTGTTTCTCATTCTTCTACTAAGGTAGAATATTTCACTACAAGAAGATATATCTATGAGTAAATATGGAAATGTCATATACTAGCAGGATTAGGAGTTCTATAGAGTTAGCCAAAAAGTTTGAACAATAATAATTAGGGTGTTCTTAAACTTATTCACAATCTAGTTTTTAATTAACACACTAAGCACATTTAATTTTAGTCTGTTTAATACATGAACATGTTCAACAACACAATATATATCTCTGTTATTACCCCACTCAAAATCAATGTGCATATGTCTTCACAAAACCACTTTCACATGATAAATTTGAGGCATTCAAAAGTTCTCTCTTGTACTCTCTAAGCTATGATAAATTAAGCGGGGGGGATGTTATAAAAAATTTACCATAGTATATTTGTTATGGAAAATAGAGTTTGTTAATCTATATAATAACTCTTATAGTTTTTGTTGACCCAATTTTGCCCCTCTGGTAAAATTTTGGTCACCCTCTTCAATCGCTATGAAAGGCTAGTCAATTTCGGGTTGCAAGGTCCATCTTCAAGGTTTGACAGTCTTGTTTAAAGCATTGGCTCAGCCTAATTCATCAGCTAGCAAGTTCAGTGAGTTCAATTTCAAGACACGGTTCTTCAGCGGTCTAGTTCGTCCAAGGCCTTATTCGAATTCATGTTTAACACTTTGTGGATTCCAAGGTTCAATTCATTTTAGTTCAAAGTCCAAATTTCAAATGAGTTCAACATTTTTTTTAACCAAGCTCCGAATTTCTTTAGGCACAGTTTAAAATAAAAGCCCATAGCTTAGACACAAAGGGCTAAGTCATGTTAAAAGAAAAACAATGTAAGAAACTCATGTGTTTACAAATGGAAAGAGTTGGGTTTAAAGCAAAAGCCTATGGGAAAGAACATAAGGCTAAATGTGGATGAATTTCCACAGACTTTTGTCTATGAGAAAACATCCATAGACAAGTCCACGGGTTACACACCAAACAAGCCCGATGGAAATTCAAAACTCTATGGAAAAACAAAGCCCATCAAGCAGTCCATGGTAGTCAGCGGCAAAGTTACTACGCACGACAGTCCACGACAGTTGATGGTGATTTCATTGCACATGGCAGTCCACAGTAGTTGATGGTGATTTCACCATGCACGGCAGCCAACATAGCAGTCAACAGTGATTTCACTACGCACGGTAGCTAACATAGTAGTCAATGGTGATTTCACCATGCACGATAGTCCATGGCATTAAGCGGTAGAATTGCCATGAATAGCATTGAGCACGGGGAAAGCCTGCCACTGCTCAGAAAAAGCCCATGGGAGCACAAGCAATAGCAAGACATGAAGGGGTTAGGTAGTCTACGTGATTGCCAATGGACCTGACAAAACACCAGACCAGTCATGGCCAATATCCAAGCTCACCAACAGTCAAGTAGGCCGTAGACCAGCCCAAGCAAGCTATGAAGGGATTCTAGCAGGTAGGTCATGTGGAAAAATGAAGTCGAGTTGGGTGCATACAACAAGAAATGTCCACCCAAAAAGAAATGTCTGCCCAATGGGAATAATAGTCCTCAGCGGCAAAATGACTATGAACAACAATCAACAGTAAAACTACCATGCACAACAGTCTGCAAGACTTTCAAAACCCGACAAGACATTAAAGGCAAGCTGTAGAGTAGATAGGACAAAATGGGAAAAGGACAAAACAACAAGCATGGTCCCAACAATTTTTTGATGTCATCTACAGTGTTTTTCCCTTTCCCAATGAAGACTCAAGCAGCCACTTGCAAGCAAAATGCCAATGACACTCCTCTTGGCTTTTCCATATAAATTGGCAGACTTGGTCATTTTAAAAACATCTTCTCCATTTTTGTAAAGAGTGCAGCTCTGCAAATTTTCCACCTAAATCAATAAAATATAGTTTTTGCCTCCATCTTGGATAGATTTTCTGTGTATGTCATGAGTATTATGTGTTTAGTCATTATCTTCAATGCTTTCACAAGTTAATGCCAACAAACTAGCCATCTATAAGGTCTAGTTCATAGTTCATAGGAGAAGAGTTCTTTTGAGAAGTAAGACAAAGGAAGTCACTTACAATGTGTGTAGTACAACACCTTGGTGAGTCTCTATCTCTATTTTTCTGAGGACCTTTCCCTGTCTTTCCTTGTAAACCAGTTTCTTTGCCAACCCTGAAGTGCATGTCATATTGTTTGGTCTGATTTTGAGTGTGGATGTGGGAGGGTCAAACCTTTATTTTGGTGTATCACCTCTTTAGAGTAGGCTATTTGTTTTCCTGTATTTTCTTCTCCCTTTTCATCCCCCTAGTATATCTATATATCTATATTTTGCACTACCTGAAACAAACAAGATACATTAAAGGGAACTAGCCCATTCCTAGAGACTCTCCTCTCCTGCTTCACCATCCCACAGGCGAGAGAGGAGTTTCTATGTTGTAGGGAGAGGGCAGGAACCTATTTTCCTGCCACCGAGTGCACTTTCCAGCGTCAACAGTTCTGGCACGCCCGGTGGGATGGTAATTTTATCAATTTCCAACACAATAGTATTTCAGGATTGATGCAGGTCCTACTACAGTCATCTCAAAGATTTCCAGCATCTGGCGACTCCACTAGTAAGAGCTTAGTTCTTTATTTTAAGACCAGTCATTAAACTTCTATGCTAAAGGTTACCACAAGGTCAGCTTCAAGAGGGGTCCCTTTTGAATTCATTGAGCTACCTTTAAACTCTACTAAAAGGCTCAGGTTTGAGATAACTTGCCCTTATCCATTACTAAATCCTCCTAGACTTGTTGCTAGGAACACAAACCCAGCTCAATCGTAGTTACAACCCATTCCAGTCATGGCATTGCCTTTTGCAGCTTTTTGTGGTGAGAGCCCCTTAAACCTCCCACGCTATGATCTGATTCCAAGAATAGATCTAAAAAATGTGCCTTCTTTTGATGGAGTGGGGCCAATTATAGTTGTTGAGAATATCAAGAATATTGCCAACCTTTGCAATATTCACAATATAACAGAGGAAAATATTGCCATCAGATTATTGGCACTGTCCCTTAAAGGCAAAGCTCTTGACTGGTACGACACCTTACCTGTGAATTCAATACATTCCTGGAATGAATTGGGCACTCAGTTGACAGATCATTTTGGGGAAAAGAGTGATGGTCTCTTGCTTGCTAAGCAACTGACGACTATAAAGAGAGCTCTGCGTGAGTACATGCAAGACTTCAACATGCGGTTTCAAAAGACTTGGGATAGAATTCCCATCCTGATAAGACTGACTCCTAGCTACGCTTTCTTGTACTATTTAAATGCATTAAATAGTGATATTGTTGTGATGATCCAATCTATGGGAGGACATATACTGCCAATTGCTTACGACATTGCCATAGTAGCTAAAAATTGCTTGGTTCAATCTGGAAAAATTGCGCCTAAGCCCCACATGCCACTTTTCCCAGAGATGCTACCCCCTATTCAAACGATTGCACCCACATTAGCGCCTATGCCTAGCATTAAGAAGCCAGCTGCTGTTCCGTCAAATGAACTACATAAAGTTAAAATCCTATTACAAAACATGTCAAATGAACTTGTAGCTCTTAAAAGGCAACAAGCTCAAAATAACAAGCCAAATTCAGGTTATCAACATTATGGTCAAACACCTAGGAAACCTTTTCAAGGCTATAATCAAGGACAAGGTCAGCTCACTCAGACCAGGCCTTTTCAAAATTATAACTTAGGCCCCTCTTCATCATCTAAAGCCATGGTGCTTACTTAGAATAACCTTGTACAGGAATAGCCTAGCTGTTTGACCATGGGACATGGTCAAGAGCAAGCTGTCCATACGAATGACATGATGAATTTTTTTAGAATTCAAAAAACTAGGCTACTGATCATTCCCAATTTTTTGAGTTTCTAGCTCAGCCCAGCACGAGTAACAATCAAACTCAACTGGATTCTACCTTGATAAATCATGAAGAGGGCAAGCTCTATGAAATTAATCATGGGGGCGATGTAGACAATCAGGTTGATTGCGTTGCAGCCAACATGAGATTTAAAAGAAGAGTAGTTAGAGAAGTGTAGGCTTCCCCTCAGGGAGCAACAAATCATCCATCACACCCATTTCAAAGGGCCCCAATTTCTAGACAACCATCTGCACCTCCAGCTCCTCAGTCTACAGCTCCAGCCGGGATCAGCCCAAAGGAAAGCACAAAGAGAATCAGCCCCCAAGTTAATATAGTTGATCAAATGAAGAAATTGCATCTGAGCATTTCTCTATGGGATTCATTGTCTCTTCCAGGACAAAAGGAGGTATTGAAGAAATAATTGCATGAGCTAGATTGAGAGACCATCCCAGTAGACACTAATAACATCCTAATGACGAATGGTAGCCTTCTGCTTCAAGTCAGGTAAAGAAAGAAGAAAGGACTCCCCACTTTTATGTATCTTTGATCACAGGGGATTTCTTAGTACACAATTACATAATCGATAGCGGGGCCAACACTTTAGTGATGCCCAAGTGCATTGCTGATAAGATGGGATTAAAGTATGAAGTAATGAACAAAGGAGTCTTGTAACTAGATGGGATGCCTGCAAAGACAGTCGGGATCTTGAAAGGATTGAGTTTAACATTATATGCCTACCCAACATTCTCAATTCCCCATGATATAGTGGTAGCGGACATTCTTCCATATTTCACAATCTATTTGTCTAGGGACTTTACGTCCAAAATAGGTGGGTATCTAGCAGCGAATTGGTCATATCTAGTTTTCAGAACCAAGTATGGGACCAAAGTAAAAATTGAATCTGAGCCACTCTACAAGGACCACCTAGAGCCCTATTCACCCAAGACAACGAATGTCAGTTACACTATCATCGATCCAGAAGAGTCTCAAACAAACCAATCTTCATCTTCTGCTCTTGAAGGAGTCGTAGATCTACTCTTGGGTGAGTGGGGAAGCAATCATTTTGAGCATGATCCTTATAAGTTTATTCAGGAAGCAGACCTTGGCGTCTATTACTACATGAAGAATGTGCCATCATGCCCAATATAATGAAGAAAAACAAAGAAGACCTTGGCCTATGGTAGCTATACTTCGACGGTTCCAGAAGTAAACTAGGCGCTGGTGGTGGGCAATGTTAGTTTCCCCTTTTAAAGAAAGGTACTTTTTAGCTTTCCATTTCTAGTTCTCTTGCACATGTAATGTTGTAGAATATGAGTCTTTGATTCATGGACTTGAGTGGGCAAGAAAGAGAGGGATCATGAAGTTGTAAATCCTGGGGGATAGTGAATTAATTGTGAACCAAATAAGAGGCCTAAACTTGACCAAAAACTTCTTGTTGAGGTCTTACAAGCACAGAGTCTAGGACTTGATGGAGGATTTCCTTGCTCTTAACATTACTTTGATTCCCAGGGAACAAAATAAGTAGGCTGATAGGCTGGCAGCTGTTGGTGCCCAATTTGATGTTTCAAAAGAAATAAGCAGGGATCGTGGTTTGCGCCATTTAAGAGTGGTGGTTTGGCCTTCAATTCTAGACAATATTACAAATTGGTAGGTCTTTGAAAGTGACCAACAGATAGCTCTCTTCCTGTAGGAGAATATGAGTTTGCAGTCCACAATCAAGTAAAATTACAGCAGCAATACGGAAATCAGATTGTTCAATTGAAGAACAATAAACTCCCTAAAGGTTTGGTCACGCTTGAGAGTATTTTCAACGGAGATGACCAACTAAGAGATGAAAAAGCATGCATCACTACCAGAGAGGAGAATTATGAAAAAGTTGAAATATTCAAGGATAAGTTACTAGCACTTGGTAAGGTCTGCACATTTCAAGAAAGGCAAGCTTTCATTTTGCTATGTTAGGAGTTTGCTGATGTCTTTCCCTGGAATTATAGCGACTTGAAAGGCTTTGATCCAAGACTCACCCATCACACCATTAAATTAGAGGAAGGTGTAAAACTAGTCACACAAAAATAGAGGCCTGTTAATCTGATGATCGAACTCCTTATGCAGAAAGAATTGGTCAAGTTGATTGAGTCTGGCATTATATTTTTGATCAAACATTCCTCATGGTTGGCCAATTTGGTTCTAGTTACAAAGAAAAATGGGGAGATCAGGTTGTGCATTGACTTTAGAGTCCTTAATAAAGTCTCTTTAAAGGATCATTATCCCCTCTCGAACATGGAGTAGATCCTCCAAAAGGTAATTGGTTCTGAACGTTTCTCCCTCCTGGATGGTTATTCAAGATATAATCAGATTCTGGTATGAGGCTGTGACTAATACAAAATAGCCTTCACCACTAAATGGGGAACGCTCGCCTACCAAAAAATGCCTTTTAGGATATCCAATGCTGGTGCTACCTTCCAACGAGCCATGGACATGGCTTTCAGTGGTTTGATAAATAAGAACATGCTGGTGTATTTTGATGATATAACGGTTTTCTCCAAGGAGGCATTCCAGCACATGGAACACCTTAGGCAAATTTTTGAGAGGTGCAGGGAATTTGGCATCTCTCTAAATCCAAAGAAATGTGTATTTGCTATTCATGAGGGTAAAATTCTTAGCCACATTATGTCTAAGGAAGGTTTGTCTATTGACCCCGAGAGAGTCCGCTCCATCCTGTAGATGTCCCTACCAAAGCACAAGAAAAGCCTACAGAGTTTCTTTTGCTGGATAAATTTCATTTGGAGGTTCATTCTGAATTTTGATGAGATAGTTAAACCCCTAACCTCTATGCTGAGGAAGGGTGAAGAATTCAAATGGACAATGCCAAGAAAAGACAACTTTGAAGCCACCAAGCAGGCTTTGACCTAGTCTCCCACTCTAATCAGCCTTGACTTCAATAAAGACCTCAATCTCTATACCTTCGGCAATGGAGAAGTGATATCTATTATGCTTACTCAAGCAAATAGTGATGACCTTGAGCAACCACTAGCCTTCTTCAGTCAAGGGTTAGAGGACTTCAAAATTAGGTACACCTATGTAGAGAAGCAAGTCTTGGTAGTAGTGCACATCCTAAAGAAATTTAGATATATGTTGTCAAACAGCAGGATCCATCTCATGGTTCCACATCCTAGCATCAAGGATTTCTTGACCAATCGAGACTTAAATGAGAAAAGAGTGGGATGGATCACCAAAGCGATGGAGTATGACATAGACATCAAAAATGCCAAGTTGGTGAGAGGAAGGGGCCTGTGTGAACAACTAGCTGTAGATTTGAGGCAAAAGGATGAAGATAACTTGTTGATCCATGATGCAGCCACTGTAGAAGAACTAGCTATCATAAGAGATTAGACGTTGGACATGAGGCACTTCCTTCTTACGAGCGAATGTCCATAGGGTCTCGATAGGGCTAGAAGAAGGTATTTTAAACTTCAGTCCCTTCCTTATGTTTTGATTGATGGAGTATTATTTAGGAAGGACCTCTCTGGGGTTCTCCTAAGATGTATTGACCCCAGTCTGGCTGACAAGGTATTGGCTGAGTTTCACGATGGGCCAGCAGGCGGCCATTTCCCCCCTAAGACCATGGTAGCAAAAATAATGAGAGCTGGCTATTTTTGGCCCACTCTTTTTAAGGATAACCATGCCTGGGTAAGGAAGTGTGCACTTTTTGATGGAAAACAGTGATTGGATGCCATGCCCCTACAACCCATTCAAGTTGAACAACCATTCATGCAGTGGGGCATGGATTTTGTAGGGATGATCAATCCTCCCTCCAGTCCCAGACACAAATGGGTCCTGACTACTATGGATTATTTCACCAGGTGGGTGGAAGCCATTTCTTTGAAGGAAGTGAATGGAAGCACAGTCCTGGATTTATATGAGGACTTAGTGACAAGTTTTGGGGTCTCAACCACTATAATCTCAGATAATGCCTTGGCTTTCCTGGGAACCAAAACTAGTGAATGGGCGCTAAGGTATGGTATATACCTCAGCACTTCATCAAATTACTACTTGCAGGGGAATGGGCTGGCTGAGTCCACTAACAAAAATATGATAAGGATTATAAAGAAGACCATGGAAGAAAATCAAAAAACTTGGCATGCCAAGTTGAAGACAGCTCTATGGGCCGATCGAATCACTCTAAAGAGAGCAATCAAAAATTCCCCATATATGCTCGTATATGGAAGGGAAGCTAGGCTTCCCATCTCACTTGAACTGCTAGCATTAGATCTCACCCATCAGCTATAGTTAGAAAAGGAAACATCATGGAGGTCAGATTATGCAAACTAATGGAGCTCCACGAGGTAAGGAATCAGGCCATGGTCTCTATGATCAGTCGCTAATAGCAAGTGAAAAGACATTTCAACAAGAAATCTTCGTCAAAATTTTTTGCTGAAGGAGACATTGTCTTAAAATGGGACAAAGATAGAGCTAAGCCCAAAAAACATGCAAAATTTGATGCCCTCTGGAGCGGTCCTTATGTGATTACTCAGTGCAAGCAGCATAATGCATTCTAGCTCTCCAGGTTGGATGGCAAAAAATTGTGTATCCTAGTTAACGGGATACATCTGAAGCATTGCCACTAATTTTTGGTTTGGATGTACATAGTTTTCCTTATTTTCCCTAAGTGCAGTTTACACAGTTAGTTGTTTTTAGTCTTGTGTGTTTCCCTTTGCGTATGGGGGTAAACTTTGTGTATTTGATCCTAGAATATTTTAGGCTATTATTAATTCTTTTCAAGCTGCATCTGACTCCGTACCCAATGGATATGCAAGACAACTGGGTTCTAAGCATAGTAGGCACGCTTACCCTGTGAGTCGCCAATTTGTTGACCCAATTTTGCCCCTCTGGTAAAATTTTGGTCACCCTTTTCAATCACTATGAAAGGCCAATCAATTTTGGGTTGCAAGGTCCATCTTCAGGGTTTGATTGTCTCATTTAAAGCATTGGCTTAGCCTAATTCATCAGCTGGCGAGTTCAGTGAGTTCAATTTCAACACAGTTCTTTAGCGGTCTAGTTCATCCATGGCCTTGTTTGAATTCGTGTTTAACGCTTTGTGGAGTCCAAGGTTCAATTCATTTTGGTTCAAAGTCCAAATTTCAAATGAGTTCAACATTTTTTAGCCAAGCCCCAAATTTCTTCAGGCATAAATTAAAACAAAAGCCCACAGCTTATACACAAAGGGCCGAGTCACGTTAAAAGAAAAATAACGTAAGAAACTCAGGTGTTTACAAATGAAAAGAGTCAGGTTTAAAGCAAAAGCCCACGGGAAAGAACATAAGGCTAAACATGGATGAATTTCTATAGACTTTTGTCTGTGAGAAAACATCCACAGACAAGTCCACAGGTTACACACCAAACAGGCCCAATGGAAATTCAAAACTCTATGGAAAAACAAAGCCCATCAGGCAGTCCATGATAGTCACTGGTGAAGTTTCCATGGATGGCAATCCATGGCAGTCGGCAGTGATTTCACCATGCACGGCAGTCCATAGCAATCAGCGGTGATTTCACTGTGCACAGCAGCCAACATAGCAGTCAGTGCTGATTTCACCACCCACGATAACCAACACAGCAGTTAGCGGTGATTTCATCGGGCACGACAATCCATAGCATTGAGCGATAGAATTTCTGTGAATAGCATTGAGCATGGGGAAAGCCTACCATGGCTCAGAAAAAGCCCGTGGGAGCACAAGCAACAACAGGCCATGAAGGGGTTAGGCAGTCTACGTGATTGCCAATGGACCTAATGAAACACCAGATCAGTCATGGCTAATATCCAAGCTCACCAATAGTCAAGCAGGCTACAGACCAGCGCAGGCAAGCCGTGAATGGATTCTAGCAGGTAGGCCGCATGGAAAAAGGGAGTCGAGTCAGGTGCATACAATAAGAAATGCCTGCCCAACAAGAAATGTCTACCCAATGGGAACAACAGTCCTTAGTGGCAAAATGACTGCAAACAACAGTCAGTGGTAAAACTACCATGCACAATGAGTCTGCAGGACTTTCAAAACTTGACAAGACATTAAAGGCAAGCCATAGAGCAGATAGGACAAAATGGGAAAAGGACAAAATAACAAGCATGGTCCCAGCAGTTTTTTGATGTCATCTATAGTGTTTTTCCCTTTCCCAATGAAGACTCAAGCAGCCACTTGCAAGCAAAATGCCAATGAGACTCCTCTTGGCTTTTCCATATAAATTGGTGGACTTGGTCATTTTAAAAATATCTTCTCCATTTTTGTAAAGAGCACAGCTCTGCAAATTTTCCACCTGAATCAATAAAATATAGTTTTTGCCTCCATCTTGAATAGATTTTTTGTGTATGTCATGAGTATTATTTGTGTTTAGTCATTATCTTCGATGCTTTCACAGGTTAATGCCAACAGACCAACCATCTATAAGGTTCTAGTTCATAGTTCACAGGAGAAGAGTTCTTTTGAGAAGTAAGACAAAGGAAGTCACAGTGTGTGTAGTACAACACCTTGGTGAGTCTCTCTCTATTTTTTTGAGGACCTTTCCCTGTCTTTCCTTGTAAACTGGTTTCTTTGCCAACCTTGAAGTGCATGTCATATTGTTTGGTCTAATTTTGAGTGTGGATGTGGGAGGGTCAAACCTTTATTTTGGTGTATCACCTCTTTAGAGTAGGCTGTTTGTTTTCTTGTATTTTCTTCTCCATTTTCATCCCCCCCAGTATATCTATATATCTAGATTTTGCATTGCTTGAAACAAATAAGATACATTAAAGGGAACTAGCACATACCTAGAGACTCTCTTCTCCTGCTTCGCCATCCCACAGGCGAGAGAGGAGTTTCCATGTTGCGGGGAGAGGGCAAGAAGCTATTTTCCTGCCACTGGGTGCACTTTTCAGCATCAACAATTTTTTTTAGTTTGTTAGCTATTAAAATAAATTAGTCAAATAAAAATATTATGGTCCTATTTTGTAATTATAATATTATGGATTATTATTTGGTTATATGCTCATCCTATTTAGTAGGACTATTATGAGCATATTTAGGCTTATTTATACGACTATGTAATCTGAGTTCTGTAAGCTCAATAAATCATATCATATTTATACAAATTACTCTATTGATGTCACCTCTAGGTTAGTGAGATGATGACATATGGATGGATTTCAGTGATCCTCTTACTTGGGATATTCCATATGAAGAACACTACTAACATCACCTTTAGGTTAGTATGATGATGACTTATGGATGGATATAAATATTCTTCTTGCAAGGTATTTTATACATAAAATATTATTGATTCCACCTCCAAGTTAACATGATGATAACATGTGGATGGTTCTTGATGATCCACTTGTTGGGTGACATATTTTTTTCTTAGGATTCATATGAGTGGAATGATGCCATGTAGAAATAGTAAATCAGATCTGAGATGTTCCATAAAATGTTTAAGTATGAAATGACCTAGTTAATACATAACATAGGAAAATAACCAACTAAAATCATAACATGCCAACCCAGTTAGCCATTCAAAACACAAATTGAACATGTTCATAAACACAATTCTAAATAAAAATCAAAGGATAAAAGTAAATTGCATAATATGGCTTATACATAGCTTCGATTATCTTAAAACTTTAAAAGATACTACAAATTAAAAGTAGATTCTTGTTAATCACATTGAGAAAATAATTTAAATCAAGAGGAGAATATAAATTTATCCTAGCATTAGATAAATTCTTTAATCTTGCACTTTTCAAAATCTTATCATAGATTTCTATTTCACAAGACCTTGAATATATATATTTGATCAAAAGTGGGTCCCTATTTGAGTTTTGAAATGGGGTGTGTGTGTGTGTGTGAGAGAGAGAGAGAGAAAGAGAGAGAGAGTTTTGAAAAATAGTGACTTAGAAGGGAAAATACTATTAAGAATTTGAGAACTAAAGCTATGTAATGGTTTAGTTCTTGCTTCTTACATATGGACTATATCAAGTAGTCTATATGATATTATTTCATATTATATCTTATACTTTTACATGAATTGATACATTGGTATTTTGAGGGTAATAGGGAAGCTTGGATGTTACCCATATACTAATAAAAAATGTGAAGCCTTGAGATCTTACTTATTTCTAATTTGGTCTACCCATAGTGTATACTTCAATAAGAGATGCCATTCTCTTGGTTTATCTTGGGTTGATTTATTGATAACATATATCAGATTCTTATTGGTAGATTCATCCACTCCATTCCTCTATAGGTAGTAGTTTGAATAGAACTTGATGGTGATTTTATTGTTGTAAGCTCACTCAGTAAATTCAACAGATTATAAATTTGAACCTTTGTCATAAACCAAAGAAATTGGGGTACCAAACTTGGTTAGTATGTTATCTTTCATAAATTTTATGGCATCTAGTGCTATGGAGTTATTTATTGCTTTAACTTCTATCCACCTAGTGAAGTAGTCAATAGTGTAATATTTTCCCAAGAATGGACATCCAAGATTGATGATAAGAAGATCGAACACACAAATATGTTGAATATAGAAATAAATAAATGAGTAGAATATGGAATAGATGTATTCATATAATGGAAATATATTTCATAAAAAGGCTCAAATCATACATCTCACTAAAATAATAGCTCTCACAACTCCCAAAATTCTCATAACTCATAACTTACACAACTCCTAGCTAAGTAGCTCACCACAATTTATAAGACTTCAAATATTCCATATCAATAAATATTATGAAGGGATGTACATATAGATGGAAGTTAAGATAATCCCAACCATATCATGCATGTGGGACTAACTTCTCCTAAATAAGTGGAAGAAAGTAAAGGATCCAACATCTTAGTACATGTGGGATGAACTTTCCAAAGGTACAAACACAACTAAGCATGTTAGATGGTAGGAAAATAAATATCCTACACCAACACCCCCTTAAGCATAGCTTAGGTGGGTAGAAAAATTAGGTCTCAATAATGAGGCCTAATGAGGTACCTAAGTGAATAAAAAATATCATAAGGTGTAGAAAAGGAGAAACCCTATTGGAACCACCACCCCCCTTGTGCCACACCCCCCTCCCCAAAAGAGAGAAAATATAAAACTAACTCTGTTTGATAACAAGTCCAATCACCTTGACAAATTTGACCTCCATTGTGCAAATGATGACCTCCAAGTACAATAAGTGATCAAGATGTAAAATTAAAAATAAGTAAGAAGAGAAAGTTATTTTGTATACGAGGAGGTTTGGCCTCCTACCAAACTAGGCCTCACTTTTTGATCTTTGACTGATGAATTTAGAGAAATATTACAAAACAATAATGAATATCTCCCTTATATCTCAACCTACAATATTTTTTTAGTAAAAATAAATTAAAAATATCGTGCCCCACCATGATTATGTTTCCCATTTATTAAAATCCAATCCACTAATTTGATAAAACCACTTGTATTATCTAAAAACCACAAATTATATGGCAAAACCATGATTTACCAAAGAAGGTGGTTTTCTAAACCTTTTATTTATGAATACTACCACTAACTAAAAATGCAATAATTATTTTAATTTTAAATGATTTTTTTTATAAAAATGATCTAGAAATATGAAAATGATGTGCACAAAACCTATAAATGGTTAGTAAAAATTAATTATATTTTAAGAGTAGTTTAAAAATAACAGGCATTTAAAGAAAAAGTAGATTGGAAAAAAAAAGTGATAAGAAACTTTGATTAGAGACTTGGGGAGAGAAAACTAGATGAGTGGTGGATGATGCAACTATCAATAAATTTGCTTGGCCCAAGGCATAGGTTACAAAATCAAAATTCAAACCTAAAAAATAAACTTGATTACCCCAATATCAACAAATGTAAAGAGGAGAAAAACTACAGATGAACACACATATCAGTAAGTTTTTCTCATCATTTACAAGAATACAAAATAATAATCAACTCAAGATTGTAAGTATTAACAAAAAAATAAAAGTTTATTTTTATTACCAACACCTTAATTTTTGATACCATGTAATATTCACCCAATAATGGATTTCCAAGACCAATGACAAGAAGATCAAACACACAAATCTGTTGAAGCTTGAAATCAAGAAATGAGCATAAATTATAATCAATGTATTCATATGATAAAGATAAATTGCATAAAAAAGGGTTGAGGCTTACATATCACTAATCTCATAGGTCTCACAACTCTCAAAGTTATCACAACTCATAACTTACACATCTCATAGCTATGTAGCTCATCACAATATAGAAGAATCTAAATAGTCCATATCAATAAAGCTTACAAATTGATGTACATATAGATGGAAGTTAGGAGAATCCTAGCCATAACATGCATGTGAGACTAACTTCCCATAGATATGTGGATTAGATAAAATTCTCAAATGTAAAAACATAATTAGGAAATTTAAATGGTAGGAAAATAAATATTTCACACCAACAAGTAGTTGTTAGGAAATATTTATGCCCTACTAAAGAGTTTGGATTAATTACCCCAATAAATTCAAGACCCCATTAGGTAAAATGGAATCCTTCAATGCCTTGATATAAACGCATGGTATTATTTACTTCCATTTTTTTAAATACTTGACAATTAGGGTAGGTCTTGACATGGTTGTGCACCTTTAAAGATCATGAGCCAGTAGTATCCCATCCTCAAAATTTTGTGAGTTGTTATGTTTCCTAAGGGATGTCTAATATTAATCTTATGATGTATATTATCCATGATGTCTATAGCTTATTCTCTTATAAAAAACCTTATTTAGATGCCCTCATAGTTCTTTATATGAGGAATCCCTTCTTTATCATATAATTAGTTGATTTGAGACTAAGGGTTCATTTCTACTCTTTATTTAGCTCATAGGAACATGTACCTATTAGAAAATAATGGATGATTTAAGTGTACCACTCACCATTAGTTACCTGAGTCTAATTAAATTTTAAATACTAATGCATGGATCAGTATGAATTATTAACTAGATGATTCATTAGCCTTTTACCATCTTGGCTTCCCTAATGTCAAGGTCAAAATCCTAAAGTTTGGCTATCTAATTACCTTTTATATTTCCCAACTCATTCTGGCTAAGTGTGAGCTTGATGATTGGCTCTGGAATAATGGAAAATGTCTTGTTACTTAAAATATAATGCCTAATTTTTTTCATAGCTTTGATGAAGGCATATATATGTTTATCTATCATAGAGTATTTCAACTTTGCATTGTTCAGATTGGTGCTCATGAAGGAAATGTGATGTTCATTATCATACACCTTCTATGTAAGTATAAATATAATATGTTCTAAAGAAATTAAAAAATATATAAATCTTTATTGAAGTCTAGGTTGATCAAAACTAGAGTTTGAGCAATGGTCATCTTGATGTCTTTAAAATCTCTCTTAGCCTCTATTATTCACTCTATATTAGCATCTTATTTTATCATAACATTTAGTAGATTTACAATCTCTATAAAACCAAATAAGAAATTCATTATAAAGTTAATATTACCAAAGAAATATTTCAATTTGTTGTTGGGAGGCATCATATTAGAAATAACCTAGAATCATTATGGATCAATGCATATCCCTTCCTTCATGATGAATTGGCCTAATAGTTTCCATTTAGTAGCTATAAATATGTTCTTATTTAGATTAATAGAGACTCCATATCTTCTAAATCTATCAAATACTCTTTGCAGATGATCTATATGACCAACTTTATCTTTAAAATATAGTATCAAGTCATGTATATAGATGATCATGCATTTACCAAAAATTTCTTGAAAGGTGAAGTCCATCACTCTCTATAAGGTTTCTCCTACATTAATCAGGCTAACAAACATAATATTCTTTGCAAAATTTCACCACTTGGTAGTAAAGGTAGTCTTGTTTCTATCTTGTGCTTCTACTAACACTTGGTTATAGCTTAAGAATCCTTTTAGAAAGGACATCATCTCATATCCATTGACCATCTAAATTACATCATCTATGGACGTCAAAAAATAATTATATTTTTATAATGTTTGATTGAGATTATTGAATTCAATATAGAGTCTGATTTCTCCACTCTTCTTCCTGACTAGTATCAGGTTAACTACCCAAGTAGAATGTCTTATTGGAAATACATTCTTAGAATCCATTAATTTCTATATCTTTATCTTTATATGAATGGCTTATGCTCTAGCTTCAGTGGAATGGTATGAGTGATGAATCTAGGGTCAAAAAAATTCAATTCCTCATATTTCCAAATCATCATATTCTTATATTATGTCAGTAGACTCTTCAATTTTTATTTCTTACTTTTAGTAAAAATCAAACTAATGTTCATATATTTAGGATTCTTGTTAGTGCCTAGATTGTCTTTGATGAAATTAGATTCATTTTCTCAAGGCTGATTCTATTTTTTGAAAATGTGGATCTACATCAAAATCTCATTCTATAGAAACCATTCCTAGAGGAATGTGGTTTTCCTTTAATTATAGGACACCATCCTCTCTTAGGTCTTCAATATGCATGGGCTCCACATATTTTTTATCTATCAAATGAGATTAGAAGGTCCCAAAACTATTCATGAATTGGAAAATCTATTGATCATCCTTAAACACCTTATAATTTTCCACATTGTCTGAAACAGAGGGGAAATGAACCAATTCCATAGAGAATTTTTGTATTTTGGATTCTTAGAGTGGTGCCAGGTTAGAAACTAAAGCTAATAGTGAATCTATCATTTGATTTTGTTATCTTGGGATAACCTTGATGTTGAATGATTCAAAGGACTCAATTAAGTCCCACACTTGATGTTTATGCTTATTTAAGTAGGTGGTATTGCATTAATACATATTTATAATATAGTTAAAAACCTTCTCAGAAACATCAAATATTTGTAACTACATAACATTATACTTCAACATGAATTAAAGACCAAGGATTAGAGATTCATACTCCACTCTATTATTGGTGCAAGGAAATTATAACATGTAGATAACTAGGTACTACTAATCATCTAGGTCTATCAAGGCTATGCTAACATTGGAACCTTGTTTTGATTTAGATCCATTGAAATAGAGAGTCCATAACTAATAAGAACCTTCAAATTTTTATTCATGAAGCTCTACCTTGGTAGTAAATGTGTACACTCTTGCATGTGGAAATGCAAAGTCATTCTTCTCATTCTTGACATTATGATCTCTAATAAAGTACATCATTTTTTATTCACAATCCACATAGATCTGATTGTCTACTCCTATGAAAATTATCCACATATTTGAAAATTTAGTGACTATGCACTTGTTCAATGTCTTTGACCAATCATGACTCAGAAGTAGGCCATAAGCTTTTGGAATGTCAATGACTAGAATATTTATATATTATTATACATGTGGATTTGATGTAAAATAGATGTGTACATTTTTTATCCCTCTAATTCATGGTGTAAACACATCATTTTGGACATAGTTGTGTTCCAATCAAACTTCATAGTGGTTTCTACCAAACAATGCACATTAATCCTAGAAATCATTGAATCTCCAAATTTCATTTGCACATCAGATATTAATGCTTAAATTTATGTTGAGGCATCTGTTAAGCATGGGATATACTAAGAGGGGGGTGAATCAGTATATCATATATATTATAAATCTTTTCCTAAACCAAATTCCACTTAATCAAACATTCAAGATATGCAATAAAACTCAAACAATAAACACCACACAAGATAGAGAGAGACACTAGATATAATGTGGAAACCCAATGTGGGAAAAACCATGGAGAACAACCTCAAGTATATGAATGAGCACCAAACCAAACAATATTCACAAGCCAAGGTTGCAGGAGCACCACACCCCTTTTCCGAGCACCAACCTAGCAACTATTTATGAGCACCAACCCATAAGAGCACCACACCCCTTTGCCAAGTACCAACCTAGCTACTATTCATGAACACCAACCCACAGGAGCACCAACCCCTTTGCTGAGCACCAACCCATAGGAGCACCAACCCCTTTGTGTATACCACACACCTATCTCTCAATGTTGCTATCTCAACAAATGATAGTTCAATACAACATCTCTTTCCTCTCTCTCACCTTTGCTCTTCTAAACTAGATATAACAAATACAAATCATATTCATCTCTCACAATTGATCTTCTAAGCTAGATATTACAATATCAAATCAACCTCTATCTCCCATATTACAAATGGCTTCTCAAGCCTTTATTTATATCTTTCCAAATGACCTTTGGCCTTCCCCCTTTGTGACCCTTCAATCCTCATGGAAAATGGCACAAAACTTGTATGATCCTTCATATTCTTGCCTTTGAAAAGTCATGTGGTGACCCTCCATGACCAAAAACGTCCTTCCCACTTTTGTCCTTATCTTGGTGACTTTTCATATTCCTCAAAGTGTCCCTTCATGAGAAATTGCACCCTTACTCTTTTATCTTCACTTGGTGACTCTTGGTATTCTCCAAGATGACTCTTCATGGGAAAATGCATCCCATACTTCTTTTATCTTTACCCCATGGCTCTTTGACTTCTCCATGGGCCCTTCTTTTGTCTCATATGCAACCAAAAATATATTCGTTAATATTAAATAAATATTAACTCATATTAGCCAAGATATATTTATTACAAACAACATTAATACAATGGGGCCTTTATCACCAATAATGCTAGACCTTTGACATCAATGACAATATTTCCAACAATCTCCCCCTTTGTCATTGATGGTAACCTCAATGTTGAAATTGCCACATCCTGTCACCTATACATACTATCATCTAAAAACATACAGTCACTCCCCCTTATTATAGTAACCTGTACCTAATCAATGTACCTATTTTCTGCACCTATATCTATAAATGTTATTCTCCCCCTTTGACATCAATGGCAAAGGGCCTACTTAGAGCTAACACTTAGCTCCCCCTCAACTGATGTTGAATATCAATGGAAAGAAGTAAAATAGATTACTCCCAACTCCTCTTACAGATCTTTGAATGTGTCATTTGATTGTGCCTTTGAGAAGATATCTAATAATGCATATAAATCTTTACCTATCCTTTGAGAATCTATAATCAACTCATTTGAATATTTCCTTATAATCTCACAACCTTCTACATGAAACTTTAAGGTGTATCCTTGATCACATATTTGACTTACACTCAATAGATTATGCTTACAAAACATTATTAGCTTTGATTCTACTAATATCCAAACTTAAAATACCTTTTCTAGCTATCCTGGCAGTGGTTTTATCTTTGAATTTCACTATGCAACCATTGATCTTCTTTACTCTTATCTCCTGTCATATGCCTCAAACTTCCGCTATCAACGAACCATGGCCGATCTTTATTTCTTACATGCAAAGTTGTTTGCACCAACATAGAATCTTCAGGTTGTCTCTTCCACCATGAACATGTCTGAACCTTCTTCCTGATGAATGGAGCTTTGAAACTCTGATCCTTCTTCTGGATGAATGGAGCTTTGAAACTCTGATCCTTCTTCATTGAATCTACATGAGTATTCTTTTCCTTCTTTTTGAAACTATTAGCTCTTTTTCAACATTCTAATTTCTTGTGACCATAATAATTTGAAACACTTTAAAACACTGCATATGTAAGAATCATTTTAATATCCTCAAACCGTAATACTGATGCAAAATTTTCTTCAAAAATCTATTCCCTCAAAAGATATACGAATTAATCTGCCAACTCACCTTATTGTCATGCAACATAACCAAGACCCAATAACATCCACCATGCTTCAATTTTTCTTAGAAGTGTCTCCGTGAAGCCTAAAAGAGACACCCCACACAAAAGGGTCCTAGAAACAAATCTCAGGAGATTCCCACATCTCCTCTGTTTCTTCCTTGATCTTCTTATGTTTTTCTTTTAGAATCCATTTAAGCATGTCTAATGTTTTTGACTTACTAACCTTATCGTTTATGATGTTTTTCATCTTCTCAACTTTTGCAACTATCTTATCTTGACAAAGCTCATGCTCAAATGTAACAAGAGATTCTACACAATCCTTCCTATCTGATTCTTTATCTATTATAGCAAGTAATTCATTTTCACTTTTAAACTCAACCTGATCAACCTTTACTATTTTAGGTCTCTAAACCTTAATTTGTCTTTTCTCATATTTTCTAGGGGCTCTATATCCTTTGACATACCTTGAATATCTCTTTACTTTATTTTGACATAATTTAGCAATATGTCCAACCTCATGACAATAAAAGCAAACAATATTTCTCATACCTTTTTCTTGAATGTGACTGAAATCTCCCTTTGACTGATTGCTTCTCCTCATATAGTCTCTTGCCCTATGACCAACATGATGACCAAAAAAACAATGACTATGAAAATAATTTGAAAACTTAAAAGCATTAGGCTGCTTGATCAACCTCTTTGATTTGCCTTCAAAACCTGCATCCTTCTTTCCTTGGAGCAATATTTCATGATCTTTCTCAACCTTGATTATAAGCTTCTCATGATTATCCTTTAAAGAACCTAACTCATCCTTCAACTCATTATACTCTTCTTCTTTTGATGTTAAAATTGAATTTGCAACCTCTAATTGATTCTTAAGATCCTAAATAAATATCTTATTTTCTTTTACTTCTATAGCCAACTTAGAATCCAAGATACACACCTTTTCCTTAAGAGCCTTAACCACAGATTTTAACTCTTGATTCTCCTTCTTTAGTTGCTTGGCCATCCTATGCTTTTCTTTGATCTACCTTCAAGTAGTTAAACCCTTTCTAAAGGAACCTACTCTGATACCAATTGTTAAGCACGAGATATACTGAGAGGGGGGCGGGTGAATCAATATATCATATATATTATAAATATTTTCCTTAACTAAATTCCACTTAATCAAACATTCAAGATATGTAATAAAACTCAAACAATAAACACTACACAAGATAGAGAGAGACACCAGATATAACGTGGAAACCCAATGTGGGAAAAACCACAGAGAACAATCTTAAGTATATGAATGAGCACCAACCCAAACAATTTTTGCAAGCCAAGCTTGCAAGAGCACCACACCCCTTTTTTGAGCACCAACCTAGCAACTATTCATGAGCACCAACCCATAGGAGCACCACACCCCTTTGCCTAGCACCAACCTAGCTACTATTCACGAGCACCAACCCATAGGAGCACCAACCCCTTTGTGTATACCACAAACCTATCTATCAATGTTGCTATCTCAATAAATGATAGTTTAATACATCTCTTTCCTCTCTCTCACCTTTGCTCTTCTGAGCTAGATATAACAAATACAAATTATATTCATCTCTCACAATTGCTCTTCTAAGCTAGATATTACAATATCAAATCAACCTCTATCTCCCATATTACAAATGGCTTCTCAAGCCTTTATTTATAGCTTTCTAAATGACCTTTGGCCTTCCCCCTTTGTGACCCCTCAATCTTCATGGAAAATGGCACCAAACTTCTATGACCCTTCATATTCTTGCCTTTGAAAAGTCACGTGGTGACCCTTCATGATCAAAAACGTCCTTCCCACTTTTGTCCTTATCTTGGTGACTTTTCATATTTCTCAAAGTGTCCCTTCATGATAAATTGTGCCCTTACTCTTTTATCTTCACTTGGTGACTCTTGGTATTCCCCAAGATGATTCTTCATGGGAAAATGTGTCCCATCCTTCTTTTGTCTTTACCCCGTGGCTCTTCAACTTCTCCACGGGCCCTTCTTTTGTCTCATATGCAACCAAAAATATATTCATTAATATTAGATAAATATTAACTCATATTAGCCAAGATATATTTATTACAAACAAGATTAAATGCAATGGGGCCTTTATCACCAATAATGCTAGACCTTTGACATCAATGACAATATTTCTAACAACATCCCTATTTGGGGTATTATCCTATACAAAACATTAAACTCTCATATAATCATCTCCAGTCAACTTAGGACTTGCATATTGATAGTTTGGCCTTTGGACCCATTAAGTGGGGCACTTAAAACAATTCCTAAAATGCAAAAATACTAAGTAGAATAAATTAAATAAGTAAATCGAATTAAATAATTAAGTGAAATTTCCATGTGAAATTAGTGAAAATGAAATTTTAAAAAAGGAAATTCTAATAAAATTGAGGTCATGATGATGGCATCATCCTCAAAGTCAAGGAATTGAAAATATCTTCATTAAATCCTTAAATTCAAAAATGGAGAGCCATGCTTAATAAATGGGGTCTCTATCCCAAATATTTTTTGCTTGTCCCCTCCTTAACTCAACTAGGGTTAAACTAAACCTAACTACAATGAAATTTAACCTAACTATAATTAGGTTAGGGTTAGTTTGAAATGATATAAATAGAAGTGCCAAGACCATTCTTAAAAAATCTCTCAAGACAAAGTTATAATGTTAAATTATTGAGAGACAAAACATTATTATAATGTTATAATGCACAAATATTGATAGATTGTTGCATCTTTCCAAATCCAAGCCAAACATTGCCAAGGTGACAAGGAGAAATGATGCAAGGAGCACCATTATCAAAGAATCTTTGAGCACATGACCAATCACATTCCTCCATGGAAAAAATACAACTCTTACTATCAAGGAAGGTAGAAAGTACTTCCATTATTAGTTACTTGTATTGTTCTCTTGCTCCTTGAGTGTCTAGGGTTGAGGTGTTAGATTTTTAGTGTGTTTTTATTGGGTTTTATCATACTAACACTTGACTAACTCCCCTCTTGGATTTTTATAACACTTAATAGCATGCCTAGCAGGACCACACATCTCACATGCATAATGGGATCATATTTTGACCTATTTGGATCCAAGAAGAATTCTTTTTAGACCTTAATTTCTTGTGTTTTATCTAAATTTTCCATGTTTGACTATTGACTGTAGAAATACAAATTTATGATTGTGAAACTATGAATTTGGTGATATAAACCATGAAATAATCAATATAAACTACAAAATCATACCAAGAAATTTGAAATCATCCTGATTTGGACTCAACTCTACATAACTATGAAATCAAGGGTGAAAATAGTGAAATCATCAAGTAAAACTATGAATTCATCCCATCAAAAATACATCTTTTCCTCTGATTTTTTGGTTAAATTGAGAAATTATTTAATATATATGAAATAATCTTTGCCATTTTTGAAATCTTAAATTTTAGTTTCAAAATTGTAATTTTGAGTAGAGATATCATATTTTTAGGTTGTGAAATCATCATTATGGGTTGTAAAATTGCCTTCTAACTATGAAATCGCTAGCAAACAATGAAATCACAACTCTCTATTTTATGTGTTTTCTATAGGTTTTCCCATAGTTGTAAAATTAGTGAGTTGGATTGAAAAATTATTAGGATGAGTTTTAAAATCATTATAGAACTATGAAATCATGCACTATAAGTCTGTGGGTTTTTCTAGTTTTCTTAATTCTTTATGCCTAAATAATTTCATAGTTCAAAGTTCATCACATAATTGTGAAACCATTCTAAAGGGTAATTTTTTGTGTTTTTATTGAGATAAATTAAAGGTTTTCAACTTGGATTAAACACAAATTAATCCACTAACCTTGTTTATAGAGAATCGATCCAAAAAAGAATAAGTTTGAGTGTTTTTTAATCAATTTTTCATTTTGAAAAATAAAATTTCAAAATAAAGGTTAACATTCATTCACATTTAGTTAAGGTGATTAAAATCACTTAAAAATTTTGTATTTTGGAATTTTAAAGATTTTTACAAGTGCAAACAAGACTGAGGGGCCAAAAATTTCAAACACAATTCAATTTGGTGTTAGTAAAAATAATCTACATTTTTAGGTACAAATCCTAAGACCTTTTCTGACTCTTGTTTATTCTTTAGTTAGTTTTAATTACTTATATTAAAATATTTAATTTTGAAAAACATAAAACATAGTGTTCATGCTCTCCCCTCATCCATTTTGGTAAACTTAAGAGACCAAAAGTGCTTGGTTTATTATCCTTATTTGTTAAGGTATGTTAGAAAGAATGTTGTGCATGCTCTCCCCAAGCTTTGAGTGACTCAGGTGATTCAAAAATGACCTCTAAAGTCTTTCCATTTTCATTTATTTATTTTTATGAATTTGGATTATGGATGGGAGTTCATTGCCTCCCCATGAGTTATTTAGGGGTGCATTGACTTGGGCCTTCATCTCCTAGCATCGTAGCAACCGTGCTCCATGATGGAGTACATAAATCAAGGCACGTGATACTAGGATTTCTAGGGGCGTAAGCAGCTATTCTCTTTGATCTTGAATAAAACCTAAGTCAGGTCTTGATAAACATTAGACTCTACTAAAAAATACATGGATAGAGTCTCTATACAAAGGAATAGACCCTTTCATAGTAAGTTAACATGTATGAACCCAATTTATGTGATTGTGCCCTTATGTTAGCCATATTTGGGACCATCTAGTACATTTGAAACTTATATATTTTTAGTCAACCCCATTTTTAAAATACTGAGTGATCCTCACTCTAAGTTCATGACACATACCAATTCTTGAGAGATAGAGGGGGAATAAAAATTCTATCTACACATGTTCTTTAATTTTTGGTTTAACACTTAATTCCTCACAAACATTGGTATATTGATGAAAATTCTGGTAGAATCTATGCATACCCATGTTAGTTTTAGATAGAAGATGATCCATTGTGAATTTTTTATTTTACTTAATTTATATGCATATTTTAAGACTATAAACTATTTGTTTGTTCAAAATGAGTCATAACCATCACATGTTTTTACATCACTTTAGCCTAAGAGATGTTATTCTACCAGTTTGGTGTCACAATTTTGACTTAGAATTTTTATCCCAAAACATTTGTGTGTCACTTGTTTAAATTGGGAGTCATTACTTTTCCCATTTTATCCCAAACATTTACCTTAGGTTTTTAAATCCAAAACCATTGTTATTCCATTTGATTCAAGGGGTATCATTACACTACCCATGCTATTCCAAAAATGTTGCCTTATTTCAAGTAAAGTTCAAAATCACATGTACCTTTGGTATAATAATGGTGTCATTATGCTATCCATTTGGGTCTAGGATGTTCTCCATTTGAAAAATCCAAGTATTTTAAACCAAGTTCAAATTTTGTTTTTGTGAAGCCTAGATTCAAAATTGATTGGTCTAACCCTTAGTCTTACTTAATTTTTTCTTGAGTGTTTACCACTTACCTTTGAATTGTGTAACTTGGACTAATTCCTTGCTTTATTTAAAGATCCATTTTACTTGAATATAATAATTAGTTTATTTTATGTGTGCCTTGAGTCTATTTATTGCCTTAAACTAATGTTGAAACTCACTTTTTAAGTATAATTATAAGAATGATTGGTTTAAACTGGAGCCTTACTTATCACTTAGGCTTGAATTCTTTACTCATAGTTATTATTTTTATTACTTGAGATTAAATTTGCCATTTATTTTTAGGCATGTGCCTATATTGAATGTTTTTATACCAAGGTCAAGTTTGTTTTAAAATCCATGTGCCAAGATTGAGTCGAAGTGTTTCAAACTATTTGCCTTACAAGTTAGATTGCATGTTTCTACCTTAATCTAGTTTGTTTTAAAGTATAGCTTTGTGACTTATTACCAAAGACCTATAATTTCATTTTATTTTTCATACCTAATTTGTTTTTTAAATTCTAGCTTTGTGCCTTCTTACCAAAGACCTAACACCTTTTTTATTTTTAGACCTAGATTACATTTGTTTGTAAGATTTTGTCAAGACTAGGCTTCAAACTTACCTTTCATTTTATCATTTATGTGAGACATTAAAATGTTGGAGATATTTTATACCAAGATTTATGTTGATACTTTTCATTCTAGGCCAAGTTTAAACCATTTGTAGTAATAGACCGAGTTTTCCATCTAGACAAGTTTCAAGACATTTGAAAGCATCAACCAATATTTTTAGACCATGTTTCAAGAGT
Source organism: Torreya grandis (assembly GCA_037957365.1). Lineage (NCBI taxonomy): Eukaryota > Viridiplantae > Streptophyta > Pinopsida > Cupressales > Taxaceae > Torreya > Torreya grandis. The sequence goes on along the minus strand of JARHVA010003211.1, from coordinate 565,175 downwards.
TCTATCAACTCTATACCCTTTTATTTGTGATACATTAGTCATGTGTTCATAAATGCCTCACTACACATGTATTGGGATCATGTATAATATAGATTATGAAAGTATAATCATAAATGATGCCTTTATTCAAGACCCATAAGTTGATGATGTAGTTTGTGAGACATATCCATATCCTCCTTACACTAATCAATATGTGGAACAAGGCCAAGATCCATTAGTGCAATATCTGGTTAGTACACCTCCTTATCTAGGTCAAGATAAAAAATAGATAGCTAGTACCTTTCTAGTGTGTTGTCTATTATCAAATATGTCTAAATATAACCTTAATATGTTACCATGTCATCAACCTATGACTCGTACTTGTTCAATCATAACATGATTGAAAATAAGGATGAGGTTTTGGTTAGATCTATAGAGGTAGAAGTGAAAATTTTGGAGGATTTTCCTCATGAAAATTTGCCTAGTCGAGTTAGAGTGCCTCATAACATACCTTATACCAAGACTATTGAATATGCCTCTACTAATTACCATCAAACACTTATGGAAATACCAAACTAAGATTCAAATATGATTGTAAAGGGAAAAGGCCTCATATTAGACTAATTCATGAAAATACAACAAACATATCAAACTTATCTTAATTTAGCATAGAATTTCAATGTTATGGCCATATCAACTACCTAACTTATAGAGTTAAATCCTTTAGTATGAGTACCAATTGATTCATTAGGTTATACTAATCTAGGTGTGGACCTATTTTCTCAAAGCACTTCTGTAGATGACATGTTTAATGTCCCATTCATTAAGCAAGTTATTGTGGCTTTTACTCAGGACCATGTGCCAAACATAATGGATAACATGCAAGTGTCTCCCAATTTAGGCCAAGGTGGGTTAAATACACCACAAAATAATCTATAAAAATAAGTGCCTCTTGTTAATACCAAAAATGGTTCACAAAATTCGGGGACATGAATTCCTACTTCCCAATCATAACATGTTACTCCCACTCCTTAACCAACTGCTTCTTCATGCATGCAACAACATGGGGTAAGTAATTAGGTACTACCCAATGTTTTACCCCAACAAGTGTTGAATATTACCCCACCCTAATAGGTGACGAATAATATTTTTAGGCCATATACATAGACAAATTTACCACCTCAGTAAAGGTAGAACATTACATTACCTCAATAGGTAGTAATAAATGTTCCACCTCAACATGTAGTAATGAATGATCCACCAAAAAAGACATATACCAACATACCTCAATAGTCATAAACATTATCTAATCAACAACTCATTCCTATTGGTTAATGATATGCCAAATACCTAATAAATGTCTGGTTCAAAACATGTGTTTGTTCAATAAAGAGGTGTTAATGTCTAGCAAGTACCTATTGAGAAACAACAACCTTTTACCCAACATGTACCACATATTAAAATATAGGGCCTTAATCAACAATAATTACCATTTATATAACCAAGTTTAACTAGTCTATAACAAGTTCCTACTCAAACTTAATAGACACAATACCTTCCATAAAGACACATAATTATATCACAACCTCAATTCCATAGACCCAAAGCCATATTATGAATCTAAATTAGAATATTTACCAAAAACACATGCAATATCAATAATATAGTCCTAGTGCATGTATGCATATTCATGGTCAATTGGTCCATCAAACCAACATTACATAATATTACATTCCCCCATTGTACCTTGATTAAGGTAATCTACCTTTGAATACCCAGCCACAACCACAACCAACTGTGCCATCAAGTTCCATATCTGAAGAACTACAACAAATGAAGGGATGTAATTACAACCATTCAGATGGGAAAGTAGACTAAGAATTTCAAATTGGATGACATGTGTTCATATCCATTTAACATGGAGTATCTCTAGATACCATCTCCTCTAGGTTATGAGCTACTGAAGTTTGATGAATACAAGGGTAAAGGAGACCATAGAGAGTATTTAAAAGAGTTTTTTGTCTCTTGACATCTAATGTCCTATAGTGACATCTACCTGCTTCTTATCTTTCTTTAAACTCTAGCTGGATAGGATATTAAGTGTATTCTTAAGTTGTCAAAGAGCCTAATATTTGACTTTGATGATCTTTTGAATAAATTTGTACAATATTTATCCTACAATTTTGAGCATGAGATTTTAGTAGTTGATTTGATTCAGTCCAAGTAGGAAATAGGTGAGATCTTTTTATGTTATTTATAACATTGGAGAAATCTTGTTAGTCACTTCACCCATAATCTACTAGATAAATAATTGACATCTATGTTTCCTAAAAAAATTCATAGTGAAATATATATCACTTGGAGCTTCAGTGTGTGCACACATTTAAGGAGATCATTGAGAAAGGAATCCAAATGAAAAAGTCCCTTATTAAGAAAGGGATTATTAAGTTATTTAATTCAAACCAAAATAAAATCCAAAACCAAAATTCAAGCCCAATTAAGAGCCCTAACCTAGTCTAAGTGCAATAATTTGCACTTGCTTAGGCTAATAACAATGAAAAACCTAATCCATATAACCATAATAAGAATGTTATTGGTAATGAAATCACTGAGTCATGTCATTTTCAAATAGATAAAACACCATATATTTAGCCTCTACAAACTACTCCATAAATGCATCCTATCCAGTCAGCATAACCTATGTCTCAATCCAAGCCAACTCCTCAAATGTTATAGCCACTACCTTTGCAAACACCTCCTCCATTACCCACTCCTAGATTCTTCAATGACCTTGGTGAGCCTATTGAAGCAATGTATTGATGAGCCTATTAACCTTGGTGAGTGTATTGGTGGCCCTATTGACCTTGGTGAGTGTATTGGTGAGCTTATTGAGCCTATTGAAGTAGTTTATTAGTGAGCCTATTGAAGCAATGTATTAGTAAGCCTATTGGTGAGCCTACTGACCTTTGGTGAGTCTTCCATGACTTGAGTTTATACCTTTCTAGATTTGTATAAAGATTATGAGTTATATGAATACCATCATGTTCATAAACATTCTATACACCATTATGTGAATTTGAAGCACTTCATTAAGAATATGTTAGAAAATGGAGATATCTAGTTGGATAATAGAGCATCTAATTCTAATCAAAACTTGAGTATCTATGAAAATCCTTTTCCATAACATAACAATACCAATCAATAATATAAATAATGAATACCAAAGCAATAACAACAAAAATAATCTTAAGCATAAAATGGAAGGAATCAAGACTGAAACGACTCCAATAACCAACAGATCTATCATGAAATTGCACATGACTACAATATAGTTATAGGTCATATTGTAGGTGGTCATGTTTTTATCATTACCATCAATCCTAAACCAAATGTCACCAGACTAATACCATTGTCTAATAATGCCAATTATCTTACCAATACTGGTAATCCTTCCTTGAGATGTGACCATAACCAAGTAAAACAACAACCAAGGATTACCATCTTAGGTCCTCAAGCCAAAAACTTTCCATTACCCTATGACTACATCCAAGTGCACTAATAATAAATAATTATCCTCTCTATCCCATCTCCATCATTTTATTGTTATGAAATTCCTGTACCTGATCCATATTATGCAATCATAACTAAATGATCTAAAATCACCATCCCAGGCTTGCAACCCCTTACCAATGAACCAATCTAACCACTGTACTACTTATGAGTAAGCTAATTACCACTATTAAGGAAAAATATACAATATTGTGTAATAACTTTAAAAGACACATGCACAAATTTATATTTTTTATTTGTTGCATATGTCTACCATCCATAGAAAAATCCTTACTAATTCTTAGGCTAATCCAAAGTTCCCAAATAATTTACACTAGACAAATTTCAAGCTTTTGTTGAACACCTAGCCCCAGGTCAATAGTTGAGCGTCGACCAAAGTGATATGTCATCCCTTGGCCCTCTCCATAATAGCCAACTATACATTGAAGTTTTCATCATGTAGCATAAATTTAAACATGTCTTCATAGATAATGGGTCAGGCTTGAATATTATGTCTCTAAATCTAATCAAGCATCTGGTGTACTCAATAACTAACCTTTAACTAAAGACTATTACTATAAAAGGCCTATGATAATGAAGAGACAAAATCATAAGGAACCATTAGTTTGCTATTGATCTTGGGCCTTTGACCCATGATAAACTTTACCATGTCTTTAACCTAGATATATCATATAATTTTCTTTTAGGTAGACCATGTATAGATGAAATCCATGTAATTACTTCAACCTTGCACAAGTGTATCTAGTTTCCTCAATCTAGGATGGAGGCAACTATCTATGGATATTTACATCCATATGAACATTATAATCATCTAGAGGCTCAATATGAAAGCTAAAATTACCATTTTGGTCTAGATCCAATAATAAATAACGATAAAGACAAAGAAATACTTGTTGAATTGCCAAAGATAAATTATATAGACCCTGATAGCTTTGCCTCAACTTCACATATGCCTTCTGTTGAAATGTCTAATCATTTTACCATTTTTGAATAATGGTCTAGGAGATTATTTTACCCATGATATATTCCATATATCCAAGATTTTGTAGAACCCCAAGTCCTATGGAAGGCCCAAGGATAATCCAATTTATATGGAATGGTGACATAAGGCAAAAGGAAGGTTTTATAGTCCAACACCTATTATTTTCACACTAGCCACTAGCCCAGAGTAGGAACCATTTGCCAATGATGATTCCTAGTTATATAATGGAAAATTGGTTTATTACTACTGAATTACAAATTTTCCCATCCCTAAGATCATGGATACCCAAGCTTATGAAGGTAGAGGCCCAAGGGCAAATTGATAGGGTACTATTGAACCCATTTCTATGACCATATACGAAAGAACTCATAGTTTTGGATTTAAACTATTTAAGGGTGACCCCACATGTCTTATTTATGTTCCTACACCAAATAATAGTGATGATGATGTTGAAAGTGAAATAAATTCTAATTATAGCATACATAAAGACCTTACTAGTACTAATATGTTTGACCCATATACCATTTATACCATTATGCCAATAATCTAACATTCCCTACTTACCCTTTATCATCCTCAAATAATAGATTAGGACCAATAGGAACATATAGTAAATTTAGATGAGTTTGAAAATGATGAGGCATTTTATGATTTTCTAAGCCTAAGAGACAATGTTTCATTAGGAGACCATAAACAAGGGTTCTCTATCAAATTGGATCTTGCTACCTATTTCAGAGAATGAGTGAACACCCTTAGACAAAACTAAAAGAATAAAAAAAATTAAGTACCAAAGTGAAAATATCTTTAATGTGATTTTGGACCAGGCTAAAAATAAATACAAATCTAGTCTCTTGGTGAAAACCTATTTCAGGGGCCACTAGACAGGGATGTTCCCCCTTCTTTGAATGAAGCTCAAAAGACCACCAATAATGAACTTGATTTTGGATTTGAGCTTAGTATAGAGGAGTAACATGCCTTTGATAAATTTTTTTGAGAATATCCTATAGTGTTTATTAGATGTCCCTTACCACCATTAGGATATTCATATTCATCCTATTTGGGAGAACTTCAATAACTAGTCCAAATAGAGGACTTTGCCATTGCTGGCCAATTTACATCCCTACCAACTGTTTTGGAAGATGGATGAAATCTCCTTGTTGAAGATACTATGGAAGTCAAAATTGAGACTCTATAGGATCCAAAGTGGATAAAATTAGGCACATCTCTCATTGAAGAGGAACATGAAGTTTTTAAATCCCTTTTGAAGGATTTTGTTGACATATTTGCATAGGCTTACTCAGACATACCAAGTTTTGACCTCACCTTAGTTTTACACCATATTATTTTACATCATATTGTCAAATCCATTAATCATAAATTATGTAAAATTCATCCTCATATTACTATGTTAGTCAAGAAAGAGTTGAAAAAACTCTTAGAAGTGATATGTATCAGACTAATCCATTATTTAGAGTGGATCTCCAACATTGTGTCTATCAGTAAAAATCTAGAAGGGATCAAAATCTATACTAGTTTCAAATGTATCAACAAGGCCTACCTGAAGGATGACTTTCTTTTGTCAAAAAAAGACATGATAGTTGACTCCAAAACTAGGTATGAAATTATTTCCCTCATGGATGGGTTTTTAGGATACAATTATATTAGGATTGCACTAGAAGACCAACACAAAATAATGTTCAACACTCATTAGGGAACATTTTACTATCAATTCATGTTGTTCAGTGTCATGAATGATAACACATCATACCAAAGGACCATGGCTATTATATTCCATGACATGATGCATGATATTATCGAAGACTATGTCGATGACATATTGGGTAAATCTAAGACACATGAAGATCATCTAGTCATAATATGAAAGATATTTGGAAGGATTTGTGAGTAAAAGGATCAACTTAATCTAAATAATTTTGTCTTTAGTGTTTTTTTAGGAAAACATTTAGGCTTTATTGCCTCCCATCAAGGTACTGAAGTTGATCTTACCAAGGTACAAGCCATTACTGAGATGCTGCCACCTTCCACTTTGGATTAGCTTCATAGTTTATAGAGAAAAATATAGTCTATAAAATGATTCATTTCATAGTTGGTCGATAAATTCCATCCTTTCATTCATTTTTTAAGGAAAGATATTACATTTATTTAGGATGCATAATGTTAGACAACCTTTGAGCACTTGAAGGATTACTTAGAAAATTTGGTTGTTCTATTATTGTTAATGATAGGGAGGCCCTTCTTACTATACCTATCTTCTACTGATAATTCCCTAGGGGCACTTTTATCCCAATATGATCGACATGGAAAAGAATACTTAGTATACTATCTAAGATGTAAACTATTGGTGTATAAACATAACTATATGTCAATCAAAAAAATTATTTTGCTCTGATATTTGTAACCGAAAAACTCCATCATTATATGCTCAAGAACAAGACCATAGTAATTTCAAAAATTATATCCACTCAATTATCTACTATCAAAAATAACATTATAGGACCACATGGCTAACTGGATCATGCTTTTGAATGAGTTAGAGATTGAATATGTCAATCAAAAGGATATTAAGGGGAAATTAATTGTAGACATCTTGTTGAATCCCCCTTTTTAGATGTTTAACCACTCACTTTTGCATTCCCATATGAGTTCATCATATCCATCATAAAAACACCTCTTGAGGAGTAGCACTATAAGCTATATTTTGATGGGTCATTCACATATCATGGATCAAGAGTAGGACTATTATTTATTACATCACACCTAAATAATTTTGTATCAAATTTCCTTGTACTAATAACATGACTAAATATTAAGCATTGGTTATAATGATTTATCAAGTTTTATAATGGAACATTCAACATCTCTTAGTTCATGATGATTCTCAGTTAATCATCAATCAGGTTATAAATTAGTTTTAGACCAAAGATGATAAGTTGGTACCATATAAGGCCATGGCGAACATTATAAAGTAATGAATTACTGACATTTAGTTTGAACACATACCTTGGGACAATAATAGGATAATATATGCCATAACTATCATTGGTTATTTGATCCATACCACAGACAAATCAAAAAACTATTAGCTCTTCATTTAACATCTTCTAGTTCTTACTCATGAACCCTCAACCATGGAAATGATCTATGACATTATTTGTCCTATTTCTATTTGGTATTATAACTTATATAATGACCTTAATGGTTAAATCCTTTGACCAAACATTTCACATAAGCAACAAAAATCTTTCACACACCAAACCTCTTGAGATACCTTACTAGGCCTATTGACTGGATATTTTGGATGGAGTCAAAACTACCTAGGTAATTATGGGATTAAATCCCCTTAATTTAATATTTAATCTCTTGTAATCTTATATTTATCTCATTCTAGTTACTCTCTATTTAAATTTATTCAAGACTATGCAAATTAGGTGCAGGTTGATTTAATGTTTGTATTACTTTTATCACTTTGTTCATGAACCATAACAAAGAGACTTTGTAGCAAGTAAGTAGTTGTTTTGTTTTAGAAAAGTAGTTTGAATCTAGGATAGATAGAAAAGGAAGAATAAACTTGTTATATTTTAGAATGAAAAAGAATAACACAAGTGCATATCACAATAAATAGACTTGCATAGTTTATTGCATATATGCAAGAAAATAAGCTTATAATATGTGATTCTTTTTCCAATAAATACTCAAGAATAGTATGAGTTCAATTTAGATTTAAAGATAACTCAAATATTACCAATTTATCTTCATCAAACTCACATAAAGATTTCCACATACACAAATTTCTCCAAAAAATAATTCTCTTTCTTTCTTGACAAAATTCATACAAAATAATCCAATTATCTCAAACTCAAAGTTTTGGATTTATTAAACCACTTGTATAATTGTAAAAGAAAAATCCTCCTACTAGCATACAAGCCTAGTCATTTATTTATACAGTTTCAAGACACAAAATTCTAATAGGAAATAACTTCCTTAATTCATATGTGTTGTATTAAAAATGAAAACCATTGAATAACACCTTCCTCAAATATTTCCTTCATGGCATGAAATGATCAACAATTTTTATCAATTTTTACAATCCTTATTTGGATTGATTGTAAACACTTTTCATGTAACACAAAGTTAGATAAAGTAATCCACTTTTACAAAATGAATTTGAGTAATAGCATTTTTGTCGAGTGAATTAAGACATTGAAATTTACAAATTAATTTAAATTTTACAAGTAAATCATAAAATGATATTATCTTTACATAGGATTATTTTCAGAGTGATTATGAAGAAAGAAGAGAAAATAAAAGAAGAAGAAGAATTTTTCAAGACCCAGGCTCTGGCGAGTCTACTTGATGAACTTGCCTTCTATATTTTTATCTGTATTTGATGTGCTAAAATATCATTTAATGTATTATCACATCATCTAATTTATAAATTTACTATCTTTCTATTTTCAATCTCAGCATCTCTCTTTCAATCCTTGGTCCAAGTCTCTTCAATTCTTTGTGATTCTTGATCATCACTTTGATAGATTTGGTTGTGAAATGAGTCATGGATTTTTCCATCCTTTTCTTGAATTTTTCATCTAATTATTCAGCTATTCTTAGGACATTGCTTGACCATATACTTGTGAGCCCAAAGAGATAGTCTTCTAGATTAGTATTTGCACCTTGTGCATCTTCTTCATTTCTTCTCCTATGTTTGAAAAATACTTAAATGAAAGGATATGAGATATTATTCATGCTTTATCTTCTTTGTAGAAGGGGAAATACATTCCTTAATCAAAATTTTATCCTCTAAATTCACTATTCCTTAAATACTTTCTTATCGGGGTTTAGAAATGTCATTTTCACTTTCCAATCTAGCTTTAATTTCTCTGACTTCTGCTATTTTATTCAAAATATCAGTTTGAGCATCATAAATGAGTGGGAAGAATTTATAATAATTTTGTTTCATGTTTCTAACCCATTTTTCAATAGGTTTGGCCTTATCCCTAGTCTCTTCCACTTCAGTAATCACTTTTTGAGAAATTACAACTTTTGAAGCTGATGCTTGTATAGGAGCTAATCTTACAATTTTAGCAATTATTTCACATAATTGGTCATTTTTTTCTTTCAAATTTGCCTTGGTAGAATTTTACTCATCCAACTTATTAAAAAGAGAATTAATCAAAGTTTGCATATCTTCCTTCAAATTTTTAGTTGTTACCTCCCCAAGAGGTATTCTAATGAAGGTTAAGTCAGCCCTTGTGACTTCTTGTTTGATCATCCCTTGGGGAGGTACTGATAACTCAAAAAAATATATCTTAAAGATTAAATTAGTAGATTTTAATTTAATTTTAATGCTTTTGGATTCTTTCCCCTCTTATTAAGACTTTTAATCAATTACAAATCTATCTCCTCTAGATTTATCACTTCTTTTGATTTAAGAGTAGTTTGTGTAGCCAACCAAGATGAGAAACTGGTTGTCATGGAGGTGCTTGAATGAATGATTATGTTTTGTTGGATTTATTGAAATATTAGTTCCTTAGAAGGAACTTTTTGATCTTCCTTATCTCTTTGAGCCTCTTTTGTGGATTCGACAACTCATTTTTCTAGCTCTACTTCCTTCCTAGCCTTTGCTTCTTTTTCCCTTTCACTCATAACTTAATTCTTAGTTTTAATCACTAAATTTTCTTGAGAAGAATCTTTAGAAATTTATTCTTATGAAGTTTTTTGGGTTATTTTTCAACTATGGGTGGCTCTTTTGGAGAAGGTGTTGGTGAATCAAGTGCAGGAGATGAAGGAGGATGAGGTAGTGGATCTTTCCTAAGAGGCTTCTTAAGAGACTTAATGACTTATAATTTTGGGGGTGGTACTAGTTGGAAGGATCCAAAAGGGGTGGAGTGGAAGTGGAATGAGTGGAGCTAGGAAAAGGAGGAATGGAAATAAAAATAAGAGTAGTAAAAACTAATGCTAGACCAGAAATAGTTGATTATGTTGGCTCTTTATCTTTTATTACTGAGAAAGTGTAGTCAAAATTCTTCTTTAATTTTCACTTTTTAATAGGATATTGACTATTCTCTCCCCTTATTATGTCTTTCCTCTTCTATCCCACTCTATCAGTCTCATTTATAAACTCCTTCATATAATAACCCTTATCAAGTAACCAGATTAAAGTCATTACCAACACATTTGAAGTCCTTTCTAAAATTATTTTATCATGATCATCTCTAAAAATGATTTCTATAATTGGAGCACTATCTCCTCCTACTGCATGAAACACATCACTAGTGACAATACAATTATCCTCCATATATTTAGGGATGGAGTCTAAATCAAATGATCAAATTTGCTCCATAGTTAATTTGCTATTATCCCTTCTTATTTTTTCAAATTCATCCCTACAATCGATCCAATCATCCTCAAGTGTATGAATATACATATATTCAAGGGAAATTATATTCTTTGCTACTCCTTTGTAATAAAATTTTTCCCTGACATCAAAATATGTTTGAGTGTAATGATGGTACATTTCTTTCTATACATTCCTAGCTTTATAAATGTTAGGACAATGATAGCGACCCTTTATAATAAGAAAATTAATGGTTTCCTTGTGAGCCTTGGACTAAAAATCATGCAACTCAACTAATTGCCTACTAAGCTCTATTAGGATCCACTTGTCACTTAAATATCATGGTAGCTTGACATGGTCTCCTAAGAAACCCCTTACTTTGAGATAGGTAAAATCAAGAAATTGAATGAAAATGTAGCCATGTAGTGAGACTACATCCCATGCCTCATCTGATACTCTTTTGTGTTTCAAATATTTCTCCAACTTACAAATAATCTCATAGAAGAAACCATCATTCAATAAAATGTAATTCTTGTAGTGCTCTTCAAGGACTAGATGAGGATAAAATTCATATATTGATACCATTGAAAATTACCATTGCTCATTAACCTTTATAAATCTCCACTGGAGGCTATTGTATATATAATATAAAAAGTCATCTTGAAATCAAAAATCTATAATACATTCTTCAATTGTTGATCCATGTTATCAATGATCATTCTTGCCCAATAAATCTTAGAAGAACTTTGAGTTACATCGATGATCCTAATATAGGCATACATCTAAGGTGAAAAACATTTGGCATTCTTCTATCCATTGATCCTACATAATAACTAAATGATATCATTTGCCTCTTAGATGTAGTCAGATCTCTCTACCTTGTTAGGAAATCTTGAAGGTTGTTTTACCTTCTTCAAGTAGTACGTATTCATAATTTTAATTCACTTTGATGTTTTAGCTTCCCATTATTTCTTCATTGTCTCCATTGAAATATTAATCACTTTTGGTGAGGTTGGAATCTTTAAACAATAGTTAAGATATTAAACATCTAGCCTCATAATCACATTCCTAGTGGTATCTCTTACTACCTTGGCTAGGGAGTCATAGCACTTAGCACATGCTAGCACAAACTCAGAAATTTAGGCTAAACTTGGGAAAGCTGTAACCTGAAGAATCCCACTATTGGTCATGGAGTGTAAAAGTCGAGTCTTTGAAATGGCCCTTGATCCTTCCAAAATATTAGTCATAGATATGTTCCCCATATTTGAATCACTTACTTCTATCAGCTTTGATGATATGCATGACTCAATAGGGTAACCTTTGTATTCATAGTTCATTTTTCATTCTTATAATTTGACTCCCTTTGCCCTTACTCTACCCTTATTACTAGGTTTTGGAATCTCCTCAAGTGCTAATTCTAGGGCCTTCTGAATGATCTTACCTTATACTCCTATTTCTATTATCTCTTCCTCTGACCTTCTTGATCCATCTGATCTAGACATTTACTCTTTTGAACTCTAAAAAACCTTGATAAGTGCTTAAAAACACTTACTAACTACTCTAACTAATTTATAATTTTGATAAAAAGTGTTAAATTATAACCCTCTAAGTATCTATAAACAAGCTCTAAGTTTTAAGGAATTGACATCTTTAAAAACTTAAGTAACTTATTTTTAAGTAGTAGGGTCTAACAAATCTAGGTTGGTCTTTGAAAAGTGGAGAAGTCTTAAGTATTTTTTTTTTTTTAAAAAACTAGTTAAGTAAGTTGGAGGAAACAAACATGTTTGGGTCTTCAGACTTCTCATAATGAATAACTTTAGGTTCTCTATAATAGATAACTTCATGTTCTCTAAGATATAAGACTTTGGGTTCTCAATAATTAGTGAATTGAAGTCAAAAATCTGAAGTAAATAAGGTTGAGAAACCTAAACAAGTAGTGAGGCAAGGAAACTTGATTAGGTCTTGGATGGTGATTCATGGGTTTGTTTGGGGTCAAGACTTTAGGTTCTAGTGGGTAAGTAACTTCACTTAAGAAACTTGAAGTAAGAAAAAGGGGAAGAAAAACCTGATTAGGTAAGCTTTTAATGTGGTTCAAGGTTTCCTACATTAATTACTTAGGATAATAAATACAAGTTAGGAGTAATGAAGAACCTGATTAGGTAGGGCCTTTGTGAATTGGGTTTTTAGGGCATGTTACTAAGCATTAAAAAATTGAAGGGAGACTAGTAAACCTGATTAGGTAGGAAATTTTTTGGAAACTAGGGCATTCTTGGAGTTTTTTTTTGGGTTTCAACATGAATAAAACATGAATAGATTTTACAAATTTAATTTTACAATTAGAAATAATAATTTTACCAAGAAATTGGAAGAGAAACAAAATAATATAACCTTTGATAGTAGAAAAATCATGGTGGCATAGGAAAGAAATTTTAGGAAATAAAACACCATAAAATAAGAAAACAAGAAAATAAAACTGGTCTAAAACCAATCTACTAACATCAACTACAAATGGGTCAGGAAGGAAATCGCTCAAAATCACTCTAGAGAATGAAAACACATGACTCAAGATTTGCAGGGGAAACTACTTGATCGATTGACTTGGAAATGAGGTGGAAATAAGGTGGAATTTCCCAAATTTATATATATGCCAACACATTTATTGTAAGCATGGCAAAGCGATGTCATTCTTCTTTGTAAATCTAGTTTTTTAAACCACTTTACTTATACTAGCTTTTTTAGTAAATTACTCCCACAATATCGATTAGGTTTATATCCATGAGTAAGTCATGTTCATAAATATGAGGTAATTTTACTTATAAATTTTATGAGTTGAGTAACCCCAAAAACTTGATTAGGTCTATAGCATTTTGGTCAAGTTTCTGAGACTACTTAGCTCATTTTATTTTCATAAAGTACCCTAAGAAACTTGATTAGAACTAATAAGTGTTGGTTAGATTTTTGGGACAAATTAACTTATTTTCAAGGAAGTGAAGTAACTTAGAGAACTTGATTTATACTAAAAATTAGCTAAGTTACCTTCAACTTATTTCAATTATTGAAATGGATAAGTAAAATGATTTGAGTGATTATTTTAAATAGATGCCTTTAGTCCTCTAGAGTAATAAGGAATAACTGAGGAAAGAAAAATAAAAAAATGAAAAACAACATTAGTAGAACCTAAGTTTTTTTAATTTAGGAGACTGGATTCAAGCAATATAACTGACACACACAAGGTGAAAATGCAAAAACTTACCAAAAAGGGGGTTCCCCAAAATCTTGAAGTGTCAAATTTTGGGGACACTAGCTAGCTCCAACTAGGGACATCCTTGTTTCTATCCTAAGGAAAGAAATAAGGGTGAGATATTAGTATCTCTAGTTTTAGATTATATTCATTGGGTGTGGATTCATTACATAAACTCAGTCACATAAACTACTAGATAAGTAGAAAAAACACAAAGACTAATCAAAATAAAAGAAAAAATAGAAAGCTTTGTTCATGTATATGTATGAGTTACCCTACTACTCAATTCTTATAGAGCTTCAAGTGCTATCAGTTAAAAGTCATTGGTAGTGAAATTCCATCTTGATGAGCTAGGAAGAAACTATCTTTCCCAACAATGTTTTGTATAGTGAAGGGTCCTTTCCACAAAGAATCAAACTTCTCATGCCTTCCTTTTTGTTCATTCTACTTATTCCACAAAAGAACTAGATCCCCCACTTCGAAATACCTATCTCTGGCTCCTTTATCAAAGATATTATTTACCTTTGCTTGATGATCTGTTAGCCTATCAACAACTTAAACACAAACTTCTTGTAGTTTAATGAGAAACAAGATTATCTTATCAAGTGAACCCTGATAAGTAGCATATTCAATGGCTTTTGACAATTGTAAAGTAGGAAAATCAAGATTTATTGGTATTTCATCATTTATTCCATATAGTAACTAAAAGGAGACATACCTACTGCTTTCTTTAGAGTAATCCTCTCAACCCACAATGCATTGAAAAAATTCTTGTGTCAGGTCCTTTGATTTTTGTCTACTAGCTTTCAGATGATATTCATCAAATTCTTGTTTCTTGACTCAGCTTGTCTATTACCCTGAGGATAATGATTTGAAACATGAACTAAGTTTATTCTATAGGAGTAATATAATTCAGTGAGTTCCATGGAGGATAGATTATTAGCATTATCTATCACAATTCTATGTGGTACCTGTAGATTAATATTACAAATCAAGTTAGTCAAACATTAGTCCATAAATCCAAAATAATTGCATAGAGAACTAACTAATTAAGCCTATCTATTCAAGGGGAATTTTCAAATGATAATGAAGAAATAAATGAAAGAAAACATACTATTTACCATCCCAAATGGATTCCATCATCCAAGAGTGGCTCAAAAACATGTTCTCCCCTAATAAAGCATCCTTGTCTTTGTTAACAATGGTGGAAAACCTCCTCCATGGTATCAAGAACACTTCTAAAAAATAAGACTCAAGATGTGAAATCACTAAATTAGCCTATGAATGAAGCTTGCAACTAAAATCAGTGGTCAAATGCAAAGGATTGTGGAAATAATTTAACATTATAACTTTGAAATATTCAAGCTTAAAAAATGATGTCCATGGCCTTTCTATTTATAGATTTTAAAGAATGACCAGAATTAACCATCATCATCCATATCAAGATAGAGATGTGTGGTCATGGATTAATTGAATTATGTAATTAAAATCCATAATTATTCTCATCATGAATTTAGAATAAGGGATATTAATGAGGCATGGGAGGTAGTAAAGAGGCATGGGAGACCCATAATCTTGATATTTTATGCACTTATGGCTTGATGGATGCCACCCCATAGATGGCATCATCTAATGATTTAAATAATATAATCAATTTCCAAAAATAAATATTCAAAAAATCTCATGGAAAATCCACTTAATATCTTGATTTGGATTAATTAGCCTTAAATAAGGTTAATGAACATTTGTGCAATTATTTGGAAAGTGGCTCTCAATTAATCAAAATGGTCAAAAAGTCATATTACCGAGTCATAATTTGAATTGAGAAGAATTGGAGTGTGACATTAGATGTGTTGGAATCGTATCCCATTTAGGATGTCTCCAACATAAATAACAAAGGTACATGATGTGTACTAATGAATTAGAAGAAAAAAGTGATCTAGAGCCCAAAAACGTGAAATTATCATTTTGAATCGAAATGAATTGATCAAATTTAGGTGGCCCACAAATTTCATTTCCCCATTTAGGGATACTTTGACCTAAATTGGCACTTGTAAATGACAAGTTCAAACCATTTAGTGCATTTTATGGATTTTGAACTAAAATGTGCATTTGAGTGCAATTCAAGTAAGATTGACAATCTCAACACAAATGGTGTTAGGAATTGGACATCTAAAATACCCTGAACATGATAATAATATTATCTTTAATGAAATCACATAATACTTCTAATGTGTCATGTTTGATAGGAATAACTTCAACCCATTTATTGAAATAATTAGTAATTATCAAAATATAGTGATGTTCAACACTGGATGGAGGATTTAATACACTAATGAAATGCATTCCACATTGTTGAAATGGCTCATTAATAATTATTGGTTCTACTAGAAAAGCTAGTAGCTTGACTCATCCTATAAAATGTTGACATGCTTGACATTTAGCAACCCACTCTGAAGTATCTTGAAATAATGTAGGCCAAAAATACCTTGCTCATAAGATTTTATGCACTATGACTCTTACAAAAAATTGACCTCCACATGGTTTGTAATTAAATCCCTTCAAAAGTTAAGCTTGTCGTGTTTTATCTACACAATGAAGGAAAACACCATCAATGCCTCTTTTATATAGACCATTGTCCCAAAGGACATAATCCTTTGATTTTAGCCTAATGGTTCACTTTTATTTCCATGTCAGATTATATGCATATCTCCATAAGTTAAGTAGTAAGAAATATTATTGTACCATTCATTAAATGGATCAACAAAAAGTACCATGGGTAGTTCTTCCTTTATTTCATCTTGGCTTGAAAGTGTTGTTGTATCTACAACATCAGGCCTTCTTTCCATCATCAACTAGCATAGGACTATGCCTCTTACCATCTTTGTGGGTTTGATATCAAGGTTAAACTCTTGCACCTTGGCTACCCAATTGCCTTTGAGTAATCATAACCCTTATTGAGTTAGAATTGACTTGATGATAGTGTATAAGACATATACTATAGTATGAGATGATAATATGTAATACCTAAAAATCTTACATGCTTTAACCATTGCAAAGGTGTGTTTATCCATCTGTGAGTACTTCAATTTTGAAATTTTCAATGGTTGACACATGAAAGCCATAGGAGATTCAACTCCTTCATCATTTTCCTACATGAGTATAGCTAACATAGTGTGCTCTAAAGAGTAATAATAAAGAATAAGTTCCTTACCAAAATATGGAGAAACTAGCATTGAGGCTTTAACTATTGCTACATTTATTCTTTCAAATGCCAATTTTCCTTCAACATTCCATTTAAAGTCTAGATTATTTTCATCATATTCAAGATGTGGTGAGTTAACTCAGCATGATTATGAATAAACTTTATTAGGAAATTTACTTTACTAAAGAAAGAATACACACCTTTCTTGGATGTAGGCATAGGCAAACTCTGAATAGCTTTTATCTGTTCTAGATCAATTTCTTCCCTTGATACTATATGCTTATGGAGCTTACCTTTAGTTACAAAAACTATGGATTTCTCTGGGTTTAAGGAAATCCCATGTCTTCTACATTGGTTTAGGACTTCTTCAAAATCAACTAAATGATTAACTCTTTACTTTGAAAAGACCATCAAGTCATCCAGATATACCATAATGCTCTTATTCTTCAAATGAGAAAATGCTAGGTCCATAACTCATTGAAAATTTGCCCTAAAATTAATTATCCCAAAGGGCATCTTTTGATAAGCAAAAGTCCCTCATGGTGTTGTGAAAGTAGTTTTATACTGATCTTCCTCAACCATTTTTATTTGATTGTATCCAAAAAATCTATCTATTAGAGACAACATTTCAAACCATATAACTACCTATAAAATATGAACCATAATAGGCAATGGATAATTTTCCTTCAGAGAGGCTTGATTTAGGTTACAAAAATCAACACATAAGTGTATCTCCCCATTTTTATTTCTTATTAGGACAATATTTGCTAACCATTCTAAATGGTGGATTGGATAGATGATCTTTGCATCAAGGATTTTTTGAATCTTGGCATGAATCATACCTGAAATGATTGGGATATGATGTCATAAAGTTTGCTTTAAAGGCTTTATAATTGGCTAAAGTGAAATATAGTGTTGTACCTCATCTGGTTGAAAGGACTTGAGATCTTTATAGGACCAATTAAACACATCAATATATTCTGTAAGAATTTTAGTGAAAGTTGCTTTCTCCTCCTATGTGTAGCACTTGCCAATGTTGACCATCCTAGGTTCTTCATTACTGCCTAGGTTTACCTAATCCATTTTTATAGAAGAGATTTCTCCATATTCTTTATTTTTATTTATAAACTTATCATTTTTATCAAATATCTCTTCTAAATAAACTAAACCTTTAGGAATCTTATTCCATTTAAGATGAATTATGACTTGATCATGAGAGAGTTTAGATTCAACAATACCAATTGTTTGACATGGATGTGAACTACTTCCTTCAAAGTGTAATCCTTCAAAATTATCTTGCTGCTCTAAAAAGGTATTTATTTGTCTATCATCATTGAAAACTTGCTAATGTTCAAAATTATTTGGGACTTTTGGGTGATAAATCATTTTTACTTTATAGTCACCTTCTTTAAAGATTATTGGTCATTGCTTTAGTCTAAGTAAAGATGTAGTTACAATGAGTGAGTTAGCTCTAGAATTTTGATCCTGAGATATCAAGTTCATCAAAAAATAGAAAAATAAAGCATGGCACTTAGAACTCTATCATAGTAGTGTTTCAGCTTATTTTTCTTCACTTGATATTGTTATCTGATCTACCTAACTATTAACTCAACATCTCCTTGTACTTTAAGGAGTTTTATTCCTTGATCCTTTGCTCACTCAAACCCTAGTAAGAATGCTTCATATTCAGCTATGTTTTTTGTGTTTTCAAACATAAGCTTGAATGAAAAGGGAAATACTTCTCTAGTAGGAGAAATCAATACTACTCCGACACCTAAACCAAGAAAACCATAACAATCATCAAATTCCATGATCCATATCTTATCTTCATCTTTTCTTTTTCCTCTTCAGTCTCTTTACTTGTTTCAAAGAAGTAAATTCCATGAACTTATTCTTTAAAGAGAATTTGTGATCTTGGATCTTCAGATTTAGAAGCTATGTATTTTGACTTCTTCTCAAGTTCCAACTTATAATTTATTCCTTTGATTGGAATATGTGCACATGACCAGCCCATCTTCACTTCTCCTCCCAACTCTTTGTAGAAGTTTCTACTTAGTAGCATTTCATATGAGACTAGGATGTCTGCTACTAGGATTGTCATTTTGAGTCTTTTATCTAGGAAGGCTACTAGGACAACTTGGGCATATTTAATCAATATAATTAGAAAAACTTGTCTTTCTATTGAGTAGTATTTTCCAATCGACTTAGTCAAAGTAAGGCCAAAGGCATCAACTACCTTGGTTGGCATAACATTATCAAAAAATCCTAAATTTAGAATACAATTGCTTAACTTATATCCATTAATTAGAAGTGATACATAAAATGGTTTTATTCTCTCTGATATGGGAGTGGATGAGGATGAAGCATATACATAGTTATTCTAGGAACGGTTTGACCAAAGAATAGGTAGAATACCCTTCAAGGCATTTGATGCATTGCTTGAACCCTTAATTTTAACATACTTCACTAATCTATTTAGCTAATCTGGGTAGGACCTTAAGTATTCAACTTCTGACATCTAAATTTTAGTTTTCTTTATGTGTTCAATAATGTCAAAACAAGGAATGGGTGTAGATGAGAGGGAAATGACTCAAACTATATGGGCATTTAACTTATACATTTGAGAAGTGGAGGGAACACACTATTCTTTAAGAATAAAAGAAGAAGGTATATGACTACTTCTTTTAAGAATACTTACATCAGCACTAGGTTGATCCTTCTTTTTCTCTTATTCTTTCAATGACTTCCCAACAGCTTGTTGAGTTTGAGATCTTATAAATACTATAAAAGATTGACTATGATCTTCATGAAGTACTTATTCATAGTCAGTCTTTGATTCATATTTTAGGTAGCAATTGGAGTCATCAGTAAGATCTACAAAATCATCTTCCTTGAAAAAACTTTGGTCAATACCATCAACTATTAAGTCTTCTTCATTCATCTCAACATGATTTATGGGGACATCTTCAATTTCCAAAATTTGCTGAGGACTAATAATATGATTTTTATTTTGATTATTGAAATTGAGTGTGGGAGTATTCCTAGTTGGAGCTACATGGGTTCCTTGAGCAATTTATCTTTTAACTTGAAGCAAGTCATTAACTAGTTTTTGTAACAAGGGGTCTATAGTCTGAGGTGTGGCCAAAGTAGATGATTCTCCCTTAGATATGGTTTTCTTAATTTTCCTAGCCATTATTAGGTCATTGTTAACCTATGTTGTAAGATTTTGAGGAGAAACTAGAGTAGTTGGGCATGCTATCTGAATCTAGTAACTGACTTTTGAAATTTAAGCATTGATGAGGAAACATTTTTGATTATCTACTACTGGTAACATAGCTTGAGGGATATTATAAAGTAGTGTATTGAATCTGGTAATAAAATCATGCATGTTTTCATGTAGTTCCTTCTTAAGTTGAGTCAGTTGTGTGAGTAGTATATGAGGATCTTCAATAGCTTTGAACTTTTTTCAAATTGACCATACATAGTAGCCCAATTGGTCACAGTGCTTGGAGCCAAACGGTAAAGCCATTCTACTACTAAGTCATGTAGGGTCTCAAAAAAGAGCCTGATAGAAACATCTTCATACTTTACACCAATTAATCCACATTCCTTAAAGAAAGTATCCAAGTGCTCATCCATATTTTGCTTACCATCACCAGTAAATTTAAGAAAATTCTTCATTGAGCCTTTTGGCAGGGTGTACAAAGGAGGAGTCAAATTCAATGAACCAATGGTTGGTCCCCATGGGACAAGATGTGGTAGATGATGGGTGTCATCATCCCCTTCATTTAATCAACTTTATGTTGATGTCATATTTAACTAGGGCTGTGTCTAAAGCTATATGCAAGAAGAAGAATCGTAGTGATTTAGTAATTGAATGGACGTTTTTTTATTTTTTTTATTTTGGGGGGTTTTTAATGTCTTAAGGATTTCTTAGTTAAAACCTTATTGAAATCAAACTATGCAAATATGCCAAAAATAAACACACATTGTAGAAATGAAATACATTGCTAGAAATAAACACACGTTGCAAAAATGAAATTGATTGCTGGAAACAAACACACATTGCAGATTACTGGAAAAAACACATGTTGCAAAAATGAAATTTATTTCTAAAAACAAACACACATTGTAGAAATGAAATTGATTACTGGAAACAAACACACATTGCAGAAATGAAAATTTAATCTAAAATGCCTGCAAGAACAAATTTACAATAAATCTTAACTTTAAGGTGTTGGAAGCATTTATAAATTTAACAGAGTTACCTATTTACTTTTGCGAATAAAAATATAAATACTAACAAACATGAAGATCCTGGTTCTTTTGAGGAGTGGGCCCTTACTCTGCCTAGAACAGGATTTGAACAATTTAATTTGCTTTCAAAATAGAAATGGCTATTTCATTGATAAAATGTTTTGTATTACAAATGTACTAATCTATCCTTTATCTCTCTATTCTTCAATGATTTTCTCTATCTTCTATATTCTATATCTATCTCCCTTTTACTAAATTCCTAGGTCTGTATATATAGATGCTTTGATGGCTGTAACTATTTCATAGATATGATGGAACTGAATCATGCCTAGAATAGATGCTGAATCAAGATGTGGCTAGATGTTTAGATGTGTGAACAAAAGATGGATAATCACATCCTAACTCATCCCAAAGAAAAATAAAATTTACTGTAGAGTAAATTTTTACTCTATGTTGCATTCAAATTTCTAGTCATGTGCTGCAATTTTGTTCCTGTATACCTTGGTCGTGGCAGCAGAGTTTTGGAGCAGAGTGTGGGTTTTTCATCTAAGTGCTGAATAACAGTAGAAGCCACTAAGTGTCACTTTTCAAGTTACCAAACAAGCCAAGTGGAGTAATCCAAGGCACCTTTCCTAACTCTAAAGAGAGCTACAAAATGTGCCACGTATCCAATAGCAACTCAGTGAAATGTATCTCATATTGGCACCCACATTTCATTCTATTTTTTGACAAAGGTTTTCAATAAGCTAAGTAGCAAGAAGAAGCAAAAAGTGCCAGATGGTAGTCATGAAAGGCCCTGGACCACTTTTTCAAAGTAGAGGAGGTCCTCAAGTGTCATTTTTCGAGCCCCTTTCTACTCCATTCTCAAAAGAAGTGGAGGATGCCACGTATTCCTAGTAAGAGAAGTGGAAGATGCCATGTATCATCCCAAAAATAGTAGAGGCCACCACATTTCAAATTTTGAGAGACCATCTTCAAGCTTCATTGCCGAATAAAGATCGTGGTGGGTCCTGGGTGTTATTTCCAAGGTCTGCAGAAGCTGCCAAGTGTCACCATTCATAGGAGCCTAATATGTACCCTAAATAATTCTACAACATAGCTAAAGGGAAAGTAAAAAGTGCCACGTGTCTTTAATAAATCAGGCAAAATGTGCCAAATGTCATTCTTCAGTGCTTTCTAAGTGACAAGGAGAATTTCAATGAATTCACTAACTGTCCTCTTCCATTTCAATAGAATAGAGTGTCCCGTGTATCTGTTGCCATAAAGTGAGTTGGAGGGAAACTCAGCAAGAGTTATTTCTGGTAGATGGAGCTGTTCACTAGGTAGATTTTTGGGGCCTGGAAACATTAAAAGGGGTTGTCTATTTGTCTCCTATAAGCAGAGGAGAATGGATAGCTGCATGGCTAAGCAGGTGATGGAATGAGGAAATTCAGGCATGAAGAGGAGGTATTAGACATGAATCGACATGCCATAATTAGAGCAACCACCTCGCTCCAGCATGGCCCTTCTTGATAAGACCAGGGTACATCCAAGGCATTGAAAACACCTACTATTTGTCCCCTTTGAGTTAAAGGTGGAGTAGAATTGTGTGGAAAAGGGGATGATGGAAGGAGACATTTGAGGCTATAAAAGAAGAGGATTAGTAATGAATAAGGGGAGACATTCTATAGTTTAGACTTTCTAGAGTTTTGTGACTAAGTAGTATCATTTGCTTTTGTCTCATTTTCTTGAGTTGTAAAGTTGATGTAACTGTGCATGTTTTTTTTGCCTTTTATGTGGCTAAATGAATTAAGATTGAACTCTATGCCTTTGTTGATATTATCTATTCCATTTACAAAAGTAGTCTATGTTGTATATTTTCTAGAGTTGTGATTAGGAATGTCATTTACTTTTGTCTCATTTTCTTGAGTCAAAAGTTCTACATAACTATATGTGATTTCTACACCTCTTATGTGATTGGAAGATTCTTATAAGAAGATTGAACCCTATGCCTTGGTTGACATTTTTTGTATTTCAACTAAAGAAGTCTCTATTTTGAGCCTCTATTTTTATTGTTTCAATCTTTTACATTGATCATGCACTTGTCTGCTCTTAAATGTAATTGAATCCTACATATAGTCTCACTATACTCAGGTTAGGATTAGGATTACACTCAGGCACATAACCATAGTTAGGTTTCATTTCCTGCATTTGCATTTTTGTTTAATTTCCTATCCCTTTTCCCCCAACACTAGATATAAAAGAAGAAACCAACTTCTCTAAAATCTGGAGGTTATTTCAAGCCACAATATCCCACAGCTTGAAACTTCCCATTGTTGTTGATTAGAATCAGGTGCAATTTTAGGACATCAACAATTTTTGACACACCTTGTGGGACCAGTCTTCAAGTTTCTTTCAAGACCACATGAACCAAAGAACTACAAGGAGTCAGAGTTATGGACCAGTCACCACATCACAATCTGCTACAAATCCAGGTATTCTTTTGCCACCTCTAGTAACAAGTCCAAGGAGAAGAGCTAACTAGTTAACACCAATACTAAATATGGGAGCCCCTGTACCCCCAAGAAATTACACAAGCTGGAACACTAGTAGTCCCTTAATCCTCCCAACACCACCAACCATTTAGGATCCTATCCTATTAAATGCTCTAAAAGCTCTACCCAAATTCAATGGGTAAGACTCAAAAATGCCTATGGAACATCTTCAAGATGTATCAAATGTCTGTGCCATACATGTTGTCACATAGAAAAATGTGGCCATAAAGTTATTAGTAGTTTCATTTAAAGGGAAGGATTTATAATGGTATCGCTCTTTGACCCCAAATACCATCTCTACATGGGACAAGCTTGGAGATCTGTTCTTTGAAAGATTTGTAGAGAAGGGTGACAAGTCTTCTTTGTTACAACAGTTAATCACCATTCAAAGGGGACCACAGGAGGACATGACTAAATTCAACACTAGATTCCAGAAAACTTGGGACAAAATCCCTGCTACAGTTAGGCCACCACCTGGTATGGCCATAGTGTTTTATCTCAAGGCTTTAAATTTAGACATATATGTTATGATTCAGTCACTTGGAGGACACACTTTCCCAGGGGCTTATGAATGTGTTATTAGAGCTTAGAATCATTTAATAGATGCTAAAAAGTTACCTCCAAAGCCTCCCATGCCTATGTTCCTAGAAATTTCCTTGCCCTTACCTCAAGAAGTTTCTAAAGCTGTAATCCCATCTGTATTTATCTACACTTACCCTCAATCATCCATGAAAGAACCTGTCCCTCCTCAGTCATTTGAGATGGATGATATCAAGAATATCCTGAGGATGTTTTCCAATGAGTTGATTAATATAAAGAGGTAGAAAAATAGTTTCCCCAAGCCCCCTTATCAAGGCTATCAAGGAAATAGGTTTTTGTCCCAACCAAAACAATACCAAAGTCTTCCAAAATAAACCAACTATCAGCCAGCGAATCAATTAGTTGCAATTCCCACACCCTCACAGACCATTCCTCCCAACTCAAATAGGGAGATGGTTCCAAGTCAGAATAACCATGTGGATGTTACTAATGCTTGGTGTTTCCCTTGCAATGATGCTCATACACCTAGAGATTGTCCTAGGGGTAATCTACAACAAAGGGTGGCTGAGCAGAGACGAATGGATGGCTAGTTTGCTAGTACCAATAACAATCAAGACTACCAGTCTCCTGGTATGCAGAATTCAGTTCTAGTGGCTCAAATGCAAGGAATGTCCTTGAAACAAGAAGAAGAAATAGCCCTAGAACATGCTTTATTCTCATGGGTTGAAGATGAAGAAGTAATTTTCTTAAATGAAGCATCTACCTCCCAAAGGCCAGTGGTGCAATCTAATTATTACACTAGATTGAAAAGGAGAATGGTGGAACAACCTGAGAATGTAAGTGGTTAAGTCAATAATCCTCCATCTCAAGGGCAAATGAATACTAATGTTAGATAAGGAGTACCTCAGCCAATGCAAGATCAAGGGATTCCTACCTAGATTCAAGAAAAAATGAGATATCCTTATGTCCAAAAGACTCAGTCTTTGGGACCAATCAATGTGGTGGATCAATTGAAGAAGACTCCAACACTAGTGTCAATATGGGATATTTTGGCTATTCCTAAATAGAAGACACTGCTACAAGAAGCTCTACAAGGGTAAGCAGTGCCCAAAGGTGATGTTACCAAAAGACATGCTAGAAATGAAAGGCTCAAAGATACAGTTCCTCATCAAACAGTAGCCTTTGTAAATGATGTAGCACAAATAAGTAAATCTAAGCTAGAGCCTTTCTATTTGCCTCTGATAGTTGGAAACTCTTGCATAATGCATTGATAGATTCAAGAGCTAGTACAACTGTGATGCCCAAGCAAATAGCTGATGCTTTGAAAATAAAATATGAACCCCTTGCAAAAGGAGTTATGTAGCTAGATGGCAAAATAGTGCAAACCATAGGGAGAATTAAACAACTCCCCTTGTAGTTATACACATGTCGCAACATAATTCTCAACCAAGATATAGTTGTCATAGATATACCTCCTATTATTGGTTTATGTTTATCCAAAGACTTTACATCAAAAATAGGAGGGTATATGTCTCTTGACTGGTCTCACCTCATCTTGAGAACCCGATATGGTTCGAAGATAAAAATTCTATCTGAACTACTATCCAAAGACCATATCACCAACAAACCAAAAACAAGATTAGAAGTAGTTCATGCCATGTTAAATAAAGAAGAAAGGATTTTTGTTGAAGAGCTAGGCGACTGGACTAAGCATGATCAGGAAGAAGAAAATAACTAGTTGTTAGCTATGATGCATAGCGACCCATATGGGAACTATGACTCTACCGATTTAGGCATGTATGTCATTTTTGATGAGGACCAAGTAATCAAAAATGTTATAAGGGAAGAGGCACCCACTACTCTAGATTCAAAGATTTGGACCTTGAATTTTGATGGGGCTAGAAGTAAACATGGTGCTGAAGCAGGAATTTGTCTTACTACTCCTTTATGGTGATAAAATTTTAAGGGCTATCTGATTCCAATTTGCTTTCACTAATAATGATGCTGAGTATGACTCTTAAGTACATGGGCTCCTATTAGCCAAGAAAAAGGGAATAAAGAACCTAAAAGTAAAAGGGGATTCATAATTAGTAGTAAAGCAAATTAGGGAAAGGGCAGCAGCCAAAAATGTGAGAATGAGATCATATAGGCATAGGATTTGGGATTTGATAGAAGATTTTGAAGCTTTCAATATTGAGATAATCCCTAAAAGTTAAAACTCTAAGGCTGATATGATGGCCCAGATTGGCTCACAGTTTAACCCAGCAACTAGCCTATTGGTTAACAATGAGTCAATAAAAGTTATAGTGAGGATGACCATCCTAGATAATGATGAGAATAGGCAAGTATTTGAAAATGATGCTTAAGTAGTCTCTTTCTTACAGTAACCAGATGAGTTTAATAATCAATTGCAAACCAAAATTGAAGAGGCATATGGTGATCAGATTATACAATTGAGGACTAATAAGCTCTCCAAGGGATTGATCACCTTAGCAAACTTGTTTGACCTACAGGATGTAAGCTTGGAAAAGAAAAGGTTCCAGGTAGATAAAGCAGACTATTCTGAAATAGAGGTGAGTGATGGGAAAAGACTAAAAGTTGGGAATTCTATAACTCAAGAAGAGAAGGAAAGGCTAATCGAATTGTGCTAGAGATATGACAGAGTCATAGCTTGGAGCTATGAAGACCTGCATGGATACAATAGAGACATCATCTAGCACACAATAGAATTGACTGAAGGGTCCAAGCCCATCAAAAAGAAATAGAGGCTAGTAAATCTAAGGATTGAGCCTCTAATGGTAGATGAGTTGTAGAAACTTTTAGATTCCAAAATAATATTTCCAATCAAGCACTCAACCTGGGTATCAAATCTAGTACCAGTTAAGAAAAAGAATGGAGATGTAAGACTGTGTGTAGATTTTAGGGATCTAAATAGAGCTTCTCTAAAAGACCACTATCCCTTGCCCTCCATGGAAAAAATTCTACAAACTGTGGCTAGATCAGAGAGGTTTTGTTTACTAGATGGTTTCTCTAGATACAATTAGATTTGGTTGTCTGATGAAGATCAGTATAAAACTGCTTTTACTACCAAATGGGGAACATTTGCATATGCTAAGATGTCATTTGGCTTATCAAATGTAGGAGCCACCTTTCAAAGAGCTATGGATATAGCCTTTGGGTAACTTATAAATAAGATTATTCTGGTCTATTTGGATGACCTCACTATTTTTTCAAAAAATGTTGATGATCATTTTGAACATTTAGAATCTATCTTCAAGAAATGTCAAGATTTTGGGATATCATTAAATCCCAAGAAATGTGTCTTTGTTATACCTTAGGGAAAATTTTTGGGACATATAGTGCCTAAAGAAGGAGTTTCTATAGATCTCGAGAGGATCACAGCTATAATGAACCTACCTCTTTCAGTAAACAAAAAGGCAAGTTCAATCCTTTTTAGGGAAGATCAATTTTGTTAGTAAATTCATATCTAATTTTGTAGGCTTGGTAAGACCAATGACACTCTTGCTAAAGAAAGACCTAGTTTTCAAATGGACTACAAAAGGAAGGTAGGCCTTTGAAGATATAAAAAGGGCTATCTCAGTAGCCCTAGTGCTTAAGAATCCAAATTTTTTGAAGCCCTTCGTAATGTATTTCTGTGGAGGAGAGTCAAGTATTGCTACTGTCTTGACTCAAAAGAATGATAGGTTGGAGGGGGAACACCCAATAGCCTTTTTCTCAAGGACTCTCAGGGATTATGAGACCAGGTACAATTCTATGGAAAGACAAGCCTATGCCATGGTAAAAGCCCTGAAGAAATTCAGACATCTGATATTAGGGAACAAAATTATGATACTTGTAGCTCACCCAAGTGTCAGGGAATACATCATAGAGGGGGAAATTACTGAGAAAAGAGCTAATTAGATCACTAATAACCTTGAATATGATGTGGAGGTTAGACCCACCAAGCTAGTCAAAGGCAGGGGTCTGTGTTAATATATAACCTAAGAGCTAGAAAAGATGTTACCTGAGAAAGCAGATTCAGAGATAGAAATGGTGCTAAAATTACAAGAGGTAGATAAAGAATCTTGGGTCACAAGTAGGATTCATTTCATGAGAAGTGGGATTTATCTGAGAAAACTCCCTCAAAATAAGAGGAGATATTATAAGATACAGGGAGTTCATTTTGTTTCAATTGAACAAGTCTTTTTCAGAAGAAATTCTGATGGAAAGGTGTTAAGATGTGTAGAACAGGCTAAAGCTAAGAGAATACTACATGAAATGCATCATGGAATATCAAGGGGGCATTTTTCTACAAAGACCACAGCCATAAAGATAAGTTAGGCAGGATATTTTTGGCCTACTTTATTTACAAATTTTTATCAACTGGTTAAAAAATGTCAATCCTGCCAATATTACAGGGGGATGAGGAGGAATGTAGGCATGCCCCTTAGTCCTATAATTGTGGATGAACCTTTAGCTCAATGGGGTCTTGACTTCATTGGAATGATAAATCTAGTGTCTAGTATGGGTCACAAATAGATATTAACTGCCATAGACTATTTCACTAGATGGACCAAGGTAATCCCACTTAAAGAAGCAATAGAGAATGTGATCCTAAATTTTATACAAAGTATCACTACTTGTTTTGGGGCTCCTCACACCATAATTTTAGATAATGCTAAAGCATTCTTGGGGTCTAAAGTATCTGACTTTGCCTTGAAACATGGAATATATCTAAAAAATTCATCTAACTATTACCATCAAGTTAATGGTCTAGAAAAATCAACCCACAAAAACCTGATAAGACTCATCAAAAGAGTAGGGGCTGATCATCACAAAGAGTGGCATAAAGTGCTTAATCTAGCACTATGGGCTGATAGAATCATGCCTAAGCAAGTGATCAAAATGTCTCCATATGAATTGGTATATGGAAAGTCTGCTATGATTCCCCTAAGCTTAGAAATCCCTGCTCTCTAGTTGATCAAAAAAATTGAAATTAAAGGAAATGGCCCCATGTAGGTCAATCTTGCAAAACTTTTGAGAGTTCAGAGAAAGAAGGATATAGCCCATGATTCATTGATTAAACATTAGGGAATGCTCAAGAACTATTTTGATAAAAGGACTTCAAATCCTAATTTTGAAGTAGGCTCAATTGTTTTGAAATGGGATGCAAGGGCCACCAAGCTGGGTCAACATACCAAATTTTAAGCATTATGGACTGGCCCGTATAAAATTTGCATGTGCAAGCAGAAGAATTCATTCGAGCTAGAGTCGATGGAAGGAGAACCTGAAGAGATTCCTATAAATAGAATCTATTTGAAGCATTTCAATTAACTTGGGTCTGTAATGTATTATAGTTAAATGATTTCCCTTTCTCGCATTATTTTTCATTATTTTCCCACTTTTCTTTTTAAAATAAGTGTTTTAAACACATGTCGACGGCTCTTTTGAAGCTATAATTTTCATAATTTTGATCTAGCAAAAGGTGGAGTGTTCTTTTTGAGCTAGCTCAAAAGTAATAGGGATCACCAGTAACTGTAGAGTAAATTTTTACTCTACGTTGCATTCAAATTTCTAGTCACGCACTATAGTTTTGTTCCTGTATACCTTGGTCATGGTAGCAGAGTTTTGGAGTAGAGTGCAGGTTTTTTCATCTAAGTGTTGAATAGCAGTGGAAGCTGCCAAGTGTCACTTTATGAGTTACCAAATAGGCCAAGTGGAGTCATCCAAGGCACCTTTCCTAACTTTCAAGAGTGCCATGAAATGTGCCACATATCCAATAGCAACTCAGTAGAATGCATCTCATATTGGCACCTGCATTTCATTCTATTTTTTGACAAAGGTTTTCAACAAGCTAAGTAGTAGGAAGAAGCAGAAAGTGCCAGATGGTAGTCATGGAAGGCCCTAGACCACGTTTTTAGAGCAGCGGACGCTGCCAAGTGTCACTTTCTAAGCCCCTTTCTACTCCATTCCTAAAATAAGCAGAGGACACCACATATCCCTATCAAGAGAAGTGAAAGATGCCATGTATCATCCCAAAAATAGTAGAGGCCACCATGTGTCAACTTTTGAGAGACCATCTTCAAGCTTCATTACTGAATAAAGATTATGGTGGGTCCTAGGTGTTATTTCAAAGGTCCATGAAAGCTGCCAAGTGTCACCATCTGTAGGAGCCTCATATGTACCCCAAATAATTCTACAACATAGCCAAAGGGAAAGCAAAAAGTGTCACGTGTCTTCAATAAATCAGGTGGAAAGCACCAAATGTCATTCTCTGGTGCTTTCTAAGTGACAAGGAGAATTTTAGTGAATTCACTAAGTGTCGTCTTCCATTTCAACAGAATAGAGTGTCCCGTGTATCTGTTGCCACAAAGTGAGTTGGAGGGAAACTCGGTGGGAGTTATTTTTGGTAGATGGAGTAGTTCATTGGGTAGATTTTTTCGGCATATAAACATTAAAAGGGTCCATCTATTTGTCCCCTATAAGCAGAGGAGAATGGATAGTTGCACGGCTAAGTAGGTGATGGAATGAGGAAATTCAGGCACAGAGAGGAGGTTCTAGACATGAATCGACATGTCACAATCAGAGCAGCCACCCCGCTCCAACATGGCCCTTCTTGATAAGACCAGGGTACATCCAAGGCATTGAAAGTGCCTATTATTTATCCCCTGTGAGTTAAGGGTAGAGTAGAATTACATGAGAAAGGGGATGATGGAAGGAGACATCTGAGGCTATAAAAGAAGAGGATCAATAATGAAGAAGGGGAGACATTCTATAGTTTAGACTTTCTAGAGTTTTGTGACCAAGTAGTATCATTTGCTTTTGTCTCATTTTCTTGAGTTGTAAAGTTGATGTAACTGTGCATGTTTCTGTGCCTTTTATGTGGCTGAATGAATTAAGAAGATTGAACTCTATGCCTTTCTATGTCATTTGCAAAAGTAGTCTATGCTATAGATTTTCTAGAGTTGTGATTTGGAATGTCATTTGCTTTTGTCTCATTTTCTTGAGTCAGAAGTTGTACATAACTGTATGTGATTTCTATGCCTCTTATGTGATTGGAATATTATTATAAGAAGATTGAACCCTATGCCTTGGTTGAATTTTTTTGTATCTCAGCAAAAGAAGTCTCTGTTGTGAGCCTCTATTTTTATTGTTTCAATCTTTTACATTGATCATGCACTTGTTTGCTCTTAAATGTAATTAAATCCTACATATAGTCTCACTGTGCTCAGGTTAAGATTAGGATTACACTCAAGCACATCACCATAGTTAGGTTTCAATTCTTGCATTTGCGTTTCTATTTAATTTCCTATTCTTTTTCCCCCAACACTAGATATAAAAGAAGAGACCAGCTTCTCTAAAATATGGAGGTTGTTTCAAGCCGTAATATCCCATAGCTTGAAACTTCCCATTGTTGTTGATTAGAATCAGGTGCAATTTTAAAACATCAATAGTTAAAAAATACAATCAAACTTAATAGAAAGAGAGAGTAAGATGAGGTCATTTATTATACATTTATTGGGCATATCCTAGCCTCATCACTTCCCCCATACTTGTTTGTAAGTCCCTCTACAAACTCCACTTTTGAAATTCGAGATTGTATATCCTACATTCCATTTGATTACTTAGACTAGAATTGAATATCCCAATGTTTTGATTCAGAAGTACTATACCCTGCTCTTGCTTCTACTTTTCTTTTCCATTCCTCAAATTGAGTGGGATGTTGAGGTTCTCAATTTTGCCAAAGATATATGGGTGTGAGAAGTAGAGGTGGACTTGTTCGCATTCCTATCCATATGCTCAGGGGAGTTTCATTGATCTGATAAATTATTATGCATAAAGATTTTTCCTTTTCTAAACTCCAAATCAAATTTGAAGGGGATATTACTTCCCTTCTTTTCAATGCCATCGGGAGGAATTCCCATCTTTTTAAACATGCATAATAGATATTATCAAAATTTTCCCTTTCATAAGAGGTGAAGACATCCATGCTTTGCTGTAAACTAAAAAGATAAAGTCCCTTAAATTTATCACTAAATGCATGGGATTGGAAATATGTAGCAAAGGTGAGTGGATTACCATAATGAATTCTCATACAAAGACCAAATGAACTAGCCTTTGACCAATGCTCTGACTCACTTTCTTTCCATGTTATCTAATTTTGAAGAACATAGACAAATGCATTAAGTTGAATTTATCCTACATACAAATTGATCATAAAACTTGTATTTATTTCTAGCATAAAATTGTAGAGGTAAAATTCACAAAGAAGATTTTTCTGTTCTGTATTAGCTAAGGAGTAGGTGGCTAAGAAATCAGCTTCATCTTTTATTTCATGTGGAAGGCCACATGTTATCCTTTCCAACTACTAGCGAATGAATTATTCATCTAAAAACATGCTATAAATAGGAGAAGGTATTCTGCACGCAAGCAACTTCTCACTCATCATACAAACTATTTGTATTTTCACAAGACATATACTTATCATTTTCCTCCTTGTAAAATTTATCTTCCCATTCCTTCCTTACTTTCTCTTCTTCCACTAGTTTGCCTTTCAAGTTTGTATTAGATGCTTTGATTTCACTAAGTTCTCTACATGTGTCATGCCATAACTACTTGAGTGGTAGATAAGTCAATTTAGTATGTGTAGAGACTATTGACATAGAGGTCTATATTGTACATTTTTCCTTGTTTTCCATTATTTACCTTTTAATTTCTGCTAATTCCTCATTATTGGCTGTGAACTAACTTGTTAATTCTATAAGGACAATTTCCTTCTGTTATAACTTGAGTTTGAGGAAGTTCAACTCCTCATCCTTTTCCTTGATAATGAATTCTACTCTAGACAAAAATAGAGCCTATTTAATCTGTTGGTTTTGTTCTTTTTCTAAAAGTTCTTAGGGAGTGAAGCATTCTTCTTCCACCATAGGGGATTTCCCTTTCCTTCTCCAAGATGCCTATTCATCTTCTGCATGTGATGGTGCTATAGTCTCACCCATTTATTGGAAAATTGGCTCCTCAAATCTTTCATCTTTTTTTTCCTTTTCTGCTTGGCTTGGTCCAAGAGGAATCATGGCCATGCTGCCCAAAATATCAGCAACTTTAGTTTCTATCCTTTCTTGTTCTTCCAGCTCCTCTGAACTTTCTTTAGACTTTTTATGACATTTTCTTTCTTGAGGAGCCTCAAAATGTGCAGACATAGGTCTCTTCTTAGAACATCTTCTGATGTTCACCTTTTTATTAGGCCTAGGTGAATTGTCATTATCAGAGATAGGTATCAATTCTTCTATAGCTTCAACAGAAGAAGAAATGGATTGAGAAGGTATAGTAGGGTCTACAATTTTAACTATTCTTCCAAATTTTCTTCTTTTTGGTATTTTCTCTTCCCCTAATCTTTTCTTTTCCTCAACAATGGTAGCAGTTTTCAAATGAACTGAAGGAGCAGGAGGAGTTGCTATTATTCTTCTGGGAATACTAGGGTTTTGTCCAAATTTGCCAATAAATTTGTCCCACATTTCTTCCCCATTTTTCTTGGAAAGGAAATGGTGTTGTCATACTGAATGCACTAACCTATGATGTCTAATTATTCCTACACCCCGAGAATACCTATGGGCCATGGTATAGATGGAGTCAAAAAGAAACCCTAGAAGCTTTACTATATATTCTAGTTTTTTAGCTCCATATCTAAGGTGTATAAGGATTTTTCGGACTTCTTTTCCTACTATCCCAAATTGTCGATCATAGGTTAAATATTTAACTATTCAAAATGGTACTCTATCAAAGGGTTTGGGTAAGATGGCCCTCTTAAATCCTTTGATGATTTTATTTTTATTATAAATATATTGGGGTTCAGCTTCCCCTTCTTTCAACAGGGTTTTAGCTAGGTCTTTTAATGTCCCTTTGACAGGGTTTGAGACATGCATTATTGGTATTCCAGACATCTCACTTATGATATTCATAGAAAAAGGAATGAAAACCTTCCTAATATTTGTCCTTGTTTGCTCTAAATTGATAATAAATTCTCTTACCATTTCATCATTATATTTGGGAATTTTCCTCAGAAACTCTAGCCATCCTGCCTGTTGAAAGATATTTGCTACTTCTTCATCTGCAAGGAGTTGGGTATCATTGTCTAGTTCTAACTTCTTTTTGATTCCCATGATTCATTCTTTTTTTTTGAATCTTTCACAAGTTAGCTAAAAATTACTTCTCTTATCGATGGAACTAATGATTTTGGCTATGGAACTAGTGGATTTAGTTGTTGATTTGGTGAATTTAGTTGTGGAATTACTATACTCAGCTACAGAACTTATCAATTTCAGTTGCAAAACTATTGTGCTTAGCTATGGAACTGGCAGATTTGGTTGCTTCAATCATAAGAATGATTCTTTGTGGTTATCCAACAACTCATTCCATCATCAATATCCTTCTCATGATTTTGCACATTTAACTGTGATGTATAATAGATGACTCATCATACTAATCTTTCTAAATCAAGTCTAATCACACATGCAAACTTGTCATTTAACCTTTAACAAGTTAAAAACATAATTACCATCCTTGATGATGTAATCCCTCAGTCATGCAGACACATAATCCTTGAAAAATGGTTAGAAAATAGTTAGAATTCAAAAAAGTTTTATTTAAATTAGCCATTTATTTGAGAAGATCAACCATCATCACTGATTTTCAATTGATATCTAATTTTTTTTGGGAAGAGAATGCCAATTACTAGTTTTCATTCTCTTCCCTTTATTCTATATCTTTTCATCTGATTATTTGATCATTTTGGAAGAACTGAGTTCTTTCATATGATCAAATTATTTTTTTGCTTCAATTTGCTTCAAGAATTCATCCTTAGTAGGAGGCTTCCTATAAAGTTTTAACCTATGTCCATTGACCAAGAGTATTCTTCTACTACCATCAATGGGAAGTAACTGGATAGAACCATTGTCAAATATCTATTTGATCTGATAAGGTCCCAACCATCTAGTTCTTAATTTACCTTTGAATTATTGGTACTTAGAATCAAACAACAATGCCTAGTCTCCTACTTTGAATTGTCTTTCCTTGATATGTGAATCATGTCATTACTTCCTTTGACCTTGGATTATCTCCGACTGGTGAAGTGCTTCCATTTTAAATTCATCTAATTCATTGAGTTTAAGGATTCACTCTTTTTGAGCTACATCCAATTCAATTCCCACCTTAGTTATTGTCCTCAATGTCTGTAGTTCAAACTTAATAGGCAATAAGGGCTTTTTCCCATAGACTAACTCATATGGTGAAAACCCTGTTGTGGGTTTCCAAGTTGTATTGTAATCCCAGACAGCTTTAGGTAGTTTTTTTACCCAATCTCTTCTTTCAACTTCAATTGTTTTAGTGAGGATGTTTTCTAATTCTTTATTTGTTACTTCATCTTGTCCATTTTCTTGTAGGTGATAGGGAGATGACTTCCTATGATTGATCTGATAATACATTGTGAAACTTGGATCATATTAGACAAAAATTGTGGTCCCTGGTCTGAAACTAAGCTTTTTGGTGCTCCAAACTTTACCATAATTCTATGCCAAAGGAAATCAGCAACTGCTTCTTCAGTGGCATTTGTTAAAGCCTACACTTCTACCCATTTTGTTACATAATTAGTACACATAAGAATATGTGCTTTTCCTTGTGAAGGAGGATTAAAAGGTCCAAAAAAATCTAATCCCCATCTTTCAAATGGTTTAATCACTACTTGTGGTTGCAGAGGCATTTCATTGGTAATGGTTGGTTATCCCATCCTTTGACAAGGATCACACCACCTGATATATCTCTTCACATCTTTGTACAAAGATGGCCAATAGTAACCAATGCCAAGTATCTTGTGAGATATTCTTTTCACTAGATAGTGTCCTCCAATTGGTTCATCATGACATGCCCAAAAGATGTCAAAAATTGTATCTTCTCTTACACACCTACGTAAAACTAAATCAAGACCACATTTAAATAGCATTCCATTTAACCATTTGAACTGTGCACTAGTTTTGATTAATTTTTTTATTTGTTTTTTAGTGAAAGGAGGAAACTTCTCTATTTCAAGATAATTTTCCATGTCAGCAAACCATGGTGTGTTAGCTGAAATAAAAAACAATTGCTCATCTAAAAAGTTATCCTTGACTAGATCTTGCTCCCCTGTACTAGTCAATCTTGACAAGAAATCAACCACCACAATAGATTTACCTAGATTATCCACAATGGTAATATTAAATTTTTGTAAAAGTAATGACCATCTAATTATTCTACCTCCAACCACTAGTTTGTTCATTAAATATTTAATTGTTGAGTGATCTGACATGTACAAATATTTTGTACCCTGTAATGTAATGTCTAAATTTATTGATTGTATAGATCACATCCAAAAATTCTTTTTTAATGGTAGTGTACTTTATTTCAGTGAGAGTAAGATTTTTATTGAGATAGTAAATAAAATACATTCTACCTTCTTCATCTCTCTATCCCAAAACTGCACCAATTGAGGTATTTGAGGCATCAGTTTGGATGTGAAAAGGTTTCTCCCAATTAGGTCCTTACAATATTAGGGCAGTTACTAATTTCTCTTTAATTTCTTCAAAAGCATGTTGACACTGTTCATCCCAAAGAAATTCAAAATCCTTGGTAAGCAATTTAAACATGGGGGCAGCAATTTTACTAAAATCCTTGATAAAACACCTATAGTATCCAGCATGTCCTAAGAATGATTTGATATCTGTGGGAGTTTAAGGAATAGGCAAGTCTAAAATAATCTTGATTTTGTTTTGGTCAACCTGAATTCCTCTTTTTGAAATATGGTGCCCTAATACAATCCCTTCATCAACCATCATCAAACATTTCTCATGACTAAGAGACAAGTGATGTTCACATCTTGTTAATACTCTATCCAAAAATTTTAAGGCATCATCAAATGTATCTCCATACATAGTAAATTCATCCATGTATACCTCCACACAGTCATTTGTTAGGTCTACAAAAATTGCTAATACAACTCTTTGAAAGGTTTTCGGAGAATTACATAGTCCAAATGGCAATACCCTATAAGCAAAGGTACCCCATTTACAAGTAAATGTAGTTTTCTCCTGATCCTCAGTAGCAATTTTGATTTGATTGTATCCACTAAATCCATCCAAGAAGGAAAAGTATTGTTTACCTGAAAGGTTGTCTAAGACTTGATCTATGAATGGTAAGGGAAAATAATCTCTTAGGGTGGCTTTGTTCAGTTCCCTATAGTCAACACAAATTCTCCATTTTCAATTCTTATTAGGGACAATTACAAGAGGAGACACCCACTGGCTATCTGAGATAGGGTAAATAAAACCTACTTGTAATAGTTTTTCAATTTCTTGTTTGACTATATCCCGTAAGGTTGGATTAATCCTTTTTTGAGGTTGCCTAACTAGTCTAATATTTTTAGTATAAATGTGATGGGTGTAGATACTTGGATGAATTCCCTTCACATCTCTATAGTCCTAAGAAAATGATTTAGTATGATCCTTTAAAACATCAAAAAATTTGACTTCTTCATCATTCTTTAACCAACTATTAATATTCAAAAAAATTCCTGGTTGAATCTCAACATGTTTGGTTCTAGGATATGATGAACTGATTTGTTGAAAGGGTTCCATTAAGGTGTTTAGTGGAAAGGCATATGGTAACAATATATGATATGTAGCAACATCTCCAAAAGTTCCTAGAGGTAGAATGTTGGACAAAGGACAACATGAAGAGTTATGATACTTATCTTGTTGTAGGTCAAACTCTTCATTACTATTGTTTTCCAAAAATTCTTCACCATCTCTTGATATCTATAAAGTTGATGCTATAGATCTTTCCTCCCCCCAAGAGAAATTGCGTTCCTCTAGAGTGAAGTTATCTTCACTTCCAGAGAATTTGTGTGGTTTTGAAACTAATTGTGATGGTTCTGGAACTAATTGTGATGGTTTCAAAACTAACTGTGATGGTTTCAGAAATAATCATGATTGCTCCAATGATGATTGATGTTCATTTAATGAACGATTAACCATATCATCTATTTCTCGTACATGATCCTACAATGTTATCATATCCAATGAAGACATATTTTGCTCATTAATATCAAGATTATCAACTCATAATTTTGCTTGATTATCAATAAAAGGTTGTGCAGATAGATATAATGAAATTTACTTAGAATTCTTACCATTTGAAATAGTCATATCACCTGACCTGCAATCAATTAAGGTAGCAACTATAGCTAACCATGGTCTCCTTAAAATAATGGGATAACCAAGTGTTTTACCTTTTGGCTACAATATAAACAAGTCAACTAGATATTCCCATGATTCCACCATTACTACCACATCTTCAATAACTCCTAGTTTTGCTACAGACTGATCTACCATCTGTAATATGGTATTAGTAGGTTGTATGCCTATTAATGGTAATGTTTTCAAAGTGTCCACTATCATTACATTGATAGCTACACCCAAATCAATTAAAACATTATGTATATCCTAATTCCGTATAGAAATAGAAATAAAAGGGCTTCCAATATCTCCATATTTAGGTAGTAAGATCTTTCTTGCTACTAAATTAACAAGTTTCCCATCTACCTGAATAGTCCTAGGGTACTGCTTCTTTCTTCTAGTTTTTTTAAAACATAAAAATTTGATTAACTTGTTTAACTCTAGAATATCCTTAATTGATTGTAATAATGGTATTTCAATATTCAATCTTCTTAGTTCCCATACCAATTCAAATTCCTTAAGTTCTATGGTTTCTTCAAGTCTTTCTAAAAATGGAATCTCAGTAGAATTTCTTTCTGGTTCTTTATCTTTTTCTTTGTCATCATCCTTAGGTGTAACTGTGTTAGGGGTTTTAGCTTTTTCTGTCATCTTAGTGATTATAATAGGTGGACTGCTAACTATTTTCCTAGATCTGGTTTGAATGTTTTTACAATCCATTATATTTAAATCAACTAATTTTTTCAGTTATGTTTCGTATATAGGATTTGTTTGTTTATTTCTTGGGTTTGCTACTAGTTTTTCTGGCATTTGGGTTTGGACTTTGTTTTCACTCTATGGATTTTGTGTTGGAGGTCCCATTATGGCTTGTTGGTTCTCATTTTGATATGTTTTTCCTTGCACATAATTGTTAGGGCTCCATCTAGGTTGTGGCCAAGCATAAGGATTTCCTTGACCAACCCAAGGTTGTTGATGTCCTTGAGTATACCAAGATTGACTTGCCCAATATTGAGGATGTCATGTGGGTTAAGGGGCCCAAGGTGGTTGTCCCCAACTTTTTCATGCTATTTGAGTAGCCTATGACATCATCCAGGGATGAGGAGCAGGTCTTGGCATAAAATTTCCTTGGTTAGGTTATCTCTGGACAAAATTTAATTCTTCTGTGGTGGATGATGTATTGGTTTGTTTGAGCTGATTTTTTATGAGTGGAAGAAGATAACAAGTGTGATTATCATGTTG
This sequence comes from Torreya grandis, assembly GCA_037957365.1. Classification (NCBI taxonomy): domain Eukaryota; kingdom Viridiplantae; phylum Streptophyta; class Pinopsida; order Cupressales; family Taxaceae; genus Torreya; species Torreya grandis. The sequence continues at coordinate 525,015 of JARHVA010003211.1, read as the reverse complement.
TTTAGATTCACAGACAAGACATACTTCCATTTTATCCAAAGGACATTCCCTTATTACATACTTGTTCCTGCATCTAAGACAATACATGGCTAATGATTCAAGTTGGGCATTTGCTTTAGCTTGCAATCCATCCATGGTGGAGGTTAATTGAACTAATATGTCTATTTTAAAGTTTTCCAATTCATCCATCAATTTGTTCATATCTGGATTCAAATTTTTAACCTTTTTCCCCTTTTTAGGTCCACCCCTTGTTCTTGAATAGTTTCTACAAATTGCTATGATTTCATCTATTCTTAATTGAGCAATGTTTCCTCCACCAATTAAATTTTGGGTTTCCCTAGATTCATCATCTAGACCTTTGAGAAAAATGATTTTATTTAAAACTTCTTGAAGTACAAATCCACATATTTTACTCATAAAGAGGAATCTATCCAAGTAATCTTCCATATTTTCATCTTCTTCTTGTTTGATTTTGAAAAAAAATTCCTTTCAAATTCTTCCTCTACAATAATCTTGATATTTGTCTAGGAAGATAGTTTCCATTTCTTCCCAATTGGTAATAGAATTAGATGTTAATCCCATAAACCACCTCATTGCTGCATCCTTCAGGGTAGATGGAAATAACTTCAGTTTTTGATTATCTATGTTATAATCATAAGTCTGACATAGTACTTTAAGGTCAAACAGAAATTGGTTAGGATCCTTAGATGGCATTCCTCTAAATGTGGGAAAGTGTGCAAGTTAAATGTATTTCATAGTGGTTTTATCATGCTCAATCTGAATGGGATAGGTAAAGGTTCTCTCAAGTTCTCTTCCAGCTTGTCATTCCATCTCTCTGGTATTTTCTAATCCCTTCTCCAATTCAATGTGGTATGTGGTCTATTTTGGGGATGGTGAAAAGTCAGGAGTAGGGGGTTGACTACTCAATTGAGAATCAAAACTTTCCCTCAATGGATCTTGAGAAATAATCCTCCTCCCTAAGGTTTTACTTGGTTCTGGTGACTAATCCAAAAATTGTAAAGATGGCAATTTTGCTTCTTATCTTGTAGGAGATAATGGTGCCTCCAATTCTTTCTCAACGTCCTTTCTTAAACTAGAGGATGATGGAAATTCTTGTTCAGATATTTTGGGGAGAAATCTACCCTTCGAATCTTGTGGTCTACTCATAAATTAGGGAAAATTTATTTAATTACTAAATGAATGGTTGTTGCTCTTGTTGACAGCGAATTAGAAAATTCCAACTAGTGTTCCCTAGCAATGGTGCAAACAATGATGGGTGTCATCATCCCCTTCATTTAATCAACTTTCTATTGATGTCATATTTAACCAGGGTTGTGTCTAAAGCTATATGCAACAAGAAGAATCGTAGCGATTTAGTAATTGAATGGAGGTATTTGTACTTTTTTTTGTTTTGGGGGGTTTTTAATGTCTTAAGGATTTTTGGGTTAAAACCTTATTGGAATCAAACTATGCAAATCTACTGAAAATAAACACACGTTGCAAAAATGAAATAGATTGTTGGAAATAAACACACATTGCTAAAATGAAATTGATTATTGGAAACAAACACACATTGAAGAAATGAAATTGATTGTTGGAAACAAACACATGTTGCAAAAATGAAATTGATTGCTGGAAACAAACACACATTGTAAAAATGAAATTGATTTCTGGAAACAAACACACATTGTAGAAATGGAAATTTAATATAAAACATCTGCAAGAACAAATTTACAAAAAATATTAACTTTAAGGAATTGGAAGCATTTATAAATTTAACAAAGTTACCTATTTACTTTTGTGAATAGAAATATAAATACCGAAAAAAATGAAGATCCTTGTTCTTTGGAGGAGTGGGCCCTTGCTCGGCCTAGAACAAGATTTGAATAATTTAATTTGTTTTCAAAAGAGAAATGCCTATTTCATTGATAAAGTTTTCTGTATTACAAATGTACTAACCTATCCTTTATCTCTCTATTCTTCAATGATTTTCTCTATATTCTATATTCTATATCTATCTCCCTTTTACTAAATTCCTAGGTCTATATATATATATATATATATGCTTTGATGGCTGTAACTATTTCATAAATACGATGGAATTGAATCGTGCCTGGAATAGATGCTAAATCAAGATGTGGTTCGATGTCTAGCTGTGTTATAAATGTATTGATTCTGTAAGTTTAGAAAATTAGGAATCTATTCCTAATTTAATGGGATCATTGATTTGACAGATCTCTGACCATTTGGAATAGATCCTCATTAGTTCCATATCTAGCCACAAAAGTTTTGGAGCCTATCTGTAGGAGTACCAGAGCTAAATATAGAGTTCTAGAGCTAAGTCTAAAAATGCAACAACTTGAAGTAATATGGTGGAGTTCTAGAACTAACTGTGATGGTTCCAGAATAGATTTTGCAAGTTTTAGAACTAACTGTGATGATTCTAGAATAGATTCTATAGGTTCTAGAACTAATCTGAGTTGAGTCCAATGCTTCCAAAAACATGCAATCCACTTCATATTTGATCTTTACCCTGATGATGACCTATTTTATTGCAAAACTAAAATTTTCCAACACACTTATTAGGAATTACTGGTCTTTTAAAACGTTATAATCACAATCAACAAAAGATGGATAATCACATCCTAACTCATCTCAGATCAAAATAAAAGTTAAAAAATGCAATCAAACTTAATAGAAAGAGAGAGTAAGATGAGGTCATTTATTATACATTTATTGGGCATATCCTGGCCTCATCAGTAGCACCATTTTTCTAGGAGTCAAAAAATAAAAACTAGTTGATTAGATTATTCTAGAGGAATTATGCTAAAGTTGATGCATATGAGAAGTTAGTTGCCTAATAGGTGGGAGACTAGCTCTTATGGTTATAGCTTGAATAGGGAAGCTAAAATTAAATTGCTCTTATAGCTCAAAAAATTGGTCTACTTATCCCTGTGCTCTTCTCACTCTGGTGAAAGTTTGATTGGCCAATTTAAAAAGTAGAAAAATCTTCTAATTATCACACTTTTATAACAATTTTGATGGATAAAAGCTTAATCGATAGTTGACTTAGCATGCATCAGATTTTAAAAAAAATGTACTGATAACAAATTGGGCTTTTAGACTAAAGACACAAAAACATGCACTGACTTTGAAAAGATGTATTTTATTTTAAGCAGGAGTAACTAATCTTAGCTAGCCATTGAAAATAGACTAGTATGTCACCCAAAGCATGCGAGATTTTGATGAACACTTAATTTTTTTGCAACTAGAGGTAATTTTTAGATTTGATTCTAGGAGTCATAAATTTATAGCTCATTCCCTAGTGGAGTCACCAAAAAATGTTGGCTAGATATTTTTCATGGATTCAAAACTACATAGGTATTCATTGGATTAAATCCCCTTCATTGAATGGTAAATCTCCCGTAATCTTATGTTTATCTACCTCTAGTTACTCTCTATTTAGATTTATTCAAGACTATGCAAATTAGGTGCAGGTTGATTTAATGTTTGTATTACTTTAATCACTTTGTTCATGAAATATAACAAAAATACTTTGAAACAAGTAAGCATATATTTTGTTTTAGAAAAGTAGTTTGAATCTAGGATACATAGAAAAGGAAAAATCAACTTGTTATGTTTTAGAATGAGAAAGAATAATAGAAGTGCATATCATAATAAATAGACTTGCATAGTTTATTGGGTATATGAAATAAAATAAACATATAGTATGTGATTCTTTTTCTATTAAATATCAATAATACTATGAATTAAATTTTTCTTTTAAGATAACTCAAAGATTACCAATTTATCTTCATCAAACTCACATAAAGATTTCCATAGACACAAAGTTCTCCAAAATATAATTCTCTTTCTTTCTTGACAAAATTTGTACAAAATAATCCAATTATCTCAAACTCATTGTTTTAGATTTCCTAAACCACTTGTACAATTGTAGAAGAAAACTTCTCCTGATGGCATGTAGGCTTGCTCATCTATTTATACAATTTCAAGACACAAAATTCTAATAGGAAATAACTTCCTTAATTCACATGTGTTGCATTAAAAATGGAAACCATTAAGAAACACCTTCCTCAAATCTCTCCTTCATGGCATGAAATGATGAATGACATGTAGCACCTTTTACACTCCTTATTTGAATTGATTAAAAACACTTTACATGTGGTACAAAGTTAGATAGACTAATAACATTTTAGTCAAGTGACTTAAGACATTGAAATTTAAAAAGTAATTTTAATTTTACAAGTAAATTATAAAATGATATTACCTTTACATAGGATTATTTGTAGATTTATTACAAATAAAGAAGAGAAAATAAAAGAGGAAGAATAATTTATTCAAAACCCAAGCTCTAGCGAGTCTACTTGATGAACTTGGCTTTTGCATTTCTCTTTGTACTTGGCTTCTACATTTCTGGTTCTGTTTCATATATAGGATTTGTTTATTTATTTCTTGGGTTTGCTACTATTTTTTCTAGCATTTGGGTTTAGAATTTGTTTTCAATCTATGGATTATTTGCTGGAGGTCCCATTATGGCTTTTTGGTTCTCATTTTGATATGTTTTTCCTTGCACATAATTGCCAGGGCTCCATCTAGGTTGTGGCCAAGCATAAGGATTTCCTTGACCAGCCCAAGGTTGTTGATGTCCTTGAGTATACCAAGATTGACTTGCCCAAGCTTGAGGATGCCATCTGGGTTGAGGGGCCCAAGGTGGCTGTCCCCAACTTTGTCATACTATTTGAGTTGCCCATGACATCATCCAGGGATGAGGAGCTAGTCTTGGCATAAAATTTCCTCGGTTAGGTTGTCTCTGAACAAAATTTAATTCTTCTATGGTGGATGATGTATTGGTTTGTTTGAGCTGATTTTTTATGAGTGGAAGAAGATAACAAGTGTGATTATCATGTTGTTTAGATTCACAGACAAGACATACTTCCATTTTATCCAAAGGACATTCCCTTATTGCATGCTTGTTTCTACATCTAAGACAATACATTGCTAATGATTCAAGTTGGGCATTTGCTTTAGCTTGCAATCCATCCATGATGGAGGTTAATTGAACTAATATGTCTATTTTAAAGTTTTCCAATTCATCCATCAATTTGTTCATATCTGGATTCAAATTTTTAACCTTTTTCCCCTTTTTACATCCACCCCTTGTTCTTGAATAGTTTCTACAAATTGCTATGATTTCATCTATTCTTAATTGAGCAATGTTTCCTCCACCAATTAAATCAAGGGTTTTCCTAGATTCATCATCCAGACCTTTGAGAAAAATGGTTTTATTTAAATCTTCTTGAAGTACAAATCCACATCTTTTACTCATAAAGAGGAATCTATCCAAATAATCTTCCATATTTTCATCTTCTTCTTGTTTGATTTTGAAAAAAATTTCCTTTCAATTTCTTCCTCTACAATAATCTTGATATTTGTCTAGGAAGATAGTTTCCATTTGTTCCCAATTGGTAATAGAATTAGATGTTAATCCCATAAACCACCTCATTGCTGCATCCTTCAGGGTAGATGGAAACAACTTCAGTTTTTGATTATCTATCTTATAATCATAAGTCTGACATAGTACTTTAAACTCAAATAGAAATTAGTCAAGATCCTTAGATAACATTCCTCTAAATGTGGGAAAGTTTGCAGGTGAAATGTTTTTCATAGTGGTTTTATCATCCTCAATCTGAATGGGATAGGTAAAGGTTCTCTCAGGTTCTCTTCCAACTTCTCATTCCATCTCTCTGGTATTTTCTAATCCCTTCTCCCAATCAATGTGGTATGTGGTCTATTTTAGGCATGGTGAAAAGTCAAGAGTAGGGGGTTGACTACTCAATTGAGAATCAAAACTTTCTCTCAATGGATATTGAGAAATAATCCTCCTCCCTACAGTTTTACTTGGTTCTGGTGACTAATCCAAAAATTGTAAAGATGGCAATTTTGCTTCTTGTCTTGTAGGAGATAATGGTGCCTCCAATTCTTTCTCAATGTCCTTTCTTAAACTAGAGGATGATGGAAATTCTTGTTCAGATATTTTGGGGAGAAATCTACCCTTGGAATCTCGTGGTCTACTCATAAATTAGGGAAAATTTCTTTAATTACTAAATGAATGGTTGTTGCTCTTGTTGACAGCGAATTAGAAAATTCCAACTAGTGTTCCCTAGCAATGGTGCAAACAATGATGGGTGTCATCATCCCCTTCATTTAATCAACTTTCTATTGATGTCATATTTAACCAGGGTTGTGTCTAAAGCTATATGTAACAAGAAGAATCGTAGCGATTTAGTGATTGAATGGAGGTATTTGTTTTTTTTTTTGGGGGGGGGGGGGTTTAATGTCTTAAGGATTTCTAGGTTAAAACCTTATTAGAATCAAACTATGCAAATCTATTGAAAATAAACACACATTGCAAAAATGAAATAGATTGTTGGAAATAAACACACATTGCAAAAATGAAATTGATTACTAAAAACAAACACACATTGAAGAAATGAAATTGATTGTTGGAAACAAACACATGTTGCAAAAATGAAATTGATTACTGGAAACAAACACACATTGTAGAAATGAAATTGATTACTGGAAACAAACACACATTGTAGAAATGAAAATTTAATCTAAAACACCTGCAAGAACAAATTTACAAAAAATATTAACTTTAAGGAGTTGGAAGCATTTATAAATTTAAAAAAGTTACCTATTTACTTTTGTGAATAGAAATATAAATACCGACAAAAATGAAGATCCTTGTTCTTTGGAGGAGTGGGCCCTTGCTTCGCCTAGAACAAGATTTGAATAATTTAATTTTCCTTCAAAATAGAAATGTCTATTTCATTGATAAAATGTTCTATATTACAAATGTACTAATCTATCCTTTATCTCTCTATTCTTTAATGATTTTCTCTATCTTCTATATTCTATATCTATCTCCCTTTTACTAAATTCCTAGGTCTGTATATATATATATATATATATATATATATATATATATATATATATATATATATATATATATATATATATATATATATATATATATATATATATATATATGCTTTGATGGCTGTAACTATTTCATAGATATGATGGAATTGAATCATGCCTAGAATAGATGCTAAATCAAGATGTGGTTGGATGTCTAGCTATGTGATAAATGTATTGATTCTGTAAGTTCAAAAAATTAGGAATATATTCCTAATTTAATGGGATCATTGATTTGATAGATCTCTGACCATTTGGAAAAGATCCTCATCAGTTCCATATCTAGCCACAAATGTTTTGGAGCCTATCTGTAGGAGTACTAGAGCTAAATATAGAGTTCCAGAGCTAAGTCTGAAAATGTGACAACTTGAAATAATATGGTGGAGTTCCAGAACTAACTGTGATGGTTCCAGAATAGATTCTTCAAGTTTTAGAACTAACTATGATAATTCTAGAATAGATTTTATAGGTTCCAGAACTAATTTGAATTGAGTCCAATGCTTCCAAAAACATGCAATCCACTTCATATTTGATCTTTACCCTAATGATGACCTATTTTATTGCAAAACTAAAATTTTCCAACACACTTATTAGGAATTATAGGTCTTTTAAAATGTTAGAATCACAATCAACAAAAGATGGATAATCGCATCCTAACTCATCTTAGATCAAAATAAAAGTTAAAAAATGTAATCAAACTTAATAGAAAGAGAGAGTAAGATGAGGTCATTTATTATACATTTATTGGGCATATCCTGGCCTCATCAGTAGCACCATTTTTCTAGGAGTCAAAAAATAAAAACTAGTTGATTAGATTATTCGAGAGGAATTATGCTAAAGTTGATGCATATGAGAATTTAGTTTCCTAATAGGTGGGAGAATAGCTCTTATGGTTATAGCTTGAATAGGGAAGCTAAAATTAAATTGCTCTTGTAGCTCAAAAATTTGGTCTACTTATCCTTGTGCTCTTCTCACTCTAGTGAAAGTTTGATTGGCCAATTTAAAACGTAGAAAAATCTTCTAATTATCACACTTTTATAACAATTTTGATGGACAAAAGCTTAATCGATAGTTGACTTAGGATGCATCAGATTTAAACAAAAATGTATTGATAACAAATTGGGCTTTTAGAATAAAGACACAAAAACATGCACTGACTTTGAAAAGATGTATTTTATTTTAAGCAGGAGTAACTAATCTTAGCTAGCCATTGAAAATAGACCAGTATGTCACCCAAAGCATGCGAGATTTTGATGAACACTTAATTTTTTTGCAACTAGAGGTAATTTTTAGATTTGATTCTAGGAGTCATAAATTTATAGCTCGTTCCCTAGTGGAGTCACCAAAAAATGTTGGCTAGATATTTTTCATGGATTCAAAACTACATAGGTATTCATTGGATTAAATCCCCTTCATTTAATGGTAAATCTCCCATAATATTATGTTTATCTACCTCTAGTTACTCTCTATTTAGATTTATTCAAGACTATGCAAATTAGGTGTAGGTTGATTTAATGTTTGTATTACTTTAATCACTTTGTTCATGAAATATAACAAAAATACTTTGAAACAAGTAAGAATATATTTTGTTTTAGAAAAGTAGTTTGAATCTAGGATACATAGAAAAGGAAAAATCAACTTGTTATGTTTTAGAATGAGAAAGAATAATAGAAGTGCATATCATAATAATTAGACTTGCATAGTTTATTGGGTATATGAAATAAAATAAACATATATTATGTGATTCTTTTTCTATTAAATATCAATAATACTATGAATTAAATTTTTCTTTAAAGATAACTCAAAGATTACCAATTTATCTTCATCAAACTCACATAAAGATTTCCATAGACACAAAGTTCTCCAAAAAATAATTCTCTTTCTTTCTTGAAAAAATTTGTACAAAATAATCCAATTATCTCAAACTCAAAGTTTTGGATTTCCTAAACCACTTGCACAATTGTAGAAGAAAACTTCTCCTAATGGTATGCAGGCTTGCTCATCTATTTATACAATTTCAAGACACAAAATTCTAATAGGAAATAACTTCCTTAATTCACATGTGTTGCATTAAAAATGGAAACCATTAAAAAACACCTTCTTCAAATCTCTCCTTCAGGGCATGAAATGATGAATGACATGTAGCACTTTTTACACTCCTTATTTGAATTGATTAAAAACACTTTACATGTGGTACAAAGTTAGATAGGCTAATAACATTTTAGTTGAGTGACTTAAGACATTGAAATTTAAAAATTAATTTTAATTTTACATGCAAATCATAAAATGATATTACCTTTACATAGTATTATTTGTAGATTTATTACAAATAAAGAAGAGAAAATAAAAGAAGAAGAAGAATTTATTCAAAACCCAAGCTCTAGCGAGTCTACTTGATGAACTTGGCTTCTGCATTTCTCTTTGTATTTGATGTGTTAAGATATCATTGATTGGATTATTGTATCATTTGATTTAGTAATTGACTATATTTTTATTTCCAATCTCAACATCTCTCTTTGAATACTTTTGCAATGATATTTAGTTTTATCAATCTTTGGTCCAAGTCTCTTCAATTCTTCTTGACACTTGATCAACACTTTGATAGATTTGGTTTTGAAATGAGTCATGGATTTGTCCATCCTCTATTTGAATTGTTCATCTAATTGTTTGGATGTTCTTGGGACATTGCTTGACCATATACCTATGAGCCCAAAGAGAGGGTCTTCTAGATTAGTATTTTTACCATGTGCATCTTCTTCTAACTCCTTCATTTCTTCTCCTATGTCTGGTAGAATGCTTTAATGAAATGATATGATATATTATTCTTGCTTTATCTTATTTTTAAAAGGGGAAATTTGTTAATAAAAAAATTATCATCTAAATTCACTATTTATTGAAGACTTTCATGTTGGAGTTTAGAAATGCCATTTTCACTTTCTAATTCAGCTCTCATTGCTTTGACTTCTATTATTTTATTTAAAATATTAGTTTGAGCATCCTTAATGAGTGGGAACAATTTTTGAGCCTTTTGGTTCATTTCATCAACCCATTTGTTAATAACTTTAGCCTTATCCCCATTGTCTTCCACTTTAGTAATCACTTATTGATATAATACAACTTCTAAAGCTGATGCCTATATAGGCATTGATCTTGCCACTTTAGCAATTATTTCACATAATTGGTCATTTTTCTCTTTTTGCTTTACCTTGGTAGCCTTTTCCTCATCCAACTTCTTGAAAAGAGAATTGATCAAAGTTTGTGTATCTTCCTTCAAAGTTTTAGTTGTTACCTCCCCAAGAGGTATTCTTGTGAAGGTTAAGTTACTCCTTGTGACTTCTTGTTTGTTCATCCCTTGGGGAGGGACTGCTAACTCAAAAAATTTATCCTAAAGATTTAATTAGTAACATTGAAGTTAATTTTTATACTTTTGGCTTCTTACCCCTCCTATCAAGAATTTTAAGCAATTACAAATCGATCTCCTCCAAATTTATCATTTCTTTTGATTTAAGAGTAGATTGCATAGCCAACCAAGATGAGAAATCATTTGTCATGGAATTTCTTGAATGAATGAATATTTGTTACCAGCTGTCTTGAACTGTTAGTTCCTTAAAAGGAACCTCTTGAGCTGACTTATCTCTTTGAGCCTCTTTTATGGATTTAGAAACCCATTTTTCTAGATTTGCTTCTTTCTTAGTCTCTGCTTCTTTTTCTTTTTTTTTCCCATTTACTCACAACTTATTTCTTAGTTTCAATCACTTGTTTTTCTTGAGAAGCCTCCTAAGAAATTGCTTATTTCAAAATCATCTTTTTGTGTTATTTTTCAACTATGGGTGGCTCTTTTGGAGAAGGTAGTGGTAAATCAAGTTTAGGAAATGAAGGAGGAGGAGGTGGTGGCTCTTTCCTAAGAGGCTTCTTAGGAGTCTTAGTGACATATAATTTTTGGGGTGGTATTAGTATGGAAGGATCCACAAGGTGTGGAGTGGAAGTGGAATGAGTAGAGGTAGGAAAATGAGGAATAGAAATATAAATAGGAACAATAGAAACCACTGGTCAAATAGAAATAGTTGATTGTGCTGGATCTTTGTCTTTTATTATTGATAAAGTGTCATCAACATTATTCTTCAATTTCAAATTTTTATAAGAGCTTGACTGATCTCTCTTCTTATTATGTCTTTCCTCTTCTCTCCCACTCTATCAATATCATTTATAAACTCCTTCATACAATAACCCTTATCAAGTAACTAGTTTGAAGTCATTTCCAAAACATGTTAAGTCATTTCTAAAATTGTTTTATCATGATCATATCTAAAAATGATTGCTATAATTAGAGCACTATCTCTTACTACTCCATGAAACACTTCACTGGTGACAATGAAATTATCTTTCATGTCTTTAGGGATGAAAGCTAAATCAAATTCTTAAATCTGATAGATATCATCCCTTCTTATTTCAAATTCATCCCTGCAATCCATTCAATAGTCCTCAAGTGTGATAATATGCATATATTCAATGGAAACTATATTTTGTGCTACTTCTCTATAATCAAAATTTGCCCTGGCATCAAAATGTGTTTGAGTTTAATGATGGTACATTATTTTTTTATATTCCTAGCTTTATAATTGTTAGGAAAATGATAGTGACCAATTATAATAGGAAATTTAATGGCTTCCTTGTGAGACTTAGACTCCAAATCATGCAACTCAACTAATTGCCTGCTTAGCTCCATTATGATCCACTTGTCACTTGGATATCTTGGTAGCTTGATAGGTTATCCTAAGAAACCCCCTACTCTGAGATACATGAAATTAAGAAATTGAATGAAAATGCAACCATGTAGTGAGACTACATCCCATGCCTCATCTAATACTCATCTATGTTTCAAATATTTATCCAACTTATAAATAAGCTCATAAAAGAAACCATCATTCACTACAATGTAGTTCTTTTAGTATTCTTCAAGGACCAGTTGAGGATGAAATTCATCTATTGACACTGTTAACAATGTACCATTGGTCCTTACCTTGAGAAAGATCCACTAGAGGTTTTTGTATATACAAGATACAAAGTCATCTAGAAATAAAAAATATGTAATACATTCTTCAATTATTGATCCATGTTATTACTAATCATTCTTGCCCAGTCAATATTAGAAGAACTCTGAGTTACATCAATGGTCTTAATATAAGCATACATCTAGGGTGAAAACCATTTGGATTTATTATTTCTCTTAATCCTACATAATAACTAAATGATATCATTTACCTCTGGGATGAAGTCAAATATCTCTACCTTATTAAGAAATCTTGAAGGTTGCTTTACCTTCTTCAGGTAGTTTGTGTTCATAATTTTGATCCACTATGATGTTTTGGTTCCCCGTTATTTATTATTTGTCTTTATTGAGATATGAATAACTTTTAGTGAGGTTTGAATCTTCAAACAATAGTTAAGATATTGAACATCTAACCTCACAATCACATTACCAGTGGTATCTCTTACTACCCTGGATAGGGAGTCATACTATTTAGCACATGCTAGCACAAACTCAGGAAGCTAGGCTAAACTTGGGAAAGTTTTAGCTTGAAGAATCCCACTATTTCCCATGGATTTTAAAAGTGGAGTCTTTACAATGGCCCTTGATCTTTCTAAAATCTTAGTCATAGATACATGCCACATATCTATATCACTTACTTCTATTAGCTTTGATGATATGCATAACTCAATAGGGTAACCTTTGTATTCATACTTCATTTTTGGTTCTTTGAATTTGACTCCCTTTGCCTTTTCTTTTCCCTTCTTATTGGGTTCTAAAATCTCCTCAAGTGCTAACTCTTGAACCTCTTAAATAATCTTTCCTTGTACTCCTATTTCTACTATCTTTTCCTCTGACCTTTTCGATCCCTCTGATCTAGACATTTACTCTTTTGAACTTTAAAAAAAATTGATAAGTGCTTAAAAACATGTACTGACTACTCCAATTTATTTATAAGTTTGAGAATAAGTGTTAACTTATAACCCTCTAAGTATCTCTAAACAAGATCTAAGTTTTAAGGAATTGACATCTTTGAAAACTTAAGTAGCTTATTTTTAAGTAGTAGGGTCTAAAAACCCCAATTTGGTCTTTGAAAAATGGAGAAGTCTTATGTATTTAAAAAAATCCCAATTAAGTAAGTTGGAGAAAACAAGCATGTTTGGGTGTTCATACTTCTCATAATGAATAACTTTAGGTTCTTTAGAATAGATAACTTTGGGTTCTCTAAGCCATAAGACTTCAGGTTCTCAATAATAAGTTACTTAAAGTCAAAATTCTAAAGTAAGTAAGGTTTAAAAACCTTAAAAATTAGTGAGGCAAAGAAAACTTGATTAGGTATTGGATGATGGTTCATGGGTTTGCTTGGTGTCAAGACTTTGGGTTCTAGTGGGTAAGCAACTTCACTTAAGAAACCCAAAGAAAGAAAAGGGGAAGAAAAACCTGATTAGGTAAGATTTTAATGTGGTTCAGGGTTTCCTACATCAATTACTTAGGATAATAAATCCAAGTGAAAAGTATTGAAGAATCTGATTGGGTAGGGACTTTGTGAATTGGGGTTTTTAGGGCAAGTTACTAGGCATCAAAAACCTGAAGTAAGGGAGAGTGGTAAACCTAATTAGGTAGGGAAATTTTTGGAAACCAGGGCATTCTTAGAGTTTATTTTTTATTTTTTGGGTTTAAACATGGATAGAGTTTACAATTTCCATTTTACAATTAAAAACAACAATTTTACCAAGAAATTGGAATAAAAATAGAATAAAATAACCTTTAATAGTAAAAAAACCATGGCAGCACAAGAAAGAGATTTTAGGGAATAAAACACCATAAAAGAAGCAATAAAAAAAAATGGTCTAAAAAAAATCTACTAATCTCAAATATAAATAGGTCAAGAAGAAAATCGCTCAAAATCACTCAAGAGAATAAAAATGCATAGCCCAAGATTTGTAAGGGAAAATACTTGATCGAATGACTTGGAAATTTGGTAGAATTTCCCAAATTTATATATATGTCCATGAATTTATTGCAAGTGTGGGAAATCCATGTCAGTCTTCTTTATAAATTAGGTTTTCTGAACTACTTTGCTTATACTAGATATTTAAGTAAAGTACTCCCACAATCTTGATTATGTCTAGGTCCATGAGTAATTTGGGTTTGTAAACACAAGGGCTTTTAATTATAAATTTTATGAGTTGATTAACCCCAAAAAACTAATTAGGTCTATAGAGTGTTAGTTGGGCTTCTGACTTGATATTTACCTATGCCATTTTTTGACTTGCAAATTAATAGAGCTCCATTGTCATCTTCATCATTGTTGGAAATGTCACGTGATTCTTGAATCTTAGCCTTCTCTTTCTTTGATGTCTTGAAGGTAGCTTCTCTCTTTGAGGGTTTCTCTTGTTTAGTTTGTATCTCATATGCTGTAAGAATACCATGTAGCTAATCCATATTTATCTTGGCTAAATTATTCATCTCGTCAATTACCAAAACCTTTTCATCATATCTCAATGTTAGAGATCTCAAAATGTTTTATAAAATAATTGATTCTTCTAATTTTTCTCCAAGACCTTGAATCTGATTAACTATTTGATCAACCTAAAAAAGGTAGATTGCTATATTTTCTTCCTCTTCCATCTTCAAAATCTCAAACTTTGTTCTAAAAGTCTGAAGCTTAGCTTGCTGAACCTTTCCATCACCTTTGTAAATATTCTCAAGTATTACCCAAGTTTCATGAGTAGATTTACATTGCATAAATTTAAAAAATTATGATTCACATAAACCAAATAAAATATCAGTTAAATCTTTAGCATTATTTTCACTTGCCTTCTTTTCTGCTGGAGTAGTTACAAGTGTTTATGGCTCTTCATATTCTTCCACCACTACTTGCCAAATGTTGAATCCAAAGGGCATGATATAAGTCCTCATCCTTATACTCCAAAAAGCATAATTTACCCCATAAAAAAAGGGTGCCTTATTTGTATAAAAACCTTGATGTAATCCAACCATCATTCTTTCCTTGATCTACCTTCAACCTGTAAGACGTTTTCAAAAAGGAACCTACTCTAATGCCAATTGTTAAGCATGAAATATACTGAGAGGGGGGTTGAATCAATATATTATATATATTTTACTTAATCTGATTTATTTTCTTTAATAATATAATCACACATTCAAGATATGCAATAAAATTGAAACAATAATATGCACCACACAAGAGAGAGAGAGAGAGAGAGAGAGAGAGAGAGAGAGAGAGAGAGAGAGAGAGAGAGAGAGAGAGAGAGAGAGAGAGAGAGAGAGAGAGAGAGAGAGAGAGAGAGAGACCAAATTTTTACGTGGAAATCCAAAGTGGGAAAAACCATGGAGAACAATTTCAAGTATATGAATGAGAACAAACTCAAATTACAAAGTTTTCAATCAAAAACTTGTAGGATCACCAACATAACAACTAATTATGAGTACCAACCCATAGGATCACCAACCCCTCTTGTGTATAAAACATAACTATTTCTCAATGTTGCTTACTCAATAAATGATAGAACTCTACAATATATCCTCTTTTATTATATAAAATAATTACAAAACCATGCACTCTCTTTCATATTAGAAATTGCTTCTCAAGCCTTTATTTATATATTTCTAAATGACCTTTGGCATTCACCCTTTGTGACCCTTTAATCGTCATGGAAAATAGTGCCAAACTTGCATGACCCTTCGTATCCTTGCATTTGAAAAGTCATATGGTGACCCTTAAGAAGCAAATAGGTATTTTCCTTTGTTTTTTTTTATCTTGGTGACTCTTCATATTTCTCAAAGTTTCTCTTGATGTAAAAATGCACCATACCCTCTTTTGTCTTCACATGGTGACTCTTAGAATTCCTCAAGGTGACTCTTCAAGGGAAAATGTGTCCCATTCTTCTTTTATCTTTACCCCATGACTCTTTTACTTCCCCATGGGCCTTTTTTTGACTTATATGAAACCAAAAATATATTAATTAATATTAAATAAATATTAACACACATTAGCCAAGATATGAATATTAAAAACACCATTAAATACAATGGGGCCTTTATCACCAATGCTAGACCTTTGACATCAATGATAATATTTCCAACAAAATAGGCATATATTTAGTTTTATAAGGTCTAAATACCTAATTATTATATTTATGTGACCTTATGATATCCTTATATCTCTTTCAACCATTGGATAAATTCAATCAATCAATAAAACCTCATAAAAAAACCCTTTTCTACCTGTAATAACCCATAAATCAAGAACAATGGAGAAATCCTCATGGATGGGTTAGTGACTTATTGATTTTAGTTGTTTGGGTGCTTATAATAATTTCTAAGGTTGTTAACATATCATTTTTTTATGTTTTTAGAAAATTTTACATGTTTCTTTAGTCCCTATATTATCTAAAATGCATTCCCACTTGCTAAAATTGAGTTAGATAGGGTTTTGGATTTGCCTATCTTCTTAAGGATTATTCATAAATATTAGGCATTTAAAATTAATATTAATGTCAAAAAATTGAAGATAATATTGGTTAAATTCAAACTATAATATCATTTATCCTAGTGTGACTCCTCTTTCATTAACCACCCATTAGAAACTAGTTCTTTTTCATATGCTTGTGACCTGTTGAAGATCTTGAACTATCTTTCCCTCATCTTGAACCTGTAAACTCATATCTCATAATTATTTTTTCTTGGTAAGTATGGAAAAGGTTTTGGCACACCCCATAAATTTCAATCCACTTTCACCTTGACTACATAAACCCCCTTTTGAGGTTGAAACTATTTCAAAATCTTACCCAATGATAAGGAGGTGAAGTTGAGTGGTTAAAGATGTGGAGGTCAGCCAAAGGTTGATAACTTCATGAAATAACATTAAAACCTTGCTTATAGGGGTGATAAAATTTTAAAATACATTTTGAATGTTACTCTAAAAGTTTCCAATATTACCTTAAACTTTAAAAAGTTACAAAAAAAAACCTTTTAAAAAAATGCTTCTAAATGCCCTTTATGAACTAGTAATGTAGAGATGAAATTTATGACCTTTTATACTCAATATACCACCTCGAATGTTGAGACCTATGAATTTCCAACCACATAAAAACTTGGTTTATAAATGAATAAATCCATGGTGGTTTAATTGGCTGACATTTTTGGTGACTTCCAGGGGTAGTTTGCTTGCTAAACACCTAGACTAATAGCCTTATGAAGTCCATTGGGTAGGGAGTCATTGAGCATTGACTTCTTAAGAATATAATTAAAATTGAACATGATTTAAATCCCTTGTAACAAATGTGAACTACTAACTATACCTTCAACACACACAATAAATAAGGGATAACACACATGTCCCAAATAGGCACTTAGAAGAAAATAAAACTAATAACTACCTACAAGATGTGCTCAAAACCTTGGAGGAAATGGAAAATATATTCTACTATGTCCTTTGAGGTCAAAAGTAAATTTTTTGAGATCCTTATGTAACCACATGAACAAATTAGCATTTTATGGATGGAGTCCAACTAGATATTGTTCATGATGTGAAAAGTTTAACTTAATTTTTGAGATGTTGCCCTGTTCATGGTCTTATTGATTGGAAATCGGGCCTATGTCATTGATTTATTTACCTATAGACATATCATTAATTTTAATAACAATGACATACCTTATCCAAGCTTGATTGTTTGATGAAAATAATGCAATTTCTACCTTACTCAAAGGTTGCTCCTTATTAGTCAAAATAAATTAAGGTAATTTTGTTTACAAGTGAATTGGTGTACTTTGATTTATGTTTTCATTCTTCCCTTTAGAATATATATGTCTACTAAGGACTTCAAATTTAGGAATAATATTATGGTATTGATGCCATAAGTCATTGGTATTTTACTCTTATCCTCTTGGAGGGAAAAAAAATTTAGTATTATCCTTTTTTTCTCTATAGCGACTGATGACTTATTAAAGATCTCAAACTATTTATAAATGGTAAGGTACTACTACCACATGACATCAAAACCATATTGATCCCTACTTTTATATAATTGAGGTTCACTAGGTATCATTACATATTCTTTTATGTCTTTACTTCACTCATGTTTATGATTGTTACCTTATGAAACCACTTCTACAATCTCACTAAATAATGCCATGTCATCTTACTCATGAGGCTTAAAAATATTAACAACCAATATGTATTCATTTATATCTCCCTCATCCTCTATTACAATTTAATCTTATTCTTCTTCCATGCTAAATGGAATCTTATTTATCCAATAAATATCTTGTTCATATCCATGAATACATTCTTTACTAGAGAGGATTGACTTTTATTCATCAAGATTCTCTTTTCCCTTTTGTTCCAAGTTTTTTTTTCTAATTTGATAATACCAAGGCTTGATATATTTAAATTAGGATGCTTGGTCCAAGAAGTCTGCCATGTGATTCCCTTACGATATTCACTTGAAATAATCTTCTCTTCACCTAGATGCACTTTAATTGCCTTCCATACAACTGTTCCTCCTTCAAAAAGGGAGGTGGTAGGAGGGAGAGAAATTCCACTTGGTGGAACATGAGTATAAGGCATTATGGTGTGCTCTTGCTCAAGCATTTGATTTGCGGTTGAAGATGCATTCCTAAAACTTAGGAATTTGGTCTTAATGGGATTATTTAAGATTTGATGGGGAAGACGAAAAGAAGCTTTTGTTAAGGTTTCCTCATTCTTCTCCTTCCACTTAGTAATCAACCTCTCAAATTTTGATATGCCTTGATCTTTATGAATAATTCCAACTTAAGGGGTGGGTAAAGGGTTTATGAAATTTTTAAACTTCTTTGGCTTGACTTATACAACCTTCTCATTTTATTGGTGTTAAATTGGTGGGATAGGAGTGGTCCAAGAAGGCTTCCATGGGGAAAAGGGGGTACATAGGGAATATTTCATGTTTGTAAAGGATGATTTGATTGGGTTTTCTACCTTTTCAAATCCACTAATTCACTTCCAATAGTCTAATTTAAGTCATTTAACTCATGCTAGTCTTTGGAGGGGCTAGGGATAGCTTAGATAGGCTATTGGTAAGAGAAAGGAGGATGACTCTCCTAGTAATAGGGCTGGTCACCTTTATAACTAGAGATATATGAGGGGAACATAGGGCTATCACTAGGCTGATATGGTTCATTAAAAGGTTGAGGATAACATTATTCATGACAAGGAGGTGGAAAATTAAAATTTCCTCTATATCCATCCATGTTTCATGAGGAATTTTTCATAACAATAATAAGTGTACTTAAAATACAACTAGCTTTTACCTAAAATAAATGCCTAGTCTATAACTAGGATGCTAGGAACTTGCTGGAGTCACCAGATGTTGAATGTAAAATGCTATAATAGCTATAAATTTTCCAAACCAACATCAATAATTGATAATATTATTAAATATTTATCCCATTGGGAGTGATTAAAATTGTTGTCACTTTGAGTTTCACCCCTTAAGGAGGTGTTTTAGGTCTCTTCACTCAACTGACATAACGGAAACACCCCTTAGACTATGGGTGACCTTATGTGAGGAGTGAGTTTCTAGAGAGGTCTAGTTCCCCTAGATGCTTCACTTAAACTAACACTAAACCTTCTCAAATTATAAGGAAAAGGGTGACTGCAAAAAATTAAACATGAAATTGGATGATAAACCAAAATATTTATCTCCTTCACTTGCCTATGGATGCATTATGAACTAAAATAAGAATGAAATTTTTTTACACAACTCAAAAATAGTTCTCTGAACATAAGTATTTCAATATGAAGTCTATAGTCAATACACCATCCAAAAGGGATGATCAAGAGGTCTGATAGAAGACACTAATGAAGAGTTTCCATGCTTATCCCTTGTAAAACCATTTGACACACTACACATGATCGATAAGAAGACTACCTACTTGAAAATAGGTAATAATGAAAAGGACATATAAGAGGAAGTTTAAGACATTATCACTAACATTCATCAAACAATCCATCAAAAAATATAATAGATGCAAGCTTGAGAAGGCACAAATTAGTTTGTATCCCCTCCAAAGGTAATGAACAAGTGTTAAGTTGAGAAGGGTCTCACCATACCTATCTATAAGATCCCTTTTAGATTCAAAATCTAAAGTATATAGAAGAAGGAAGAATAAGGAAAAGAGGAGGTGAGAGAAAATGTCCTCAATTTTGGTCCTCAATGCTACCACATTTATCCTAATGTAAATCAGAAATAACAACTACATTTAGGTTATAATCCACCTTGAATACATGGTTATTTCATGCTTGAACTCTTTAGGAGGAGTTACACTTATTCATTCATTGCTACTAATGAACATGCTCAATCATTATCCCCATGTGGCATATAAAAGGTCTATTCTTGGCCTTGAAAGAGTTACCAATGTGGATCAAGTGTCTTGATGGAGGAATCATGTCCATAACTACCCTTTAGAACAATAACCTCACTCATGTTTGTAACTTGTCACATGATTTTCTCCATTTTCAACACATTTTGAAACATGGCAAGGACATATTTTGATCTCATCATGGAGGTGAAGGGTTATAAATATGTTTAACACCATGATAGAGGTCTCATTAGACTTGAAATTCCATGTTTTTTGACTTGATTTCTTGACATATAATTATAATTCCTCATTCTATTTAAAAACTTCTTAAGAAGACCTTATTTTGGCTTGTCTAATGGCCTTAGATCACCATATCATTGAACCAAGTGCTTGGATGAAAATATTATGTTTTTTTTGCTAGGTAATAAATTTTGATTGGAGCATGAACTAGTTTTGGACATAATCAAGTGCCCAAATCCCCATGTAATTTATTAACCACTTTAATACCACATATTATTATATGTACACTAAATATTACCAACAACTACCACCATCATCCTCAATAATAATTAATATCCATTAATAACCCCAAGAATACAACCAATGGCCACAACTGGCCTCATATACCTTCCATGAGATTTGAACTTGAGTGGGGCTTGAAACAACCAAGCCACTTAACTAACACACCCAAATCTTATTTTCAAAATATTATGTTTTTGATCAGGTCTAAATATGAGTTTAGAGAGTGATTCAACCCCATATTGTCATTGAAACCTCCTTAGAGTCTCTGTCACCCTTGATTCCATGCAAAAAAGCTTAAGAACCTTGATTTTCCTCATGATATAGACATGTGTTTTAGTTATTTTATCCTCATGAACTATATAAACCTAAAAATACTTCTAAATTTTTTGAAACATTAAAACATACCTAAATATCAAATTTTATGAGGATTCATTGAGTAAAACTCAAGATATCCTCCTTTTTGTAAAATTTGGCCTTTTAGGATAATGAATAGGCTAGTATCAAAGAATTTGGATATATTGAGATTAATGAGGTATCAATAACTCACTTAACCCATATAAACACTAAAATAATTTTTTGTCATTATAAATCATATAAAATATCAATAACACTCCTTTCAGGCCTGTAACAACCCATAAATCAAACACAAGGCACCTGGAGAGAGAGAAATGGGAAAATCTTGAATTTTATGATGTATAAAGACCTAATTTTTGTTTTTATATTACCTAAAGAGACACATTTATATCCTAAAACCATTGGATGCATTTAATTATTCAATGAAACCTCAAAAAAAGCATGCTTTTCTACGTGGAACAACCCAAAAATTAAGAACAATGGAGAAATCCTCTTGGATAAGTTAGTGCCTTCTTGATTTGAGTTTTTTGGGTGATTATAATTTGTTTTAAAGTTGTTAAAATATAATTTTTGAGGTTTTAATACCATTTTACATGTTTATGTATTCCCCATCTTCTCTAAAATGCATTCCCACTTGCTAAAATTGAGCTTGTTTGGGTTTTGGAGTTACCTGTCTTTTTAAGGATTGTTCACAAAGCTTAGGACCTTAAACTCGGGACTAATACAAAAAAAATCAAGATAATTTGGGTTCCCTCTAATATCTAAGGTAATGTTTCCTTGTGTGCCTCCTCTTTCATGAACCATCTTTTAGAAATTAGTCCCTTTTCACAAGCTTGTGACCTGATAAAGATCTTAAACTATCTTTCCCTTGTCTTGAACCTATAAACTCATGTATTATCAATTTTTTATCTTGAAAAGTGTTAGGAACCCATGGAATCACCATTGATTACCATATACAAGCAACTTAAGATGTGGAATTAAACTAGAAGTAACAAGTAACTAGAAACCAGAAACAACACAGAATATGAAAGACAATACACAACTTGTATTAATACTCATCCAGAAAAGAATACAATAAAGAAGATGCCACTTCTTCTTCACACCTCTCAGAGGCTTCCCACACCTCAAGTGTACAGTAATTTTTTCCTCAAAGCTCTCTCTCTTACGATCCCAACACACAACTCAAACACAGAGTTGGTGTTCACCTCAAACCAGTCAGTATCCACTACTACCAGTACCCAAGTGCTCCATGCACTCCACAAGTGATCCATACACTCCAAGTAGATCTCCCCTAAACTTGCAACAACCTGCAACTCAAATGATCTTACTTATGGAAGGAACTGCCTTGCCTTCCTCTCTTGCTCTAGACTGAGTACACACCATACTCCAAGTAGATCTCTCCTGATCTTGCTCCCTGTTGTGTTGCTATCCTCCCTGATCTTGCACACCTACAAATCAATCTGGTTTTATACACTTGCAAACCTAGATGCTGCACACACATACACCTGCAAATCAATGATCTTACTTACCCATGCAGATCTCCAAACTTGGCCTTGCAACACTTGCTAACCGAGATCTTACACACCTAAAGAACCCTTCTGATTCTCCAAAACTAGCACCCACACTTAACACTACTGTGGAATTAAGAGGAACACCCTTGCTCACTTCACACACAGAAGGAGCAAACTTTGCTCAACTCAAACTAGAATGCTTTACAATACATCCTATGAGTCTCTTAAATAGATCTCATGGAAACCATAATTAAACATCCAATTACAATAATTAGATCCACAACTTCAAGTCTAAAATTGGCTCTTAACATGCAAACACTCAGTTTGCTAACAAACTATCCATGAACTGGCAGTTCTGGAATTGCACAAGTGATCAACATCGATCCCTGTCAGGCTGGAGATGACTGACGTCAGCTGATACCTGACCGATGTCAGTTGCCTTTCCCACTATATATGACCGATGTCAGTTGATCAAACTAATGTCAGTTGCCCTGCAACTTAGCAACCTCTCAACAACCTCCTCCATGTCTACAACAGTGAAGCTTTTAGCTCCACAACCTAACAATCTCCCACTTGGAGATAAAAAACTACACTGTACCTATACTTGTACCCCATCTAATCTATTTCCTAGCTTGTATCCCTCTTCAAGATCAATCTTGAAGACCACCCATCACACAACCTATGGTGCACCTCCTATCATCCAAGTAACATGCTGCATCCACATCTATAAACACATGTAGAAAAGAACTTGACCCTGCATAGCATGTTGACCTACTACTGGTCCCTCTTAAATACCTGAGAATCCATTGAATTACCCTCTAGTGCTTCTTTCCCAGATCGGCTCCAAACTTTCTGATAGCACCCACTCCTTGGGCAAACTCAGGTCTATACCAGACCTCATGTGATTTCAAACACTAAACTATCCAGCCCTTGGTGTGCTCTGGTTTTGCATCCTGAACCTCACCAACCCTTGATTCACATCAGCTCCCACTGGAGACAAAATCAACCTGTGATCTTCCATGTCTCTCATGCCAAAGAATTTCGCTGCTCCAAATCCTTCATGGAAAACCACTAAACTAATCTTACCCTTAGCTCAACAAAACCCTATATGTATAAACTTGCTAGCAAACCATCCACATACAGTAACAAGATAATGTTACAACCATCATCCACCTGGTAAGACAAACACAATGGTTACACTGACATTGACTAAAGCCCTGCTTTGTCATCCGCCTGTCAAAACTTGTACCACTATCCTGCAGCTTCCTCAAGACCATATGACCTGGCCTTCCATCTCATGTGTCCATTCTCTCTATTCTTGAACCAAGGTATCCATTTGTCTCAGTGCTTTCATACTGGCTGGCAACCCTACCAAATCTCCTATTTGGTCCTGCATCCTATTCATGCCATGCTCCCACTATTTCTTAGATCCTTCCTGCTCTACAGTTAGTAACTAGTATAAAGAAGAGGAACAATGATTTTGAGGCTTACTTACACTTTCAGTCCTCCCCATGGGTGTTTGAGATTCCTTGATAGCTTGTTGTCCACCCAAAATCTATCTCAGTGACCGACCTCAGTCACCACACAATCTGCATCCGATCGACGTCAGTTCCATGCGACTAACTAGGTCATTGATGCCAATTATCCTACTGACATCGGTCTCCACCTACTCAACACCACCGACTTCTTGGTCTACACATGATCGACGTCGGCACCTATCTGTTCGACGTCAATTACCCTTGACTGATGTTGGTACCTGTGTATGCCTGTGAGTGATGACTTTTTACCTGCGAGCTCATTTGAATCAAACCCATGTCCAAATTGCCCTACTCAGAAGTATCTAGCCCCATCCACTGGTCTCTATCCATCATCTCCTCCAAGAACACCAAGGCTTTTCAGTTCTTAAGTTTATCAAATACATCAGTCTTCCTTTTCCTGTAATAAATCTAATCCTTTCTTGTAGCATCCCACTGCTCACAGAAATCTCAGTCTATGCTCTCTGAAGCTGATCTCTTACCATCTAACTTAAGAACATCCATTCCCTTCTCACTTATGTGACCAAGCCTATAAATCCACACATATGCAATAGAAGTGGAATCAGTAATACAAGCAAGTAGATAAAGAGTACCTACTTTCTTACCACATGCTAATTCAAGTGCATCTACTGTGAGAGTTCTTATGCATCTCTCATCACCCAAATTTTATGAAGTAATTAGCCACATCTTCAAGACTGGGACCTGCATGACCTTCTTCAACACCCATGTGTTGGCCACCTACAATTTCAGCAACACTTCCCCTTTGCCAACAATCTGACAAGGCTCACCAACCCCTCTACTTGGGGTTGCATGGAAAGAGGCAATAGAATCTATTAACCAAGATTCAACTTTATCCAAGAAACATCCTAGAGCATCTTATGCAACAACACCTACATCATCTACTTCTTCAGTTACTTCATGCTGATCTGCTATTAACCAACAATATTTCTTTACCTGCTCTTTCTTTCCATAACACCGTAAGTGACCATTCATGCTATTCAGTTTCTCCATTTGTAGCTTACTTTCTTCTGTCATTGCTATACTCCCACTCAATCAGAAACCCCTGAGAGTGACCTGTAACCAAACACAAAACTTGCTCCCTACAACCTTAGCTCTGATACCAACTGTTAGGAACCTGTGGAAGCACCATTGATTACCATATACAAGCAACTTAAGATGCAAAATTAAACCAGAAGTAACATGTAACTAGAAACCAAAAACAACACAGAATATGAGAGACAATACACAACTTGTATTAATACTCATCCAGAAAAGAATATAATAAAGAAGATGCCACTTCTTCTTCACACCTCTTAGAGGCTTCCCACACCTCAAGTGTATAGTAATTCTTTCCTCAAAGCTCTCTCTCTTACGGTCCCAACACACAACTCAAACACAGAGTTGGTGTTCACCTCTAACCAGTCAGTATCCACTACTGCAAGTACCCAAGTGCTCCACGCACTCCAAGTATATCTCCCCTAAACTTGCAATAACCTACAACTCAAATGATCTTACTTATGGAAGGAACTACCTTGCCTTCCTCTCTTGCTCTAGACCAAGTACACACCATACTCCAAGTAGATCACTCCTGATCTTGCTCCCTATTGTGTTGCTATCCTCCCTGATCTTGCACACCTACAAATCAATCTGGTTCTACACACTTGCAAACTTGGATCCTGCACACACATACACCTATAGATCAATGCTCTTACTTACCCATGTAAATCTCCAAACTTGGCCTTGCAACACCTGCTGACCGAGATCTTACACACCTGAAGAACCCTTTTGATTCTCCAAAACCAGCACCCACACTTGGCACTACTGTGGAACTAGGAGGAACACCCTTACTCACTTCACACACAGAAGGAGCTAACTTTGCTCAACTCAAACTAGAATGCTTTACAATACAGCCTATGAGTCTCTTAACTAGATCTCATGCAAACAATAATTAGACATCCAATTACAATAATTAGATCTGCAGCTTTAAGTCTAAAATTGGCTCTTAACATGTAAACACTTAGTTCATTAACAAATTGTCCCTAAACTGGCAGTTCTGGAACCACACAGGTGATCGACGTCGGTCCCTATCAGGCTGGAGATGACCGACGTCAGCCAATACTTGACCGATGTCGGTTGCCTTTCCCACTATATATGACTGATGTCAGCTGATCAGACTGACGTTAGTTGCCCTGCAACTTTGCAACCTCTCAACATCCTCCTCCATGTCTACAATAGTGAATCTTTTAGCTCCACAACCTAACAAAAAGTATGGGAAATTTTGTGTTATAACCCATCACTTTTAATCAATTTTAACCTAGACTATATAGACTCCCTTTTGAGGTTGAAACCATTACAAAAATTTGCCCATTGACAAGGAGATGAAGCTGAGTGGTTAAAAAGAGGTGGAGATATACCAAAGACTATTGAATTCATGAAATCACATTGAAACCATACTTGGATGTGAAATAAAAGGTTAAAATACATTTTTAATTTTACTCTAAAATTTTTCAAAATTACATTAAACTTTCAAAAGTTGTAAAAAGACCTTTTAAAAAACAAATGTTTATAAATGCCCTTTATGAACTAGTTAATGCAGAACAGTAAATTATTATTTATTTATATCAAATAACATATGTTTTATAGAGATTTGTTTATACATGAAGATATGCTATTAATAGTCGTAGTAAATCTAGGAGAGCATTATCAGTTAAAACCAATTAACTCTTAAATAAATATTTGGGTAAAACAACATGCCCAGATTAAAATAAAATTAGATACAAAGTTTAAAATAAAATAACCACCCATATATGGTTGCTTATGGATAGAAATAATAATTACTCATGTACATTATTTCTTACATTATTACTCATTTATTTAAAATGGTGAATTAATCACCCTAATACTAGTAACAAAGAGATGACAAAAGTATGACATTATATACTCAATAGAACACCTTTAATGTTAACCCCCAATACTTCCCAACCACATAAAAACTTGCTTTATAAATTAATAAATCCATGGTGGCTAAATTAGCCAACATTTTTGGGAACTTCTAGGGGTAGTTGGCCTACTAAACACCTAGATTAACAATGTTCTATAGTCTATTAGGCATGGAGTCATTGGGAACTGCCTTCTTGAGACCAAATTAAAACTTTAACATGATTTAATTCCCTTAGAATAAGTCTAAACATATAATAAACCTCCAACACACATAATAAACAAGGGACAACACCCCTGTGTTAAGAGTCACTTAAAGGAAAAGAAAACTAACAACTACCTACAAGATGTGCTCAAAGCACTTGAAATAAATGAAAATCCTATTACACCATGTATAATATACCTCAATTCATGTTCTTCCTAGGTCAAAATGTAAACTTATAATATCCTAATGGCATCACATAATAAAATTATCTTTTTTATGGGTGGATTCCAGCTAGATATTGCTCATGAAGTGAGAGGTTTAACTTACTTTTGGAGATGTTGACTTGTTCATGGTATTATTTATTGGAAATAAGGCCTATCTCTTTCATTTATGTACCTATGGACTGATCATTAAATTTAAGAACAATGTCATACCTTGTCCAAGATTGATTGTTTGATGAAAATAACATAATTTCTACCTTTTTCAAAGGATGTTCCTGATTAGTCATGACAAATTGATGCAATTATCTTTGTAAGTTAGTTGGTTTACTTTGATTTTTGTTTTCATTTTGCCCTTTAGGATATGTAGGTGTACTAAGGACCTCAAATTTTGGAACAAAATTATGTTATTTATGAAACAAGTCTTTTGGATTTTCTTTTTGCCCTCTTGAAGGGAGAACAACTTTAGTAACATCCTTATTTTACCCTATAGGGACTAATGACTTGTTAAGTATCTCAAAATCTTTGTAAATGGTAATGTAATACTATCACATTCCATAAAAACCTTGTTTATCCTCACTTTAATATTTTTGACATTCACTAGAAATCATTACATCTTCTTTTGTGTCTTTACATAGCTCATGTTTAGGACCGTTACCTTGTGAAACCATTGTTTTAATCTCACTAACTACTACTATGTCATCTTGAACTTATTCATCTTTCTCATGAGGGTCAAAAAGATTAAAAAATAATTTATATTCATTAATATCTCCCTCATGCTCTATTGTAACTTGATCTTCTTCTTCTTCCATGCTGAATGAAAGCTCATTTGTCAAACAAAAGTTATTGGTCATAACCCTAAATTCATTCTTGACTAGAGAGGATTGAATTCTCTTCATCAACATGATATTTTCCCTCTTGTTCCAAGTCTAGTTTTTTTGATTTGGTAGTATCAAGGCTTGTCATCTTGAAATTTAGATGCTTGCTCTAAGAAGGTTGCCATGTGATTCCCTCATGACATTCAATTCAATGAATCTTCTCTTCACCTATAGGTTTTTCACTTGCCTTCCATATAACTAGTTCTTCTTAAAAAAGGGAGGTAGTGGGATAGCAAGAAAGTCCACTTGGTAGAATAGGAATATAAGAAATTATGGGCTAATCTTGCTTATAATTAGTTTTGGGGTTGAATACATACTCATAAAACTTGGTAATTTGGGGGTAATGAGCTTATTTAAGATTTCTTGAGGAAGAGGAAAATAAAAATTTTCTATGGTTTCCTCATTATTATCCTTACACTCAAAACTCAACCTCTAAAATTCTAATATGCCTTGATATTTATGAACAATTCCAACTTGAGGGGTGGGTGAAAGGTTTATGAAACTTGAAAACTTCCTTGAATTGACTTTTATAACCTTCTTCTTTTCTTGGTATTGAATTGGTGTGAGAGGAGTGGTAAAATAAGGTTTACATGGGTTAGAAGGGGATACATAGGGTAAATTACATGTTTTAAAAGGATAATTAGATCAGATGTGTTTCCCTTTCAAATCCACTAATCACTTCTAATAGTCTAAATTAAGTTCTTTATTTCCTGCCAAGCCTTGTAAGGGCTAGTGATAGCTTGACTAGGCTATCGGTAAGAAAAAGGAGAATAAGTATCTTAGTAGTAAGGTTGGTTACTTGTATAAATAGAGTCATACAAGGGAAAATAGGGATATTATCAAGTTGATATTTATCATTAAAAGGCTGAGGATAAAACTCTTCATGATAAGGAGGTGAAAAATTCAAATTTCCTCTATATCTAGCCATGTTTCATGTGGAATATTTAATAACATCAAGTGTGCTTCAAAAATACAACCTTTTAACTAAAATAAATGTCTAATCTAAAACCAAGATGCTAGAAACTTATTAGAGTCACAAAATTTTGAATGTAGAATGATATGATAGCTACAAATTTGACAAGACCAACATTAATCTTTGACAATATTATTGAATCTTTGTCCCACTTATTTCCTACTTTTTCTTGATTTTTGTTTGTAAAAGGAAAAGTGAGAGAACAAGAGATAAAGGGTATGTACTTGATAAATGTTGTGCTCATTGATGACCAGACAAAGTGATAACTCCTTATTTGGCTAGGGAAGAGTGACATAAAAATCACACTTTATGAAAATGGATTAGTAAAAGGATAAATATGTTGATTGGTGAAACACTAGTCCCAAGAAAGGAAGATGCTTCCTTAAATGGATGTCAAACCTTGTTTGACATTAAGTTTTATAAGTAAACAATGAATTACAAATGATAATGGAAATTATGGCTATCAATAATATCTTATTCTATACAAAGATTAATGTGATCAAAGTAATCATTCTAAAATTTTGTAGCTATATAAATATCTTCCTAAATTTTAGCTATTTATTCATCCACATCTTCTTGATTAGGTAAGAAATCCATAACATAAAATCTAATTCAAATTCAATGTAACTTTGATCTATGAAGAAAGGTTCTGGTACAATAGGAAGATAAAAAATGTTATTAGTTTCATGTGTTAATCCTAGTAAAGTCATCTACATGCAAAAGATAAACTATGGTTAGGTCTAAAGAGGTCATAACAAGGGTTGCATGTAGGACAAAAGGCTAAAATAAGTCTGGTGGGGTGTAAATAAGGTTAGAATAACAAAATTAAGTTTCAAGGTGACAGTGACCATTGACGGTCATGGTGACCATCGGTAGTTGTCCTAACTGGTGACGGTTGGGTAACTGAATATGGTTACTATAAATAGTAATGGTTATAATGACTAGTTGCAGTTACCTACTAAATAATTATTACTAGAGGACTATTTAATAGTGGAGTATCTAATGGATAGAGGTTATTATGTGGGTACTAAGAGTGGGGAAGAAGACTCAGGTTGACTAATCAAGAGATAATAAATTAATGAAGAGCAAAAAATACTATAATAAATCAAAATATCCTTGTTATGTTGAAGAAATGATAGTTGAAGAGATTTAATTAGTATAATGGTACTTTATCCTTTGAGAATCACATGAACAAAGTTTCAGGATGCTAGATACCTACATAAAGAAAATAATAAATCTTGGATGCACAAATTTAGGGATCCATAATTCTCCCAAGAGTCTTGTATTTATAGCACAAAATTGATAAGTAAGGAGAGGGAAGCTTGAGGAAAAGTGGATAAGTTGGGAGGGGATGAAGTTGCCTATTTTTGTTAGTCTTAAAAAATTGGCATTAAGGCAAGTTTCCATATTGTAAGATGCCAATCACAAATAAAGTTAGAAATGCTTTAAATGGTTAAGGCAATTTTGGTGACCCCAACCATCGATGGTTAGGTTAACCATCGATGATTACCGTAATCAGTGATCATCGAGGGTGCCATGATTAAATGGGTAAAAAGGTGATAAATGAAAATATGTGTTTAAGGGAGGATTTATTATGATGAAGTTGTAAATGAATGCCAGCAGACTAGGTGGTCCACTAGATAAGGAGTTGATTAAAGGTCTATAGTTGAAGATGACATCAAAAACTATCATTGTGTAGTTTATAGGAGTCTACATTTTTCCTTTTTGTTGTGTATCTTTAAGCAAGCTATAGAACAAAAATAGGTGGTTGGTCAAGGTCTAGGTATGGCTGCCCCAAGTGTGGGAGGAGGAGTTATTCCCCCTCAAACTAGGATTTAATGAGGTAGAGGTCAAATTGGGTTGGGGTTTGATAAATGGTAGAGGATAAGTCATGAGGTGGGTGACAAAAAGTTAAGGTGGGACATTTGAGACACAATCATGCATAAAAAATGTAACTAAGTGCGATAGCAAAAATCATGCAAAGATAAAGATTTCCATGTTGGTAAAAATAAGGTTGGGTTCTAGGATAAAGGACAAGGTAATTGGGTCCTAACATTGGTCATAGTTGATTAGGTTAGTTGTATCAAGTCTCTTAGATAGGGTCGATGTTTACTCAAGTATCTAGGGTATGAAGTGCACCTGAGAAAAATACAAATGGGCTAGTTACGAATGAGGTGGTGCAAATGCAAATGTTCAACATGGTCAAATTGGTCTGGACAGTCAAAAATACCAAGGAAAGTTTATATTAAAGTTATGTAAATAGGTTAGGTAAAATAAAGTCCAACATTGAGCTAGACATGGTCAAAGGGGTTAGTGGGTAGGGTAGGCTAGGGTAGGTAGTAGCCGAGGTGACTTAATGTCTTGGGCAAAAGGATGCTACCTACATAGTCTCATGGATAACACATCCAACATAGACTTTAGGCCTAATGTAATTATTGATTGGGTGGAGGGAAAGGGTTATTCCCAAATAGTTCATAGTGTGGTATGTAAGGGTGACCCCAAGTTGAGGTATTTCTAAGTGGTCATGAACCATCAATGATTAGTGTCAACCAATGATGGCAAGGTAAACATCATTGATTGGGATCAAAAGTTTGGGGGTATCGACCAATGATGGTTAGTTTCAACCATCGATGGTTTAGGCTTAATTGGCTAAAAACCCTAAAACTATGGACAAAAAAGTCAATGGGGGCCCTTTTGGGCATCATTTGTAAATTGGAAAATTGTGATTGGTTTGTTCTAGGTGTTGATACAAAGAGTTTCCATGAGTGTGTGGGAGTTGGTGAGAGGAGAGGGGTGTGTGGGAGGGACAGTGGGGTTGAGATGGATGCTAGAAGGGCTCCAGGATAAGTGGTTAGATGTGGATTGAGGTAGTGCCATCTATCACAAAGTGAGGTAGGGTGTGTTTTAAATTTGAAAGTGAATTACAATAGGTGAATTGAAGAGGTAAAATAGAATGAAATAGGTGAAAGTGTTGGTAATAGAGGCGTGTGTAGTGGTGAGGCTAGGTTTTTTACTAGGACTATGGTTTGTGTGAAATATTATATGTGCTGGTGGGTGTTTGAGGTGTAGAGAAGTAGCTAGATATGTCTAATGATGTTAAAAAGTTTGTGATAGATGGTAGAGGGGGGGTTTAGGGTTTTAGAAGGAGTTTAAAGGGTCAAGGCTCACCACTTGTAGTCACCTAATAGTGACCATTAACAGTTAGAGATATTCAAAAATGATCAGTCATGGGGGTAAAGGGCCTGAAAGAGACTATTGATGGTTATAGGGATCCATCAATGGTCGAGTCAAGTTGGGATGGGAGAATTGATGGGTGATTAGGGTGGTTTAATTGATGGGTGAGTTGGGGTGGGCTAATTAATGGGTGAGTTGGAATGGAGTAGAGTTGGGATGGGTTAGGAGATGGTATGGGGTAAGAGAGTTGGGATGGGAAAAGAGATTTGGGTTAGGAGTTGGGTTAGTAGGTGTAGTATTAGGTAATAACTTATTGTTGAGATACGTGGTTTTTCTATCATAACTTGTTATTTTAGGCACAAGATGAGATCTAGTTGTGAGATCAGGTGTCTAAGATGTTTGTAGAGGTGAGGGATATGATGTTGGTAGAGGAGTGGTGCCACATGGAGTTGGTGGGTTTTAGAGGGATGTGGCATTACTAGTGCCATCCTAGGGATACCAGGATGATAGTCACCCTCACTAAGAGATGGGATCCAATAACTAATACCTTCTGACTACTGATGGGAGAGATGATCATCTTGTTTTAAGATGTACACCAAATTACACATCTACCCATCTGAGGAGATCCCATTTATCACATAGAGGGGGATGCTATTAATGAGTGTTTATAGATTCTATATGAGGATGATGTTGGTGTGGCACAATTTCATGCTAGAGGATTTATTATTAGACCATTATATCAGAGAGCTCCAAGAGCGAGAGATTTGTTGACTATGTTATAGTTAATGGTTACCTATTACACATTGCTAAATTTTGTTAGAGGGAGATACCCTAGCATGTTGTTGGGGGTGTTGGTGGATTTGTTTTTAGGTGGAGTTATTTTTAGTTGGGCATAGGTTTTATTGGTGTATATATACAGAGAGATATGGGGGTTTAGGGTACACTAGTGATATGGTATTAGTGTGGGATTTATATTGCACTCTTGGGTATATGAGTACATATGAGTATTGAGACACTTAGGATTGGTGTTGGATGCATATTTACTGATGGACTATAGAGTGGGGTTTTTGATATAGAGGAGAGGAAGTGTGATCATAGGAGCTAGTGGTGGCATGAGGGATCTAGAGTGGTTTTTGGGTGCACTAGAGAGTCTAACAGTAGGTGATATAGTATGGATGTCATATATGATGTGGCCTATATGGGATGGATATATGTGGCATACATTTTCACTAAAAAGCTAGAGATGGGTATATGGTAGATGAGATGGTGAGATAGAGTGCATTCCCATAGAGAGAGTGTGATGATAGTTCAAACTCCATCAGGTTATTCCACTAGATTTTCCTCATTACAAGAGAGAGGATGTGAATTACTTATTTCTAGATCCACAACTTGAGGAGGTGGTACTAGTTTATGAGGAGCTTCCAAATAGGGTAAGAGATGATGTTGGTGTTACTATAGATTATCTAGTGTGGTTTTAGATTAGATACATAGAAATATATTTTGGTTAAGGGGATGGAGGCCAGAGGCCTATGAATGTTGACCCAACAGGAGTACCAGCACTAGGTGACCCATAGGTAGTGGTAGCACAAGCTCAAATAGACATGTTATAGGGGTATATTTCCACTCTTTAGGGGTACGTAGGTGATGTGACTATAGATAAATATCAATCCTAGTGTAGACACCGAAATTGTGTCTAACCCCTGGTCATCCTCCCCCTTGGTCCATTCCTAACCCATTCCTAACCCACACACTAATTTAGAATAATAACTTATTTTGAATTAATAACCCCCCCTTTGACACATCACCCATAACAACTCGCCTAGGACACCTTGCCTTAGACCATTTCCCACCCTATGACTCACCTTAAGACTAAGTGACTCACCCAAGACCTATTCTTACTCCTTTCTAATTGCCTAACAAACTCTCGTGCGTATTTATCCCAACCTTCGACAATTATCCAATGGATTATGGACTTGGTAGATGGAGAATGGGTTTGATAGCCCTTTTACTCATTCTCCACCCACTGACGTTAGTTTACTTAAACTAAATTCTAACCTCTCACTCAGGCTGATCAGTAATTGCTAATCACTAGTCGGCTAATCATGAATCTCGAATCCTCTTCCCGTGAAAAAAAATTCTCTTGCCTTGCTTCCTAGCATTCTTGCTTCTCATTTTCTCATAGGTATCAGCATTTTGACAGCATTTTCCAGGCTTGGAGGACCAGCACCAGTAATTCCATACAAGTTTGAAGATTGCATGACATCTCCATCACCAGCCATAATGGAAACACAGCTCTTGCACCTCTGCCAACTCGTGTCATAGCTAAGTATTTGTACTATTTTTATTTCAGTGTCATTTCAAATATATTAGCATTCTATCTACTGTCCATTCCAAGCATCCTTGACACAACCTTACCTATTATTCTCAGAGAGGCTGAAAAGCCTTCTCTCACCCTTATCCCCCTTTTTTGCCTCTGTCACCCATTTAGTCCCTCTTCAGACAATACTCTCTGTCCAATCAACTCAACACAAGCTATCAGAGTCCTATAGACCCTCCCAAGACCATTCTGATCGACCTGACTAAACTGCTTCCCAAAAAGGCTGAGAGGCCTTTTTCCTACCCTTTACCCCTTTTTCTAACAACATATCCTCTGCCTTAGTCCTTCCTAAAGATTCTATCTACCGTCTTACCACCCTACACAAACTCTCAGACTACCACAGACCATTCTGCAGATCATTCTATTGACCAAGAACTCGTCCAGACCTTGTCCCAAGTCTCATTACCCCGACCGACACTAGCTACTAAGACTATTGCCCCTATCGACGTCAGTAGACTAACTGACATTGGTGACCTTGAACTACCGACGCCGACAGAACCACTAATGTCGGCAATAGTGGAAGACAGATTACTGCTTACAGGTATGCATTAGCTTTCATTTCTTTTATTCAGTCTTTATCATTTCTATTTCTGACTTTATTCTACTTTTTATCAATGGACTGTCATCCTCCAAGAAGTCTTTACACTTCTAGGACCAAGCTTTTGCTTGGCAATCCACTTTTTAGCCATCTAACAACTTCTGTGTTTGAGTCTTTTTCTTCTACAGGTGTCATCCTCCACAACCAAGGAGGAGTTCCTGCTATCATCTGAATTTGGTGCATAAGACTTCATCTAAGTATGTACAAGCCCTTGACCACTTATCTTAGTTTCTCATTTCCTTTTGAATGTGAAAGCAAAAACTTGTTTGGAAACATTCTGGCACGCCCGGTGGGACCCTAGGGTCTTCCTTGGGTTCTTTTCTTTCTTTTCATATAGGGTGCATTAGGTTTCTCCTTACATCTCTTTCTTCTATCTCTTCTAAAAGACACTATAAGCAAAAATTAAAAAGAATCATTCTTGTTCTTTCTTTTCTTACATCTTAGACTAGTCAAAAGTCATACTCTTCAACCTCTTCTCACTTGTCTTCATACGAACTCACTTTTCTATTTGGGCTTAAAATACATTGCATTTCATTTCTTCATGACTGCATACTTAGTCCACATCTAGTAATTAAAAACCACATCATGAATTAATCATAGTCCACTTATGTTACACATCCAAATCACTTACACAAATCAAACATCAAAACTTACCTGAGATAAGGCCTGATTGGGATTTCATCACCCAACGGATACCTTACCCATCTCGGCCCACTTAGACTTCACTACCAAGGGGAAAGCCCACTCTATTCTCTGGTAGAGGATAATCTCTAGGGGAAGTATATACTGGCTAAGCAACCTAGCTCGACTCTAGGTTTGTGAAGTGAGGGGAGCAAGCTCTTAGCATCAGGCCACGTACAGAACCTAACACAAATTCTTGAGCACTAAAACTGACCTAAAACCATCTTTAGACTACCTCTTCTAGGACCCATTCTACAAGCCAACCTCTCCAACACACTCTAAGGCATAAGCCAACAAGATTCTAAAAGTTTATTCTTAGGATTTAACGTTTAGCATCTGCCTGTCTTCATCTTCTTTTCTGTTCCCATCTAGTTTTTTGAGCTAGTGAGGACGTTTTCTTCTTTTTTTTCCAAAAACTTTCAAATTCTTTGAGTTTTTGTAAAACACAGTAATCGACATCAGTTTTAATACTAATGTTAGCAACCTTTCTTCGCCAGCATCGGTTATCTGACTGACATCGACAACTTGTTTCACTGGCATCAGTTTCTTTAACCGACGTCGATCACTATCCAAAATCCTCTTATCAAATAGCAAGCTTAAAATCTGACTTTCTTGCTGTCTAACACCCATTCTAGTTTTTTCAGACTAAAAAACATAGTTTCTAAAACCTGACCCTTTCTTGCCTTGAATGGTTTTGACACGCAGTCAAACCAAGGCTCTTCTTGACCACGCGAGGCAACAATTACTTCCACCTTCACCATCCATAACTAGTCCTCTAATGGAGTATCATTCAAAAACTAAACGAACTCCTACCCAACTGACCTCGACTTAGCCTCCCACTATCCTTGAGGGGGACCAAGACTTTGAAAGGTTCCTTGACCTCATTGTCAAGGCCCTTCAACATTATCTCGCGAGAAGCCAAATGTGAGACTCTTTAGGTAACCCAATTTATGGGATGCCAACCTCCTTAGTTGAGACGGCGGCCATATCCATTGCCTCTGTCATCCAACCCATAGACAATCAAGCCAATACCTTGACTAATAACCCGACCGTGTCCTATCTTCAAATTTTAGCCTCTCCTTTTAGACCTACCTCCATGGGGGTTTCGACACCCCCTCAACCTCAAACTACTCAACCAAATTCTACACCCTTCCAAAACCTAGTGGTCTCTATCCCCCCTACTCTTGCACCTATCAACACAAGAGTAACTATCTACCCTTTAACAAGTGTGGCCACCCCTCAACCACCTTTGACGGCCCCTATCCAATTTGTGCCCACCAACCCCATAGCATAAGTGCCCTTGGCTTCAACATCCACCCTAATAACTAGCTACCCATATGTTGCGCCTACACAAGTGTAACCAACCACATCATATGCTCCTCTCAATACCTTTCAAATGCCCTACAACCTAGGGGGTGCTCCACCCATCAATCCATCAGCTGATATAATCAAAATGCTGATGGACAAAATGTCTAGTCTCAAGACCTCTATTTTTGGTTCACGAAATGCTCTCTCGTATGAGCAAATTTGCAATGAACCCATTCATCCCTCCATCCCAATCCGATCGTATCCCAGTCAGTGGGAACTTCCTAAATTTACTCATTTCTAGAGTAAGGAAGACCCACAACAACATTTGTGAGCATTCAGACATGCTTGTTATCTCATAGCACATGATGCGTTGTTGTTACGCACGTTCCCCATGTCACTTGTTGGTGCTACTCTCGACTAGTACAGCTCTCTCACCAGTCACTCTCTTTTCACATTCACCTAGCTAGCCCAACTCTTTCTCGACCACTTCTCGATCAATATCACCAAAAAGGTCTCAATCACAGATCTGTATTCTATTGGATAGTTTAACGATGAATCCATAACCGATTTTGTTGCTCGTTGGAGAGGCCTGATCAATCAACTCTCCTTTTCCCTACCTCAACCTGAGCTCATTGAGCTCTTTTCAAGAGCATGTGCCAAGCACATCTCTTCTACCTTGCAGGTCTAGACATTCTGCACCTTTGATGAAGCTTTCACGATGGCTAGAAAGCTTGAACTACGTGCCATCAAGGAAAACAAAGTCAAGTTGTGGAGTAAAACCCCCAACTCCAAGTCTAATGACTCTTCCTCTAAACCTTCTTCTTCTAATTCCAAATCTAAGGCATCAACAAATGCTATAGTCGTTGGATCATCTTCTTCAGAAAATAACCAATCTCAACCTTCCACATCAGACTACATCACCAAACAATTCTAGCAAAGATATGTGAAGCGTCAGTATACTCCACTAGGAGAATCATACACATATATGTTGGATAAACTTGTCAAATAGGGAGTCCTCAATCTCCCCCAAATCTGACCGCCTCCTCAATTCGATCCCTCACACGCTATCCCTATGTGGCATAGGGAGAACAACTTCTGCAATTACCACCATGTCAAAGGCCATGACACAGGCAACTGTAAGACTCTCAAGAACATCATTCAAGACATACTTGATAAAGGTGACCTTGTCTTAGACAACCCCAACATGCCACCCAATCAAAGCATAGACATCTTTAAACAACCCTTTCCTAACCATCCTCCTAGCCAAAACAATGTGCAAACCATGACTAATGACTCCCAGGAACATAATATACGTATAATCAACATGGTCTCACCTCTTATATTTGACCAAACTCTCTCACAATCTCAAGAGGTTAGTCTGCCCATTAGTTCATCACATGCGGATGAACCCTCTTCTCCTATTAGTTCTCCATCAACTTCCCTTATATTGGAGGATGCCTTGACCATATCAGCACCACCAGCCTCACCTTCATCATTCATCTTACCAATGGAGGACCCTACCCTTCCTACTCCTCAACCGAACGTAGAAGGCACAATCATCCCTACCCTCTACCCTCTTGAGCCACATTCTCTAGTTCATTCTCCACCAAGAGAAGAACCTATCTCTCCATCTTCTTCGACCAACAACAATCTAGTTATAACTCCCCCACACCTTGGGTCTGAGACTGCTATACCTAACGCATTTTCAACCCCGCAACCATCCACATCTTCTGAAGGACCAAAGCCTCATCCTACATCTTCCCAACCATTCTCTCGATTAGTAGAGAAACTAGGACTTCTCCAATCGAGGAAAGTGGAACATCAGGCATTATGGAAGTGACTCAAAACTCCTCATCCTACCCAGCCTATCTCATCTCATGCCACCAACTCTCTTGTGACAAAATACCCTAAAGTCTCTAACATAGATCAGATTTCCACTTCTAAACCTTTAAAACCTCAACCATTCACATCAAAACATAAACCTTCATCCACCATATCAAAACCCATCATGTCACTTGGTGTTCACCCCGTCACTAACCTCACTCACCCATAAGTGAAGGTAGACTTGAACCTTGCCTCATCTAATAGCAGTTCTCAAACCAAACCAAAAAAGATTGCTAAGCCATGGTAGTGAACCCCTCCTCCACCATCACCATTGCCCTCCATTTTGGGCCCTCATCCTTCTACCCTAATAGGAGTGCTCCCTACTTCGACCCCTAACCAAAACAAGTTACCTCCACTACTTCCTTTGCCTACCACAAGCCTACCCTCTCTGAAAAATTTGGCACCTCTCACAAAGAAAGTGTCATCTCCGCATGTAGCCACACCACCAACCCAAAAGGTGGTATGGAAGCCTCCTTCAACACCCCCCAAGCAAAAGTCACTAGCATCTCACACATAAACAAGCACAGACCCCTTAGTGGGTTCATATGCTTTGATATTGTGCTGACTTTTGCAGACCTCTAGCATAACCCTTTCGCTTATCAAGCCATTCCAACCCCTCGAGTCAAAACCTTCCTGGTTCGATGATACTATGATTTGCCTATATCATATATGCCAGGACATGATACCAAGAATTGTTGTGCCCTCAAAGTTGTCATTTGCCAATACATGGAGAAAGACACTCTTCTTCTTGAGGACACTGACGATAGACCTCTGACACCTTCTCATATTTCT
This sequence comes from Torreya grandis, assembly GCA_037957365.1. Taxonomy (NCBI): domain Eukaryota; kingdom Viridiplantae; phylum Streptophyta; class Pinopsida; order Cupressales; family Taxaceae; genus Torreya; species Torreya grandis. The sequence goes on along the minus strand of JARHVA010003211.1, from coordinate 484,673 downwards.
CAAACCCCTTCATCATCATCGACATCTCATCAACAAACTATGGCCCCTCCATCTCCTTCACCTCCTCTCTTTGAAATCAATGCCATCCACATTACCACTAGGTCACAAAAGGATAAGGCAAAAAAAAAGCTACTATTCCTTGGACCTACCCCTTTATCCAGCCACCTCAACCACCAAAGCCCAAGATTTCCATCCTGGATGCATCCCAACCCTCTTCTTCAGGGGCAATCCATGACTCTATGTAAAAATAGCTTCACCAAACACCCATGAAGATGACCTTATATGAACTCATCCAAAGCTCACCCCAGCATCATCAAGCTCTAATCAGAGCCTTACAAGCAGTGGAGGTCTAACCCAAAGACCCCCAACCACTAGCTACCCTGGTCCATTCTTTATCCTCTATCACCTCTATCACTTTCAGCGATTCTAAAATTCCTACCTCTACCTCGAAAGATCAGAACACTGCTCTTTTCATCACAGCCTATGTTGATCAAACCCACATTAAGTGAGTTATGATTGATGGGGGTGCTAGCATTAATATCATTTCTACCCATGCCTTTGATCAATTAGCCCTCCCCAAGAATTGTGTATCAAAAATTGACACAATCCTTCGATCCTTTAATGATAACACTGCTAACACTATTGGCACCATTATCCTCCATATTCGCGTTGGCCCACGCACAATCCCAGAGCTCTTCTACATCATCGAGAGAGAATTCCAATATAACATGTTATTAGGATGACCTTGGATCCGTGCCATGGCTTGCATCCCTTCTACACTTCACCGTTGTGTCAAATTTGAACATGACAGACAAGTCCATGTCATTCCTGCTGACCCATCCCATTTCAAGACTTGTAACATGACCTATCAACAAAATGACATTCTCATTCCTCTCAAGACACCAACCCAAACACCGCCTCCATCCGCAAAAGCTTCAACCAGTACGCAAACGGCAGTTTCCCTCACATCACCTTCACAAGTGACAACCAAGGACCCCATGGAAGATATCTTCCAATGACTTTCACTTGGGTAATATCACTTACTTACCCTAGACATGTTTCAGACTCTGCAAGAGTATGAACAGCTTCATCAAAGTCCAAGCTATGACCATCAGATCAGAATGGTTGTTCCTTATGGTCCTCCTAGCCTTCGAACCAATCTCATTTATGGGGGAGCTGGATCGAGCTCCTACTGACGGGAATCCTTTCTCCTCACCTCAACCATTCACATCCAACTTCTCTTTTCTTGGCAACCCCACCTTTGCTCATACCTACCTTTATAGGTGTGCATGGAAGGGTTTTGGCTTTGGGCATTACGAACAAGGCTCCCATCAGCCCATCGAACCACCCAATGATGACAATGCCAATAAATGATATGGTTTGGGTTTCCAAGAACCCACCAAGGCTTTTGAAAACCTTTGCCCTGAACCCACCATCGACCAATCTCCTCTAGGCTCACCTATTCTTCCCCCTTCACCTACGGAGTCAGTGGTTTCCATCCCTCCTAGTTTTTTTTTGCATAAACACCATCCACTTCGAACCCCTAACCTATCAACTCAACGGGGTCTCTAGGTCTCTCTCTCTCATTTATCCCAACATTATAGATGATGAATTGGCAACCATCAACACTATCCACTGCATAGACGATGATGCCATTATCACCTACATGGGTGCCGATAACTCTTGCATTCAGTACTCCCTCCCTTCTAAAACATAGGTTATGTTAAATGAATCGACCATTGACATTAACCTTCCATCTTTTGATGTTCCTCACGTCTTAAAGATTGGTCAATCTTTAGACGCCCAAGAGCAGATCAACTATACCACATTTCTTTTAGAAAATTGCAAGGCCTTTGCTTGGACCTATGGTGTCATGCCTAGTATCAACCCTAACATTGTCATCCATAACATCATCACAAACCCAGAGGCTAAGCCTATCAGGGGAAAGCTTCATAAAATGCATCCTTGCATTGTAGTCCTTATCAAAGAGGAACTTTAGCATCTTTTCTCTATCTCTTTCATCCAACCCATTGATTATCTGTAGTGGGTATCCAACATTGTCCCTATTACCAAAGCAACTGGGGGGATCTGAATCTGCATAGACTATCGCAACCTCAACTTGGCCTATCCCAAAGACAACTTTCCTCTTCCCAACATTGACCAACTTGTTGATCTCACGACTGGCCATGAAATGCTATCACTCATGGACATGTTTTCAGGATATAACCAAATCTTGATTGCACCGAAAGATCAGCACAAGACTACCTTCATCACCCCATGGGGGACTTTCTGCTATCGAGTCATGCCTTTTGGCCTTAAGAACGCACGTGCCACATATCAACGTGCCATGACTTACATTTTTCATGATCTCCTCCATAAAATCATGGAGGACTATGTGGATGACCTGCTTGGCAAGTCTAAGCTTCATCGCGACCATTTGACGATCCTCAAGATCATCTTCTCTCACCTTCTTCAGTACAATGTCCGCCTTAACCCCAAGAATGTGTCTTTGGGGTCCTCTCAGGAAAGCTCTTGGGGTTCATCATTTCTCTCCGTGGCATCGAGATAGATCCCACCAAAATCCATGCTATCTTCAAGATGCCACCTCTGACCAATCTCAAGCAGCTTCATAGTCTACAAGGGAAGCTCCAGTCCATCTGCCACTTCATCTCACAACTTTTTGACCGCTGCCAACCCTTTCATCATCTCCTTAAGAAGGACATCTCCTTTAAATGGGATAAGGACTGTCAAGAGGCATTTGAAGCTCTTAAACACTATCTAGTCTCTCCACCAGTCCTCATTCCACCTAAAGATGACCAACCCTTCTACCTCTACATCTCAGCAACCAACCATTCGTTAGGTGCCATGATCGCGCACTGAGACAAGCAACACCGTGAGCAAGCGATCTACTACATAAGCTGAACACTTGTCAACTATGAAACTCGGTATACTCATACCGAGAAACTCTATTTGGCCTTAGTCTTTGCCACCACCAAGCTCCGTCACTATCTTCTCAATCACAAAACCTTTGTCATCACTCACGCTGACCCTCTTAAATACATGCATTCCAAGCCATACCAAAACCAGCGTATGGCTCGTTGGCTCATGCTTCTTGCTGAGTTTGACTTGGAATTCATCTAGCAAAAATCCATAAAGGGGCAAACAATCACTGACCAACCAGTAGATGCCCCTCTTCCTGACAATCAACCTTCTCAGTGCGAGTTTCTCGATGAATCTATCACCACTCTCTCGACTGATGACACATTCTACCAAATGACGATGTTCTTCGACGGCTCCAAATGTCAACTTGGTGGGGGTGCAGGGGTCATCCTCATCCCACATGAGGGTGAGCCCATACCCCTGTCTTTTAAACTCGACTTTGAATGTACCAATAATATGGCTGAATACGAAGCCTTAATTTTGGGACTTCAAACTACCCTTTCTTTAAGCATCAAGACCATCAACATCTTCAGCGACTCAGAACTTGTCGTCAATCAAATCAATGGTTCATATCTTTGTAAAAATGAAATCTTGCAAAGGTACAAGCATCATGTTGACACCCTTCTAGCATTTTTTGACCATTACCTCTTGTAGACTGTTCCTCAATCTACGAATAAGTTTGCTGACACCATGGCTTCCCTCGCCTTGCATATTCCCTCTTCATCATCCTCATCAAGAATTTACATCATGGTACATCATGTGCCATTGCCTTCATACATTTCCACTAACATCAACCTCATCAACACCATAGACTCTAGTCCACAAGATGTGTGGTATAAATAACTTGTGGACTAATTGGCTCATTCTATCATTCCTCCCAACCTCTCTAACAATGCACGGCAGGCTTTCATCAAACGCACAGCTTGTTATACCATGCTATGGGGTCTTCTCTATAAAAGAGGTTTTGACGGCCTTCTTATTCACTGTCTAACCTCTACTGAAGCATCTCATGCTATTAAATAGGTCCACAACAGGATTTGTGGCAAACACTTCAATGGTAACTCGGTTGCCAAGTGCATCCTTCACCTGGGCTATTATTGGCCCACTCTTCATCAAGACTGTAGCAACTATGTTCGACATTGCATCAAGTGTCAGTAGCATGCTAACTTGCTTCATCTCCCTAGCCATGCCCTACAAGTCGCTCAAGATTTCTAGCCTTTTTCACAGTGGGGCTTAGATCTCATCGGTGAGATTAACCCTCATTCGTCTCTTCATCATCGGTCCATCATCACCACCACTGAGTATTTCACTAAATGGGTGGAAGCTATTCCTCTCATCTCCACAAAATTTGACAAAATTATCAAATTCATCAACACCCACATCATCTGTCATTTCAGTGTACCTCACAAAATCATCACCGATAACGGCAAGTCATTTAAAAACAAAACTGTCCAAAAACTTTGTGACTCCTTTGGCATCAAACTCATCTTTTCTTCACCTTACTACCCATAAGCAAATGGGCAGGCTGAGGCTTCCAAAAAAATCTTAACTAAAATTATCATGAAGGTGGTCAACGACACTAGAAGGGATTGGCACATTCACATTCCCTTCGCTTTGTGGGCCTACTGCACTAGCATCCAAACCTCTATGGGTGCTACTCCTTTCTCTTTAGTGTACGAAACAAAGGTTGTCCTACCTCTCAAAGTATAGATTCTGTCTCTTTGCATCTCTTTGCATGACATTCTTTCTAATGATGACTTTCATCAAGATCAATTAGCTCAACTTGAGTTACTCGACGAACGTCATCTTGATGCCCTCAACCATCTCAATGTCTATCAAAATCGCATCAAACGAGCCTATAACAAAAATCTAAGAGAACGAGATTTCAACATCAAAGACCTCATCCTCAAAGAGAACCAACATGTGACCAATATGGAATGGAGTAAACAAGGCAAATTTGCTCCTAATTGGCTCAAACCTTACATCATCACGCACAAGTATAGATCAAGGACTTATTGATAAGTCTGTCTTCTCTTGAAGGCCGACCAAAAACCTGAGCCCCTTAATGCCTTGCATCTATGACCATTCTACTGTTAGTCGAGTACTCACTCACTTGACATTTAACTTGAGCTCGTCCCTTGAGTAACCCTTGTCCTCTTAATCCTCATTTCTTTCAACCATGTTTCTCTAAAGTAAGCCCTATGTAACCCTTTTATAAAGTATGAATGCTTTGTCCTAATAAAAGGGAGCCCTTGAACTTCTATAGTCTTGTCCATGACTCAAAATTCTGTCAAAAAAATAAATTGATGTCAAAATATCAAAGGTCATAAACTCTAAAAGTAGACTGCTCCCTCAAAGGACAGCTGTACTATCATTTGTTGTAGCTAATAGACTCCTCCCTCGAAGGACAGCTATTCAAAGCCCTCATATATATATATATATATATATATATATATATATAAAGCACAAATATAGACCACTCCCTCGAAGAATGGCTATGCTTAAACTCTTGCTACAAACAACACTTTATCATAAGCTTCCCACATCGATCAGCTTCACAAATGACCATAAAACAAAATGACATCTCTATGTAGACTTCCTGCATTGATCAGTCTCCTCGGAAAAAAAAAAAAACATTGGGTCATGGACTTGGCTTGTAATTGTCTCAGGGTCTCCTATAAAAAGGGGCAAAGTTATTCCTACTAAAAGGGGTTACCCTCTCCTCACATATCACATCACCTACTCAAGGGATTTCAAGCTCATTTTAAATATCAAAGTGATTTGATTACCTCTCTAACACAACCAATGGTCAACGATGTAATGCATGAACAGGTCTTTTGTTTCTAAAAACCCCCTACTTATGTTATCATTATGGTCCTTATCAATGAAAGGGAAAAAATGCCTTTCACTTCCTCCTTACCTTTGGTCACATTCAACCAAATCATTTGCCATCCAACCCAACCTAACCTTTTTTAGACCACTCACATTATCATAACTTATTCACACTAGTTTCTATGGACACCAATACACATGGAAACTATTGGCCACATAATTTATGTCAAGCATAAGCCATTACTTGCTGAAGCATAAATAGACCCATTTCATTTTTAGCATACATTCATTACTTAATATGGACAATTGCTAGGGATGAAAAACCCTGACTAAATACACCATTACACAAAATGGAACAAGGTGTAACATCATCTTTCCCCTCATCATTTCAAGCATGTACCCTCATACATATAGGAAGTGCTACATCGTTATCATGACCAAACCAAACACATCAACCACTTCAACCCTTTTCCTCCATCTTGGGAGAACTACATTAGCCTGAGGCCCTAATGACAGGGGCTATGTAGGCAGCACTCAGTTGACATGGGGTCTTCTGAGGTTAACTTGGCCATTCCTTCATCCATCCATCCACCTTGACCAATGACCATGGAGATCGTGACTATCTCCTTCGACTATAAACACTTCTAAGACAACGTTGCCTTGGTTGTTTTTACATGTATGCTACCTCATGAATGGTTAGCAAAATTGTCTGCAACCCATATTTTGACCCTCTCAAGTATATGATCACGAGCAAGTTGATCCCCACTACTTGTGACATTTTCATGTTTTCCAAGAGCACTTCTTGTGCCTGGGATACTTGGAACACGATGACCATTGGAGCTACAACTTGGATTGAATAACCCAATTAGCTACAACTAAATGCTAGTGCCCGGTTATTTTGATTTTGGCACTCCTCGACCTTGACCTGTGATAATTTGACCTGACCATCTCGTGAAGTGGTATGCGTGCAATCTCAAACTCTTATAGTGTTCACACTTAAACTTCACCATATCCATCCACTATCTATCAAATCGGCACCCAATTTCAGGTTTCCTTCCCTCAACTCCCGCTTTGAGGGGGAATACCTCATCCCATAATCGGGGCAATCTACATTCATTTTTTTGTCTTACAGTTCATTGGAACAACCAATAGGAAAAAAACAATCTCATCCTATACCTGGGGTAATCAACTCCTATTTTTGTCTTGCAGTTCATTAGAACAACCAACAAGACAAAAAGGAGTAAATGTAGACACTGAAATCATGTCTAACCCTTGGTCATCCTCCCCCTTGGTCCATTCCTAACCCATTCCTAACCCACACACTTACTAATTTAAAATAATAACTTATTTTGAATTAATAACCCCCCTTTGACACATCACCCATAACACCTCACCTAGGAC
>JARHVA010003211.1:447500-472500 GCA_037957365.1 Torreya grandis | reverse complement strand
TGTAAAGAATTTCCCCTAGTATTAAGTAGTGAGATGTGCTTTGAATGAAAGTTATGTGAGCATTTCTTGAAAGATCAGGTAGAAGGACACCGCCATTAAAGTAGTTAAAGATTTGGTCATACCAAATGTATAAATATGATGTTTCCACTTGGCAAATGGTAGGAAGATCAGGATTGAGGTAAGATGGGGTGAAAAATTAGTGTATGGTGACAAATAGTTTAGATTTAGTAGGTTGGCATGGAATTTAGGATGCAAGGGAAGCCATTATGTCTACAAATTTATTTGTAGAGTGAGGAATTGATTAGATGGTATAATTTTTAAATTATGCTAATAGTTTGTCAGCAAGTTATTTATATTTTAGAAGAACATTTTTACATTGATATGCTCCTGTGACTTGGTTGATAATAAGCTGAGAATCTCAAAATATGCATATAGTTTTGATTCCTAAAGCTAGGGTGGTTTGGAGACCTATGATTAAGGCCTCATATTCGGCTATATTATTGGTGCATTTGAAATCAAGTTTAAAATAAAGAGAGAGAGAGGTTATCCATTAATGAGAAAGAGGACTATGATAACACCCCCACCATTTTCACATTTAGAACCATCAAAATACATAGTCATTTGATAGGTGGGTTCTGAAGAAAGAGTAGCTATAGACTCATCTGGAAAGGAAAAAATAAGATTTTGATTATTAGGGAGAGGGGCTTCAGCTAATTGGTCCACAATGACCTATCCTTTAATGGAATTTTGTGGAAGAAACTCAAGGTCAAACTCAACTAAACACATGATCCACTTAGGCATACATTGGTTATGATATGGCTTAGAATGCATATACTGGAGGAAGTTAGTGTTGGTAAGGACAAAAGTTTTATGGTTAAGAAGATAGTGACAAATTTTAGAGGTGACAAAAACTAAGGCAAGGCAGAGTTCTTCTAGATGGGTGTATCAGGTTTCATAGTCAATGTGGGTGTGGCTGATGTAATAAATAACCTACTCCTTATGTTGGTCATTAGGATGATAAAGCATGGCTCCCAAGGAATGATTAGTGGCATATATGTATAAATAAAAGGGTTTATATTCATTTAGGGGAATAAGGATAGGTGGAGAAAGAAGATACTCCTTGATTACATCAAAGGCTTGTTGAAACTCCTTGGTCCATTTAAGGAGGTATCCTTTTTTAGGAGGTGGTGAAAGGGTTGACAATGATCAGATAGATGGGAAATAAAATAGTGAATTGACTAAAGTTTGCCTTATAGGCTATGAAGTTGTCTTAAGTTAGTAGGAGGAGGAATTTCTATAATTTCCTTGAATTTTATGGGGTTTATTTATATTCCATGAAGTGAAACAATGAAGCCTAGAAGTTTTCCTGATAAGACCTCAAAGATGCATTTCTTCAGATTGACCCTGATATGATAATGGATAAGTCTTTCAAAGATGATGGATAAAATAGCGAGGTGATCCTAGTGATGTTTGGATTTTTTTAAAAAATCATCAAAATAATCTTCAACTATTATATGAATAAGGTCATGAAAACGTAGGTCATGGCTCACTAATATGTGGCTCCTACATGCTTTAAGCTAAAAGGCATGATGCGATAGTAGAAAGTTCCCCATGGGGTTATAAAAGATGTTTTATGTTGATCTTGGGGGAAATCAAGATTTGGTTATATCTTAAAAATCCATCAATGAGGGATAATATTTCATGGCCAGTGGTAAGATCAACAAGTTGGCTGATGTTAGGTAGGGGAAAGTCATCTTTGGGGCATGCAAGGTTAAGATCCCAAAAATCCACACAAAGGTGAAGTCCCCCAATGGGTTTGGTGACATGAAAAATGTTAGAGACCCATTATGGATAGTCAATGAGTTGACTAAAATTAACAAATAAAAGGTGTTGAAGTTATTTGATAAGAAGATCTATACAGGGATGGATTTGATGAAGTTTTTACTAGACTGGCTTAACTTCAATATGGGTGACAATTTTATGAAGGGAAATGGATGGGTTGATACTAAGCATATCCTGATAAGACAAAGAAAATGCTATGCTATGGTCATGAAGGAAGGCTATATGTTTTCTTTGCTCCTCAAGAGTTAATGATTGACCAATCTTGACAATATGAGGGTTCTCCTAAGTACCCAAATTAACGTCTATGGTTGATTCATTTGGTATTGTTTGATTTTCAAGAGGGATGGATTTTTGAAGAGAAGAATCCTTCACACCTAGATAAGTAAGAATAGATTTGTCATCTTGACATTGGATGGTGTTAATGGTGGGAGAATCATGTGTGATCATTTTGGGGTAGATGAGAGGAATGGTTTTAGTTTGACCTTCTTGTTGATAAGTCAAGAGACCTAAACTAATGGTGTTGATAAAAAAAGTTAGGTGGGATGATGTCATTGTCTTCAAATAAAGTTGGTGAGGCTAAAGGTTCTTCAAATTGGAAATGTGAGGTTGATAAGGGTAGAAGTTCCTAGAATGGGAGAGGTGAGGCTTGTGATTCCTCAAATAGGAGAGGTGAAATTGGTGAGATTGGTGGTTCTCAAAATGGGAGAGGTGTGATTGGTGAGGTTGGTATGGGATCTTCTAGGGGAACATACCCTAGGCCAAAGAACTCACAAAGTTTCTAAGTTTTGATATCAAGAATTTCATGGGGTATTTTTTCATAGAGGCCAAACCCAAAACCTTTCCAAGTGCATTGATGAAGGTACATTTGGGCAAAGGTGGGGTTTCTAAGATAACAAAAATTGGAAGTGAATGGATTAATAAAAGACATGTTGGTGGGAGAAAGAAGTGGTTTATCAAGTCCCCCATAAATTAAATATGTTCTATTATTGGGAGGACTAAAGGGAATAAGGGTACCAATATTGGGATCATAATATGGATCATTCTAATGGTTCCCAAATTCTTGTGGAGAGGAAAAAGCATCTAAAGCTAAAATTCAATATTTCCCAAGTGTAAGTCATTGGAATATGGATTGCAAGGGGTGCTTGACTAGGATTTGTGATGAAGGAATAGTTGAGCTAGTGGATGCTTCACCATTGTTGAAAATATAAGTGTTTTTGGGTTGGTTTGATGTGGTGGTTTGGATAGTGGTTGGCTATGAAGAGGGTGAAGGTGGAATAAGAACATCATTAGGCTAATACATCATATTACAAGAAGTAAAGGGACTTGAATTATCTTTGATTACAATGACTTGTCCCTCATGTTAAAACTTGATGCATCAGTAAAGGGTAGAAGGGATGCATGCCATGGCATGGATCCAAGGTTGACCAAGTAACATAATATATTAAAATTAACCCCCTACAATGTAAAATAGCTCAAGAATGGTTTGATTCCCTAAGTGAATGTGGAGAATAATTATCCCTAGAGTAGTGGCCAAGGTTTCATTGAATGATCAGAGAATTGACAAGCTTTATGACATGATGTTTTAAGGTGGTTTAAGCTGATCATAGGCATGGGAGAAGATGATATTGATACTCACTCCCCCATCAATCATGACCCTTTTGAAATGTGTATGATTGATGGATGCTATGATAAAAAGAGGGGGATCAGGATCTTCACTATGATATGGTGGGATTTTAGACTCTTAAAAGGTGACTTTGGCAACATGTTGGATAGCTCCAATAAAATATGCAAGAGGTTTGGGATCATTAGTTGAACCTCTATGGAATGCATTGCTTCGATTAAATCTTGATGATGTTGAGGTGAGGTACTAATTAAGTCATAAAGACTCATTTTGATGGTCATTTGGTGAAGTTGTTATATCACCAGGTATTGGATGAATGAAGGTGCATTAGAAGACAAAGGGGCTCCCAAAATGGATACCTTAGGCTTGGATGGTTATGAAGGTGAAGGTGTAGTCTTTTAGGTTTAGTTGGTTGGTTGAGGAGTTGAAAGGTAAGACCATGGAATGGTGGCCTTAGTTTTACCCTTTTCACTTTGTTGGAATACTTTACCCTTGTCCTTGTGTTGGGATCTAAAATGAGTTACCATATGAATAGTATGGATAAGGGGAGCAATTGCTTCGATTCCTCTATTTCACTTCTTAGTAGGAGTAGAGAAGTAGATGATGGGTAGGAGGATTAGATAGGTAGTAAAGGAGGAAAAGGGATTAAAGAAGGTTCATCAAATAGATTATCCTCCTCCAAAAGGCCATGAATGATAGTTTGGAGAGCTTTACAGTTCTTTGTATCATGCCTAGGGCTTTTATGGCAAAGACAAAATAGATTGTCATTGAACTAGGTTGGCTTTTGGTAGGTGGGGTCAAAAGGCTTGATGGGGAGTAAGTTAATGGTAGAAGATTATAGGAGCCTTCATAATATAGTTGTATAAGAATATGTAAGGATTTTGGAGATGGTGGAGTTTGGGTTTTTAGTTTAGGTTCCTTGTTGGGTAAGGGATTTTTAACAGGAGGTATGATTGGTGAGGTAAGCCTGGCTAGAAGTTTTGAATGAATTGGCTTAGTTGTATTTAGTTTAGGAATTGGGGGTCTAGATGATGATGGTTTAATAGATGGGAAGGTGGATGGGGAAAGGTTGGTGAGGAATGATGTTGAGCTAGGAGATGGGCTTGTTATAGGTAGAGAAAAGGGAGATGGTTTTTTGGAAGAAGATTTGGTTATGGGAATGGTGAAAGGATGTGGTCCTAAAATAGAAGGTAAAGGTGAAGGAGTTGGTATGGTTCTTCCTCAAATTTGAGGTCTAGGAAATTACTCCTTCTTAATGGGATTAATAACATTAGGTTTTCGTTGGATTGGTGTAGTCATATCTAGTCTCAAAGGAGGGTGAGTAGGATTTGGTGTGGGAGGGATCCCCAAGGTTTTGATTGGTGTGGTAAAAGAAGCATAGGGTGATTTAGTAATTTTAGATAGGGATAATTGAGGTGGTTCTTGGGTAAATTTTGGAGGAGTAGTTGGTGGAGTTGTAATAATGAGCTGAAGGGTTGATTCTAGTGAAGTAGAAGGTTCAATCTCATTTTGATACAGGAGCCCAAGCTGATGCCAAAAGGTGTCTCTATCAAAGTTAGGTTGGGAGGTGAATTTGAAACTTTGAACTATCTAGGAGAAGGGTTTATTAATAGGAATTATTCCATAATCATTATATTTAAATTGTAAACCCTTTGGGGATGAAGATGGAGTAGTTGCAGTGTTGTTATCCTTGGTGGAAGGTTCCAAAGGTAATGGTTGGGTAGATAGGGGTATTGTCTCTTGGGAAATGGTTTTCAAGGAAGATAGGGATGATTATATAATTGGTGTGATAAGGGTAATGGTTTTAGGAAGAAGGGTTGGTTTAGCTTCCTCCTCAGTTCAGTTTTCCAAAGGAATAAGTGGGTTTTTGACTTGGATTGGAGGAATGAATGAAATGGTCAATGGAGTGACCATCTCCTTACATGTTTCTACCATAGGAGGGGTCAGTGAAACCATGGTTTCATCCAAGGAAGTGGAAAGGATAGTTACTTCCTTCATTTGGGTATTTGAAGGGATTGGTAGTAGGTGGTTCTCCTTGATTTGGGTGATAGAGGTAATAACTTCTTTGATAGTGGGGACATTACTAATGTCATTGATTACAAGTTCCTCATGAAAATTGGAGGATTTGGGTTGGATTTCATGGTTTTGGGTTGAAGATGGATGGTTTGGAAATGGTTTTCAAAAAATATCAAGGGATTGTTTTGAAGGAGCATTTGGTTTATCAAATACAAGATCTCCTTTATCAATGAGGTCCTAGATAATGCTTTTAAAATAATTACATCTATTAGTATCATGTCCAACAACCTAATGATAGTCACAATGATCATTCTCATCATACCACCTGGCAAGGGGATGATAAGTATCAAATTATTAAAGGGGCTTGATGGGTAGAAGTTGGATTAGATTAGATTTTAGTAGTTTTTCCAACACCGATGCATAAGATTCCCCAATCAAGGTGAATGATTTTGAACAAACCCAGTTTTAAGTATGGTTTTGGTGATTGGAAGGGTTTTTGGTTGGAGGTGTTTTGTTGATGGGTGGAAGAGGTGTGATTTAAGAATGATCGAATGTGTTGATCCTTTCACTTTATAATTGGTTGGGTTCATGGTTTTGGTGGAGGATGACTCAATGGATTTGAAACTAGAATTTTTATTTCAAAGCTTCAACTTCCCTTCATCAATAACATGATTTTCCAATTTACGGGCCATAGTAAAAGATTCATCAAAGATCCTAAAGGTTTGGACTTGGAGAGTTGGAGCAATGTGTTTAACATAACTCTAGGAGAATAATTTTATTAACTTAGGTTGAGGTAATGGAAAAGTGAGTTGATTAATGAGACCTCTCCATCTAGTAATGAAATCAACAATGGACTCATCTTCAAACTATTTAATGGAGTATAGGTCTATAATGGAAAGCTTTTTAGATATGTTTATAGAAAAGTGTTCCATAAAGCTTTGTGCTAATTGAGAGAAATAAAAGATAGAATAAGTGGGAAGAGTACTATACCAATTAAGGGTGGCCCTAGATAATGACATGGGAAAGGTTTGGAGAAGCAGAGTGTCATCATAAGCAATTAAATAACATGCATGTCAGAATGCTCTTAAGTGTTGCTGAGGGTCCTCTTTACCTTGGAATTTAAATTTTTTGGGAAAATACCATTGAGAAGGGTAAGCACGAATAGGTACTGAGGGGTGGATAGGCTCATTACAAATTTGGTCATAAGATAAAATATTGGTTGAGGTAGAGATGTATGACTCCAAACTAGTCATTTTGTTCATGAGCATTTTGATTAGGTTAGGCTGGGGTTGAGAAACTACATAATTAAGAGATACATTTTATTGAGGTTGGTTCACATCAATATACAAATAGGTAGCAGATGGCATTGATGAAGCCATATATTGATAGGTGGTACCAAGAGGTTTAGATGGTGGCACATAATAATTTCTTGGTATAAAAGGTTGGGTGGTGGTTGGTATGTACCCTTATGGGTTAGGGACATAATGGTAAGTTGTCATAATCACTTATTGAAGAAAATATGTGGCTGGTATACTTGAGGTAGGAGGAAGTTAAGAGGTTTGAGTTGGGTGGTTACCCTAGTGCTAATTGGAGGAAGGTTTTGAGGTATGGAGAGCACTAGGCTTTGAAGTGGAACTATGGTCGAAGGATTGGTTAAAACTAAAGGGAAGATATAAGCTGAAGTGGAAGATAATGACATACTAGATGGGGTGTATGCAACTAATGGTAAGGTTGAACCCCCATGGGGTGTAACTAGTAGTGTTTGGTTAGGTAGTGGAAGGTTGGTTTGGGTTTGGGTGGATGGGATGTTGGAAGAGGTCTGAGTTAATGGCTGGATTGAAGTGGTTCCTACCATGAGGTGGGATGGCATACCAAGAGAAGGTGCAGAAGAAGGAACTAAAGTAAGAGGGGTATGATGAGGTAAGGTGTTGAGGTAATGTTGTAAGGAAACTGTATTATTGTTAAGAAAGGCAGTGAAATCTAGATCTCCTTCAGATATAGTTGGGATTCTATAAGGAGATGGTGGTGGAGGAGAAAGGTGAGGTGAACCATGGGGAGATTTATCTACATCTGATGTATAACCCATAGATGAAGATGAAGGTGATGGTTGGTTATTTTGATTTTTCACTTGTCTATTCAAAACCATATGAAAAATATAGAAGTGAATAATGAACCTTTCACCTCAAACAATGAGGAATCAAATAAAATCTCAAAGCAAACAAAGCACACACTAAAAGCATAATTTATCTTAGGATTTGTTTTAAATCTCTTTTGGCTTATGTCTTAAAGTGTATGAAAGGAAAAATTGGCTTATGATTTGGGTACTAAAAAAAGGTGTCTAAGGCTGGTTTCGGGTTAAGTTTTGGTGCTCAAAGAATCTACACTAGACTAGGTATATAGCCTAGTACTGGGGGCTTGCTCCCCACACTTCACAAACTCAAAGCCAAGCTGGGCTACTTAACCAATAGATACCATTTGTCTAGAGTTTATACTCCACTAGAGAATGGAGTGGGCCCTCCACTTGGTGGTGAAATCTAAGTGGGATCATTGGGTAGGGTAAGGTGATCGAAAGGGTGATGAAATCCCAATGGGCTTTATCTTAATTATGTTTTAATGTCATTTTTGGTGCAGTGATTTCTAGTGTAACATATATGCTTTATGGTTTATTCATAATCTGGTTAATTAATCTAGGTGAAATAAGAATTAAATAGGCAAACAATGGATGCATTTAATTTTACCCAAAATAAAATTTTGGTGTCTTTTCATGCAAACAAGGAACAATGCAATGAATGTAGGATGAAAATGCAACCTATCCATAGAATGAGGCTTGCACTTTTTTTTTGAAATTTAAATATTTGTAAAAAAGAAAGAATATGATATTCACTAATGCGACTATATGAAATAAATAAAACTATGAACCCTTAAATGGGTCCCACCAAGCGTGCCAAAATGTTTCCTACTTTTTCTTGATTTTTGTTTGTAAAAGGAGAAGTGAGAGAACAAGAAATAAAGGGTATGTAACTGGTAAACATTGTATTGATTGATGATCAGATGAAGTGAGAACTCCTTTGGCTAGGGAAGAATGACCTAAAAATCACACTTTATGAAAATGGATTAGTAAAAGGATAAATGCGATGCTTGGTGAAACAACAGTCTCAAGGAAAGAATATGCTTCCTTAAATGGATGTTAGCCCTTGTTTGACAATCAATTTTATAAGTAAAAAAGGAATTACAAATGATATATATGGAAATAATGGCTATCAACAATATCTTAATCTATAACAAGTTTAATGTGATCAAAATAATCATTTCAAAATTTTACAGCTATATAAATATCTTTCTAAATTACAACTATTTGTTAATCCACGTCTTCTTGATTAGGTAAGAAAACCATAGCAAAAGGAGATAATTCAAAATGCATTGTCACTTTGATCGATGAATAAGGTTTGTGGTACAATAAAAAGATAAACAATGCTATTAATTTCATGTGCTAATCCCGATAAAGTCATCTACATGCAAAATATAAACTATGGTTAGGTCTAGAGAGGTCATAATAGGGGTTATGTGTAGGTCAGAAGGATAAAAGAGGTATGGTGGGGTGTAAATAAGGTCAAAAAAACAAACTATTGTTTTAAAGTGATAGTGACCATCGGTGATCAGGGTGATCATCGATGGTTATCTTAATCAATAATGAATGGGTAACTAGTGGTGGTTGTTATAACCATCAATGATTATAGTGATCGATTAGGGTTACTTGCTGAAGAATTCTTGCTAGAGGAGTATTTAATGGTGAATAAATATCTAATGGATATAAGGTATTATGTGGGTACTAAGAGTGAGGAAGAAGACTCAGGTTAATTGATCAAGAGATAATAAATTAATGAAGAGCTAACAATACTAAAATAAAGCAAAATACCCTTGTTATGTTGAAGAACTGATAGTTGAAGAGATTTAAGTAGTGTAACAGTACTTTGGCCTTTGAGAATCGTGTGGATAGAGTTACAAGATGTTGGATACTTGCACAAATAAAATAAGAAAGCCTAGATGCACAAATTTGGGGATCCATAATTCTGCTAAGAGTCTTGTATTTATAGCACAAAACTGCTAAGGAGAGGGAAGCTTGAGGAAAAGTGGCTAAGTAGGGAGGGGATGAAGTTGCCTAATTTTTTTAGTCTCAAAAGCTAGCATTAAATCAAGTTTTCATTTTGTAAGATGCCAATCTCAAATAAAGATATATATACTTTAAATGGTTAAGACAAGTTTGGTGACACCAACCATCTACAGTTAGGTTAACCGTCGATGATTACCCTAACTGGTGATGGTCGTGGGTGCATTGTGTAAATGGGTGAAAATGTGATAAATGAAAGGATGTGTTTAAGGGATGATTTGTTATGATGAAGCTATAAATAAATGCTAAAAGACTAGGTGGTCCACTAGACAAGGAGTCAATTAAGGGTCCATAGTTGAAGATGACATGAAAAATTATCGTTGTGTAGTTTTTAGGTTTTTACACCACGGAACATGCCAGAAAAAATTGTCACATTGAGTTTCACCTCTTGAGAAGGTGTTTTAGGTCTCCTCAACCCATTGACATAATAGAAATACCCCTTAGGTTATGGGTGACCTTATGTGAGGAGTGAGTCTCTAGAGAGGGTTGGTTCCCTTAGATGCTTCACCTAAACTAACACTACACATACTCAAATTGCAAGGAAAAGGGTGAGAGAGAAAACTTAAACATGAAATGGGGTGATACACCAAAAATTTGTCCCCTCTACTTGCCTATGACTACATTATGAACTGGAATAAGACTTAAATCTAATTACACAACTCAAAAATAGTTTTCCCAACATAGTATTTTAGTATGAAGGTTATGGTAAATAAATCAACTAAGAGGGATGATCAAAAGTTCTGGTAGAAGACACTAATGAAGAGTTTACAAACTTAATGCTTATAAAACCATTTGACACACTACATATGACCTACAAGAAGACTGATCTGAAGGATTTTTATTGGTCCTCATTGGTTGATAAAAGGTTAGCTATAGAGACCATAGCTAGTGGAGTCCACTTTTATAATGGAGGGGGGCTCTGCCATCATGTATGGTAATGGTGTTTTATTAATTCCCTAATTAAATTATTATTTATTTACCATATAATTATTTATGTGCTTTTACGAGGAATGTTTAGAAGAGTCCATGTGGTGGGTCCTCAGGCCACTACATGGCCTACCACCACTTCATTATATTTTCCAAGATCACCCATATTATGCTGAGTCTAAGAATCCCAACTTGAGTATCAGCTCATTTATCAAATCAACTCAAGTACCAACTTGACAACCAACTTGAGTTCTAAACTGAGTTATAAGATAGTTCACTATCCTGAGTTCATTGTTGAGCTCATCAATCCAACTCATATGTCAACAAAATAACTAATTCATAGATGGTGTTAGTTCAAGAATCTAAGTCAAACAAAAGGTTAAAATTTCATGGCTAAATCCATGGTTATATTTTGTTTTGAAAGCTTATTTAAAGGCTTAAAACCAATCTTATGTAGTGAATGTGGGATTAAATCCTATGAAGAAAAAAATTACATGTTGGATTAAGAGATTTGAACCATTGGCAAATAAGACAACATGCTGCTATTTGACAAAGCCAACTACAAATATGTAGGGGTATTCATTAGAAAAGGGCCTATTGACCATGGTGATAGGGATGTATACACAGTCCAAATAGAAGATGGAGGATTTCATTTGAATGGCCTTCGGCCATGGAAGAACAAGATAGAGTAAAGACTCATTGTTTAAACAAAAATACAATCTCAAATTGGGTTCTTTTATTTAGTTAAATTATATAGCTTGAACCCATTTACAAATAAATACCATGGGTTGCGCAACAACATAAAGATGCAATAGATGTAGTCTTTGTATTGCACAAACGTAGTAAATTGAGCTTTGATGTCCATTTCATGATATGAAAAGAGATGATTATTCCATTTAAATCTTTCCATTGAATCACTTTAAAAATTATGATGAATGATCAAGGCTTGGGAGCCAATGACCCATATGCATTCAGTTTTGGGCTATTTTCCCCAAAACTGTGGAACGGATGGGAAAATATAGATGACTGCAAGTAGAATAAAATATAGCCCAAAACTAGCATGATGATGCTTCTTTCATTGGAATGGCTTTCAGCCAAGAAGGCAAAACTGATCTTGGATATTTACATGGAGGGATTATTATTTTAATATATAGTTCTAAAGGTAATGATATAGGTCAGACTGGAAAGAGGACTCATTTTGAAAGGACTTGAGTTGAAGAGACACATGTTATCAAAGCCATTGTGTTCCATGGAAAATAAGATACTTCTATTAGTCGCCTAGTTAAAAGAATTTGAAACCTTAGGCAAGACGTATTGTATTTGTCATTTGCAAAGGTTGTAGACCAATAGTGTAGGAAGCAAAATAAAGACACATTCCTAAATATATCATGGGAGGAATTCATAATTGGCAATAGAATGGGAGAACCATTTTGATGCATTGGCATTTTTTGATAAGGCTTGATTGTGTATTTTGAAAATGCAATAGATTGAATCTTGGTTGATTATGCATCAATGGGAGATTGAGTCCTTGTTGAATATGAGTCTTTTATTGATTATGCATTGAAGGAACTATTGGCCATGTAATTGAATGTATGCTTTAGTCATTCAAAATAATATGTAAATTTAAAAATAAATATAGATAGCCCATGACATATACAAGTAAGGCATCTAAAAGCTTTTCTTTGGGCCATGCCACAACAAATATGAGTCATTGAGATATTTAAGAATCACTTTGATCTGAGTCTATATTATGGATATGGTTTCAATTTTATAATATACTAGGGGAAGGAAAACACATATTGAGAATGTGATGGAAGTATGTTAGGCATAGGAAATATATTACTATAGGTTGACAATGCCTCTATTTGTTAAGTTCTATGATCATGAGGAATGTTTGTCTTTTTACATTGTAGGTCTGTTAGAAGATTTGAAATGGGATAAATGTAAACTGAGTCTGTATTAAAATCATTTATTCTATTATATGGTGATATCCAAGGAAGATATGTATTTGTGTATTGATATAGAGAAACCCATAATTGTATTTTTAATATGTTTATTTTAAAAGGCCTTTCACTATGGAGGATGTATGTATATAGTTGTAGGGAGATTATCGGAGTTGTAGGTCCATTAGATGGTAGAGGCACTCCTATTTATAATTATGCCCATTTAGAGTTTTCTTTAATACACTCTAATGGAGAAAGGTCTGATTTTAAAGAGAAGACAAACAGGGGCCACAAATTTGAATGATGTTATTGTTGACTAGTTTCAGAGTCATCAAAGTTAGTTACAACACTATTGCAGGTTCTCATTTTTCATCTGGATGTAAGTTGTAAATTTCAATATTTGCATCCTTTATAATGGATCGGATTGCATTTTAGCAATCCCAGATATGTAGCCCAAATAGATGAACTTTGTTATCATGTTTGGTGTCAACTTTCATTTTTAGCTATTTCTAGATTTTCACTTAATTCAGTGGCAAATAAATTAATAAGAAAACTAGAATTAATTATGGGAATTTTTAAAGTAACGTCAATCATGAGTTAAAAGAATGAGAATGAAATCATGAAGTTATTCTAACTATTTTGTATTCATCCTTATAATATTCCACTTCTGATTCTATTTATTTAGGAATTGAGATATTCATTATCCATTTTCATAATCCATTTGATTTATCTAGAGAATAAACATAGTTTATAGATCAAATTTGGTATTAGAACAAGTGATTGTAGAACATTGATTTAGTTGTGATATACTTTAGTTTAGAGTTTTTATTAGATTCTTGCTTTATGATTATTTTGTTTGAATTGACCATGATGAAGGCTAATGCAAAGGGAAATTGGAAGATATTCTAATTCACTAGAAGAAGGCAAGCTTCTAATAGCAAAGGTTGTCGAACCACTAGCCCTATAGGATCAATACACATGAAGAAAATCACATTGTCACTTGAAGTGTGAGATGGTATTATGAAAGTAATATCCTTTCTTCCTTGGGAAGCATTCAAATAAAGTGCAAAGCACTTTCAAAGATGCACATCAAAGAAAAAATAGTTACAGTTCGATTACTAGTCTTACATAGAGGGCAGATTGAGGTATGATTGTAATATGATTTCATATTGGTATTGACACAATATTTTTGGTCTTTGATAACCAGTTGTATAGCCTTTATATTTTAGACTATTAGTCATATTATGGATGCTTATGTCCTTCATGATAGGAACAAGTGAAAAAACTAGTTCTATGGTAAGATATAGAAATGACAATAAAGCATTATTTAGTATTGAACATATTATTGCACTTTGAGTTTTGAGTTTTTAACTGGTTCATAGATTGGTATGTATCACAAATTTGTTAAGGGTTTTGGGATGCAAACATGAAGCTATTTAAAATACCAACAATATACTAGCCAGTACTCAACATGTGAATTCCATAGTTCTCAAAGAGGTATGAGTTATTTTTAATGTAATTATATTTGCATAATTTGTGGTTTGAATCCTTGACGTTAGGATAACCTTTGTATGGGTTACTTTGGGAATAAAATATGTCTTTGCTTGGAATTATTTTTAAATCTTTTTAAAAATATAACATGGATCATCTAACTCTTTGAGATAGAGTTGAAAAGATGAACCCACTACTATTCATTTATGAAACCCATGAAGAGGGAGAAACCCTTATGGGCTATATGGTTTACTTGAATAGTATTAGATAAGCCTTACTATAGTATTGAATAGTATGCTTAGTTTCCCTCCAACACATTATTATATGAGAAATTCCTAATATTGAATTTGGGAAGGTAATTTTTTTAAAGTTGTGTTTAGAAGGGTTTATATTTTCTATCTCTTATTTTAGTTTTTGAAAACTAACTCAGTTGGATGAGTTGTGGAGGTATGAATCAGGTTTAGTCAAATGGTAAAGGAAACCTTGAGATAGGTTTTAAAAACTTGGTTTTCTTCTTACCTTTATATGATATTTGCTTATAGTTACTTGCAAATTTGTGAGTGGTAAAGAAGATCTTGTTATGGAAAGTTCTCTAAGTTGACATAGGGATTTGACAAGTACAGGGAAAGATTTGAGTAACATAGCAGTTAATTTTATTATTTATAGTTTCCTTGATTATCCTTAGGTATCATGTATTGTGCATTAGTCACTTTAGGATCGACAAATGTATCATACATTTTTATATTGTGCATATATGTTTAAGTCCCACATCATTATGGGAAAAGTTTGTATTTTAAACTATTTGTACTCACATGTAAGTTTATCCTATACCTCATGTAGGAGTATTGTTTAATACCCTTAAATGGGCAGCATTTTTAAAGTATACATATGTGTAGTTGTTTGGAAATCCTATAGATGTATACAACACAATTTATATCCATTGTTTATGTTGATAATAGGGAAAATACCTTAACCTTCTTGCAGTGCAGGGTTGAGCGAAGCCACCAGATATTATGACTACTATCGGTAAACAGGTCAATTTGATAGAGTGGATACATAGGTTGCAATTAAAGATGGGTAGTTGACTTCTTGTAAGTTTCTATGTGTTGATGTGGTGTAGAGAACCATTTAGCAGATATAGGGATTATTTGGACTTTTCGAGACCAAAAGCCTCTTTGTGGGGAGGTTTGATCTAGAGGATTTTATCGATCCTCGTCAGTTGGTAAAAAAGCTGAATATGGAGATCGTAACTGATGGAGCCTGCTTTTATAATAGAGAGGGGCTTTGCTACTGTGTATGGTAATGGTGTTTTATTAATTCTATAATTACACTATTATTTATTTACCATACAATTATTTCTATGCTTCTGGTTGTAACACGTGGTAGGATGAGGAATGTTTAGAAGAGTCCATGTGGTGGGTCCTCAAGGCACCACATGCCCTGCCACCACTTCATTATATTTTACAAGATCACCCAT
Organism: Torreya grandis; assembly: GCA_037957365.1. Taxonomy (NCBI): domain Eukaryota; kingdom Viridiplantae; phylum Streptophyta; class Pinopsida; order Cupressales; family Taxaceae; genus Torreya; species Torreya grandis. The sequence continues at coordinate 457,015 of JARHVA010003211.1, read as the reverse complement.
ATTATGCCAAGTTTGAGAATCCTAACTTGAGTATCAACTCGACTCGAGTACCAACTTGACATCCAACTCAAGTTCTAAACCGAGTTATAACATTATTCACTATTCTGAGTTCATCACCGATCTCATCGATCCAACTATATGCCAACCGAATAACCAATTCATAGTTGGTGTTGGTTCAAGAATCTGAGCCAAACAAAAGGTTCAAAAATTATGGTCGAAGCCACGGTTATAATTGAAGGTTTAAAACCACTCTTATTCCACGAATGTGGGATTAAATCCCATGAAGAAAAAAATTACATGTCAGATTAAGAGATTCGAACCATTGCCAAATAAGATAACATGCTTCTATTTGACAAAGCTGACTACGAATATGCAGGGGTCTTCATTGGAAAAGGGCCTGTTGACCATGGTGACGGGGACACATGCACAGTCTAAATAGAAGATGAAGGGTTTCATTTGAATGGATTTCAGCCATGGGAAAACAAGATCGTGGAAAGACTCGTCGTTTGAATGAAGAGAACGTCTCGAATTGGGTTCCTTTATTTAGCTAAATTGTGTAGCTTTAATCTATTTGCAAATAAATACCATGGGCTGGGCAACAACATCACGACCCAACAGATCGAGTCTCTATATTTCATGGACACAGTAGATTAAGCTTTGATGTCCATTTCATGATATGAAAAGAGATGATTATTCCATTTGAAACTTGTTATTGAATCACTTTAAATCTTATGATGAATGATCAAGGCTTGGGAGCCCATGAACCATATGCATTCGGTTTTGGGTTGTTTTTGTTAAAAGCTGTGGAATGACTGGGAAAATATAGACTGTGAATATAATAAAACACAACCCTGAACTAGCATGATGACGCTTCTTCCATTGGAATGTCCTTCGGCCACGAAGATAAAACCGAGCCTGGATATGTGCACGGAGGGATTGTTGTTTTAATATACAGTTCTGAAGGTAATGATACGGGTCAGAATGGAAGGAGGACTAGTTTTAAAAAGACCTGAGCTGAAGAGACACATGTTAGCAAAGTCATTGTAGCCCATGGTGAATAAAATACTTCCATTAGTCACCTAGTTGAGAGTATTTGAAACTGTGGGTAGGAGGTATTGTATTTGCCATTTGCAAAGGCCGTAGGCCAATAGTGTATGAAGCAAAATACAAACATAGTCCTGAATATAGCATGGGAGGAATTCGCAATTGGCAACAGAATGGTTGAACCATTTTGATGCATGGGAATTATTTGATAAGGCTCGATTGTGTATTCCAAGGATGCAACAAATTGAATCTTGGTTGATTATGCATCGATGGGAGACCGAGTCCTTGTTGAATATGAGTCTTTTGTTGGTTATGAATTGAAGGAACTATTGGCCGTGTAATTGACTATATGCTTTAGTCGATCGAAATAATATGTATATTTAAAAAGAAATACAGATAACCCATAGCATATACAAGAGAGGCATCTAAAAGCTTTTCTTTGGGCCATGATAAATCAGATCCGAGTTGTTGAGATATTTATGCGTGTCTTTGATTTGAGTCTATATTATAGATATGGTTTCCATTTTATAATATGCTAGGCGAAGGAAAACACAGACCAGTCCTGTGATGGAAGTACGTCAGGTGCAGGAAATATATTACTGTAGGTTGACAATGCCTCTATTTGGTAAGGACAGTCACTCTGAGGAATGTTTGCCTTTTTACATTACAGGTCTGTTAGAAGATTCAAAACAAGATAAATGTAGACCGACTCTGTATTAAAATCATTTATTCTATTGTATAGTGATAGCCAAGGAAGATATGTATCTGTGTATTGATATCGAGAAACCCGTAACTATATTTTTAATATGTCTATTTTAAAAGGCCTTTGGCCATGAAGGATGTATGTATATAGTTGCAGGGAGATTATCGGAGTTGTAGGTCTGTCAGAAGGCTGAGGTACTCCTATTTATAATTATCCCTGTTTAGAGTTTTATTTAATACACTTTAATGGAGAAAGGTCTAAATGCAAAGAGAAGATAAATAGATGCCATAGATTTGACAGATGTTATTTCTGACCAGTTTTAGAGTCGTCAAAGTCAATTACGACACTATTGTAAGTTTTCATTTTCATTTGGATGTAAGTTATAAATTTTAATATTTACATCCTTTATAATGGATCCGATTGAATTTTAGCAATCTCAAAGATGTAGCCCAAATGGGTGAACTCTGTTATCATGATTGGTGTCAACTTTATGTTTTAGCTATTTCTAGATTTTTTCTTAATTTAGTTGCAAATGAATTAATAAGAGAACTACAATTAATTACGAGAATTTTTAAAGTGACATCAATCAAGAGTTTAAAAAGTAGGAATGAAATCATGGAGTTGTTCTAAGTATTTTGTATTCATCCTTAGAATATTCCACTTTCGATTCTATTTATTTAGGAATTGAGATATTCAGAATCCATTTGATTTATGTAAAGACTAAACATGGTTTACGAATCAAAGACTACCTACTTGTAAAGAGATAAGAATGAAAAGACAAATGAGAGGAAGTTTAAGACATTATCACTAACATTCATCAAACAATCCATCAGAAAATACATTATATGCAAGATTGAGAAGGCACAAATCAATTTGTATTCCCTCCAAAGATAATGAACAAGTGTTAATTAGAGTAGGGCCTCACCGTATCCAGCTAGAGGATCCCTTTTACATTTAAAATTTGAAGTATATATAGAAGAAGGAAAAGGAAGAAGCAAGAGAAGAGGAGGTGAGAGAAAATGTCTTCAATGCTGCCACATGTATCCTTATTTAAATCAAAAATAGAAACTACATTTAGGGCCTAATCTACCTCTAACATATGGTTCTTGCATGCTTCAACTCTTTTAGAGGAGTTACACTTCTTCATTTATTGTTCCTCATGACCATACTTAATCATTTGCCCCATGTGGTGTAGAAAAGGTATATTCTTAGCCTTCAATGAGTTACCAACATGGCTTGGGTGTTTGATGCAAGAATCATGTCCCTATCATCCCTTTAGACCTACAAACTCACTCATGTTTGCAACTTGTCACATGATTTTCTCTATTCTCAACTCCTTTTGACACATGGATTTCTTGACACATGGAAATGACCTATTTTGAATTCATGAAGGAGGTAAAAGGTCTTAAATGTGTCTCATTAGACTTGAAACTCCATGATTTTTACTTGAATTTTTTAGATATACCTACAATTCCTCATTCTAGTTCAAAACATCTTAAGAAGACCTTGTTTTGGCTTGTCTAATGGCCTTAGCTCACCAAGCTAATGACCCAAGGCCTTGGATGGCAAAAGTATGGTTTTTATTAGGTGAAAATAGGATTTTAGAGAGTGATGCAACCCCATATTTATTGTTGCCAACATGCCCCATTTTATTTGAAATGGGGGACCCCTCTAAAAATATCATGAAGCAGAGCTTTAAGGTCGTCTTTTATTCTTATCGACAATGCCTTCTTAAATCCTTAAAATATACATCACTCTTATTTCCCCAAGTAACAACCTACCTCTTTTATTTTTAATAATAATGAGTGTTTATTATTTTTATGAATCATAGTGCTAACATTGTAGGTCAACTTTCAATGAAATCTCTCAGAGTCTCATTCCATTCCCAAGCCAACAGACTCATCACTATTCATGATAAATCAAAGTATCTATAACTAACAAGTAAGTTTTAATGTATCATGTTCCTTCTAATTTTATTAATTAATCTTTTTAATTAATTTTTTAGAGCCTAGGAGAACCCAGATTAATGATAAGGTTCCACATTTCCATGTGTGAGAGTGACTAGTCCCCTAGACCTATCAAAGATGTTAGATCCTAGGAGAGCCTAGTTGAATGAGAAGGCACCATGTTGTCATGTTTTAGAATGGCCAATCCCTCAAAATTGTTAGAGATGTCAGAGCCTATAAGATCTTCACCAACTTAAAAGGTGAAACATTGCCATGTGTTAGAACAATCAGTCTTTTGGACTTGTCAGAGATGTCAGAGCTCAGGATAGCCTGGCTGAATGAGAAGGTGCCACATTTCCATGTGTCAGAGTGTCTAGTCCCCTAAACCTATTAGATAGGTAAGAACTTGGGAGAGCCTGACTAAATGAGAAGGTTCCATTTCACCATGTATCAAAGCAACCAGTCCCCTAGACCTATTAAAGATGCTAGATCTTGGGAGAGTATGACTAGATGGGAAGGCACCACATTTCCTAGTATGCAGATGAAATAACATCCTTAAGGCCCTAGGAATGTTAGAATAAAGTATAGATGTGACTAGAGATAAAATCAAGATGTACCATGTGTCACTAGGTGATAAATCACCCTTCCTAAGGGAATGACATGGAGTATGGATTTGTGCGTAGGTGCTAACTATTATTAAAAATACCAATGAGTAGACAACATGTGTTGGAAAATATGAGCTAATTGAGAATCATCTAAGATATATGACCACATGTCAACCATGTGTTAGGCATTAAGGGAATGGAAAGTTAGGCCTAATTGGAAAGTTTTAAAACATCCCATTGCCATTGCTATATCTAGGTGGTAGTAGAGGGTCATGGGCTCCAAATTAGATTAGGGATTTATAAATAAAGAGAGAAAACCTAGCCACCAACTCAAAATTGAATTCACATCAAGTGAGATTCCAAACACATTTAATACAAGGGGTTGTATGCATGTATTTATAAAAACCTAAGAGATGCTCACCAATAGTTACCATTTTTGCCTTTGAATAAATATCTAACTCCTTTATTTCAAATTTCCATAGAGCACCCTTGTATTTTGTGCCTTCTACACTCAAGCTTCCCAATTTCTTCATCATCCTACTATAATGGTTGTATCATCCTCAAACCCAAAGGCCTAACTTGAATATAGGGATACCACATTACTAACTATCTTGACCTAATTCAAGCACCACAATGATTTATTCAAAGTAGTCAAGAAATCACCCATGGATTCAAGCTTATATGATGACCAGCATGTAGAGTATGCGGACACCATTAAATCCTAAAAGAAGTACAAACTACACAGATCCATGAACAAACTAAAGGTGTTCCTTTATATTGAACTATTGAGTAACATCCTTCATGATGCCATTCTCATAAAAGATGGAGTCTATGATTAAGTATGATTACCTAACTCTTATAACTAGATTAATTATATCTTTGGGAATGCCTTCAATGTGTAATACTCCCTCCTGAACTATACCTTCTCATATCATGGAGCAAAAACAATGGTTTGGATGGTAGCCTACTAGATATATGATAACCTCCATCACTGGGCTAAGAACCTAAATTCTAAATGGGTTAACAAGGAATATATCAATATATACATAGTTTGCAACTTTTGAGAGGAAGTCTAGGTGGGAATGATATTTCTAAACTAATTGGTTAGGGGATAAGACTACCTACACATCAACAAGTTGTGGGTGCATCTCCTACACATGATCCTTTCATGCTCAAAAGTCCCAAACATGGGAAGATTAATCAAATTCAAGTTGGTTAATTTCATTATAGATGCCTGAGCTAAGGATAATTTATACATGCTGAGCTACCTATTAGATGTTGTTTGAGGGACGTTCTCTTTCAAATCTTTGGCATTTCCTACATGGATACCTAAGCGCTCATCAGTCTACGTAGTCTTTTAAAAATTATATGGACACCAGTGCCACCATTATATATAGGACATATAAAATAATTTATACCCAATGTTCTATAACTCAATCAATGAGGCTTTGATGCCCTATATCTCAAAGGCTATCATGTATTCCATCATAATCATTAGAGACTTATATTTATAGGAGAAAATTGTGATCTATATTGTGCATTTATTTAATGAATCACTTCACCTATCATATTTCATTCTATACCACCGACTAGAATAGGAGATTGCTTATTAGCTAGTCGAAGGCATCTTCAGTTCTACATATAATGTCATTAGAAGGCATGCCTAAAACTCTCGATCACAAGAAGGCACCACATCTATAATACCTTCCCTTTTATTTAGAATAAGGTAGCTGAGCTATATTCCTTCACCCTTGAAAAGTTCAAGATCTATAAATGGGACCCTAAAAGGGTAATCTGAGTTCACTTGGTGTGGTAATCAACTTGCCTCAATATCAATTGTGGTCATTAGGCCAAAGATGATGATGACATGTATTTGAATGCCACTGACAACTAGGAAGTGATATCCCATATGACATCCAATAATAAGAATAAGGAAAATAAGGCTTAAGTAGGCCCCTCTTCACCTCTTACAACTCTTGCTCAGTCTGGGACCCAACTCTAATAGTGTATGCTATCTCTCAAAGCATCTTGTAGGGTATTCTACCACCTTCTCCTCTTCGAGCTCCAAATCTACCTCCATTTCCACCAACAACTCTTTCTCTTTGTGCCTCAAATCCTCTTCAACCTCCACCTTCTCTAGTAGCTCTAGTATCCATAACACAATAAATCCAAACTTGATCCACTCAACACTAGTTAACTTGGGTATAACTTGCTCAAACATTGACACCTTAACCCTAAGACACACATATCCTAAGGTTTAATATGAATAAAAGCCTAAGAATGAGCCTAGAGAGAGGATCCTAATAGGCACCCATTTAGGTTACCCATCTCACACCTCCAACTTCTTCCATTTCCCTTCCACACCTCACTCCCTCTACTTTCCAACTCATATTTCTAGCACTCACCAATTTTGTTCTACCCCCACAAATCCCCCAAGTGGTACCTCTTCTATTCCCCATTACTTCCCTTCTATCTTTAGCATAAGTAAATTTGGCCTTAGTACTCTTAATAATCCTTCCCTCTTCATTCCCCTCTACTCCATTCTTCTCACAACTTAGATTCATCCCAGTGTCTCTCTTGGGTGTGCCTTTAGAAGTAGGAACATATATAAATTTCAAAATCATATTGATTATATCAAGGATCCTCCTGATACCTAATTAACTTAGCCTAGTACTTCCATTAGTATATCTAAGGTATTCCACCATCAACCCCCATGGCTCTTATCATCCCATTCCAACTATTTACTATAACATCTCAAGCTGACTTGGGTAAGAGGCTAAAGAAGAAGTGGAAATAAAATCACACTCTAACCCTAGTTCAAAGGCCTTCTAATTAGATTCAACATACTCTATAGGCCTCAACCTTTCCTTCATCTCTAGCCATAACATCTCAATGTTTAACTCTTTGGCCCCCTCTTTCCATTACTCAAGACACTATGAGATTTACCTTCAACCAACCCATCTCTTCCTTGTTATTCAATAACCCATTCCCAAGGGCAATTCTATCTCAAGTGAACCTAACTTAGGAATAATGATGAATGATATTTTTACCTTGGTCTTCCCCTTTTGTTTTCCCTCCTTTAACTCCCATGCACCCTCTACCTCCACTACATTCTTTGTTCACTCATTCCACTTCCTCCATACCCACTCCACCTCACCCTTCACTACCATTTAATCCACCCATCCTACACATCTCATAAACTAATGAATGGTCCCAAGGTCATAGGCACTGGATATGACGATCAAGGTGACCGAAACATGCATTGGTGTTTTGATTAAGCCTCTAGAAGTATGAAGAGGATGCTAACACAAAGGTTTGTCTAGGAGGGGAACCTGGTGGTATGGTAGACCCATCAAGATTTATTCTCCATCACCAAGGTGAGGACTTCTAGTAGGGAATAAAATATGGCTAAGTACCCCCTATTTGTTTTCCACATGACTCACTATAGGTTCAAGAATCTCCTCAAGGACATGTCGAGCCATGTTTGAACTTTAGAAGCCTAAGTGAAGAGAACATTTCCCATTGGGCTAATTAAGAAGGTCAAGGATGCCCTCCTACTAATTTTCTCAATCCTTAGGAGAGTACTAGATAATATGGCTAAGACTAATGTAATTAGCTAGTGGACTCATGCCTACATGGGGAGGATTGTAGAGATCAATGGGAAGTGTCAAAAGCTACAAGTGGTGGTCAACAAAGACATGTTTCTAGAGCTAAAAATTATGCTAACACCAGACTTAAGGTTATACCAAACATATGTTGGGATCATGATAACTACTATAGAAGAGTGGTTGACCTTGGATTACACCATAATGAGACCTTTGGAGGAAGATAAGAATAAAAGATTTACCTACTTCAAAGAGGTAAATATATATGTACTATTCCACCTAGATGGCACCTTACTAAACTTAGGGCAATTCATAGTCCACCTAGGTTAATTAAACTAAGTTATGAGAGATAAATATCCTATAGAAAAATAGGAAGGGGCTTGGGTAGTGCTAGATCTATCAACATAATCCATGATGAACATCAACAAATGCTTTAGAGTCTAGCCATCAATGGAAGTATCCTTCCAAGTCTCCTTGATACTGGTAACTTAGGTCATAGTAATCTTTAGAGAGCCCCTAATGAACCTTATCAAGCTAGACAAGGAATTTGACCTCATGGTGGCCACATTGCAAGATAGGGATGCCAAGTCAAATCAATTAGGAGCTAGACCTTATTAGATGACTCCTCATGTCAATTGAGTGATGCCCTATCAATCTATTGAAATTTTGTATGGATTATCTTATTTCAAATTTTGAAATATGGTTGCAATTATAATGAGTGGCCATCATGGCCTAGGATGGTATCCTCATGCTATTTGGAGGTGAGCCTCATCTGTATCTATATAAATAAGAACCATGTTGTATTATAGGGTTGACCATAAATTACTCAAAAGTGTTGTTATATTATAGTTAGGATTTCACTTGTTTTTCTCATTTACTCTAGACTGTAAAATCATCCTAGGTTGATAATTGTAACACCATTTAATCCTTTTGGTAAATACAATATTTGTTTTCTACAAAAAGGTTTATTATATGTTTTAATTCTCTTACATCTTCATGTTTGAATGATTATCAATGTTAGGTTAACTGGATTAATACTTCTCAACCTTATGTCTGACATGGTTATGATTTGCTTAGCTATTATAATCACTGTGTGAGCTATTTCATTTCCTCTTTGGTAGTGCTAATAATTTATGTTAACCTAAAAATGCTCCTATGGTTTTTATGTGTATTAGAAAATAAACTCCTTGTACTCATCACTTGTAATTGTTCATATTGAAGGCATATTACCAGTTCTCTTAGACTCTCCCCATTATATGTTTTTGGAGGTATAACTTTATGAAACTCAGTCTATAGTGGCATAACTATGGTAGAGTCACTTGGTTCAATGACCAATGCATTGAGTTCATTTTAGAATTAGAGGATCCCCTTTTTCATCTTACCCTTACCTTTATTTTGTGTTTTTTATTTTTAATTAAAATACTCTTTCCCATTGTGTTTATAAATAATAATATTAATACTCAAATTTTCATAACAATCTTTGACCTATGTGTAAGACATTAGACTAAAATTTTGGTGGTGATAGTGCATCTCTTGGAGACTATTTAGACAAATCCATTTATGAAATCAAATACCCATATTCATGCCCTAGGCTGATCCAAAATTGGTCATA